>JAKRZM010001187.1:261927-279617 GCA_036379175.1 Heliconius cydno galanthus | reverse complement strand
ATACTGACTGAAATTACCTACAGTAGTAAAAAATATTAAAAGGAAAATATTAAATACTTCATTTCTTCCTGCGGGAATCGAACCCCCGACCCGTCACGTCCCACGCTTGTGCACCTACGCCATAACTGGCCCCAACTTAATACTTTTCATCCGTAATTCTTAACAAAAACTGAAACAACTTAATTAGTCAGGCAATTTACTGTTAAAATAGGAAAAACACTTTAAATAAAGTTTATTCGTATAACAAATTCGCTTAAGGCTAATTCATTTCTTCGTCAAGACCTAGATAAAAGATCGTATCACTAACGCTGCCTTTTTCACAAGTAACATTTTTTTAAGGCTTCATCCCTGTATCCTGTATATAGCAGGGTAAGCAGAGAGAACCTAGTGCTAAGTCACTCCATTCCTCACTTCCTGCCGAATTTGAGGTCTTGTGTATTGAGCGGAGAAATTAATAAAAATAAAAAAGGAATTAATAAAAAAATATTAATTTCTCCGAGTGGGAATCGAAGTCACAACCATCGGGCTCCACCACTGCCCTCAATCTGGACTTATTTCACAAAAATAAGAAGAAAATCTCAACAACTAACCAGCTACTGTCAAAGGGAACTAATTAATTGCTGGAAGAAACCGAGTGTAAAATAAGGTGGAAATCTCCTATCAGACATTTATACTGTAAGAATACAGAAAGTGAATGAAAAAAAATAATAAAATCAGCTTCACGCTGTATCCCGCACATAGCAGGGTAGGCTGAGGGAACCTAGTTTTAAGACACTCCTTTCTCCACTTTCCACTGAACTTTGGAGGTATTGCGTGTTGCGAGGCGAAACTCAACGCCGCAAGTGAATGAAATATTGAATAATTAAATTTCGAAGTGATAGAGAACGTATGGCCTATCGGTCAGAGTGCTTGGCCGGTTTACAAATGGCGCGGGTTCTAATCCCGGTATGTTCAACTTTTATATTATTATCTGATTTTTTGCTAGTGATGTCCAAATTGAAGATTAAGTTATTGAACTTGGCTCTCATTGCACATTTATGTTTTTGATAAGAAAAAATTGATAATAAAGTTTAAAATCTAAATAGATTAAAGAATAGTCAGAAATTAAATAATATCTATATATTGTTTCGATATATTTCATTAATTAATATTAACTCAAAAACAACATATTTTTATCAACTCAGAAAAGCATAATATTTTATTGTTAACGTAATTTAACGGCTGACTGTAAACGCGACGGTTGTGGTTTCGATTCTCGTTCAAAGGAATTAATAGTTTTATTTCTCTCGCTTTGGTAACAAGACGCGACGCAAATAAAAGAATTTCTCTTTTACTCAAATTCAACAAATAATACATAGAATTGGGAAGTAAGTAGAGAATGGAGTGCTTTAACACTGGGATCCTAGTAGTTTATTTTACGTGAGATAAAAGTTAAAGCTGAAAAAAAACTTAAACAAACAGTTTTAATTAAACAATAGAGTTAAAATCGATAGTTTGAAACAAGCCTTATAGAAAATGAACTAATCTAATTGTAAACTGCACGATGACTGTCGGCGAGGAAATTTATAACGAGTCAGCTGATATGTATTGAAAAATGCAATGAATGAGCTATTTTTCACAGTTAATTTATTTTCACCTGGAAACTTAGTGCTAAGGCTCTCCGTTGACACTATGACACTTGCGTTCCACACTTCCAGCCCAAGTGTTCAGCCTCCGCAGTTACCAAAACAAGGAAATGATCAGCTTCACGCGTTGTATCCTGCACACGGCAGAGTAGGCAAAGGGAACCTTGGACTAAAACATTCCGTTCTCCACGTTCTGCTGAATTCTGCAGACATTGCGTGTTGAGTGGTGGAACTCAACACCACCACGCCTGATCTCAACCGAAAATATCTTACTAATATTATAAATGTAAAATTTTATGAGGATGTTTGTTGATGTTTGTTTCACTTCCACGTAAAGACTACTGAACGGATTTTAATGAAACTTTACAATAGCATAGTTTATACATTAGAATAAAACATAGGCTACAATTAAAGTTGACACTGTCATAATTTTCATACAATAGAACTATTTAAGTAGTCAATGCCGCGTATGGGCTGCTAGTACATAAATATTTAGAAGAAGATTTTGTCCTTTAACAAAATGCACATCAAGAAATAAATTAAATAACAAAACCTTCCATTTCACAAATAAATAACGACAATTAATGAACTTAATTAAAATTAACAAGCCTTATANTTAACTCAAAAACAACATATTTTTATCAACTCAAAAAAGCTTAATATTTTATTGTTAACGTAATTTAACGGCTGACTGTAAACGCGACGGTTGTGGGTTCGATTCTCGTTCAAAGGAATTAATAGTTTTATTTCCCTCGCTTTGTAACAAGACGCGACGCAAATAAAAGAATTTCTCTTTTACTCAAATTCAACAAATAATACATAGAATTGGGAAGTAAGTAGAGAATGGAGTGCCTTAACACTGGGATCCTTTTATCTAGTTTATTTTACGTGAGATAAAAGTTAAAGCTGAAAAAAAACTTAATTAAACACTTTTAATTAAACAATAAAATAAAAATTAAAATCGATAGTCTGAAACAAGCCTTATAGAAAATGAACTAATCTAATTGTAAACTGCACGATGACTGTCGGCGAGGAAATTTATAACGAGTCAGCTGATATGTATTGAAAAATACAATGAATGAGCTATTTTTCACAGTTAATTTATTTTCACCTGGAAACTTAGTGCTAAGGCTCTCCGTTGATACTATGACACTTGCGTTCCACACTTTCAGCCCAAGTGTTCAGCTTCCGCAGTTATCAGAGCAAGGAAATGATCAGCTTCACGCGTTGTATCCTGCATACAGCAGAGTAGGCAGAGGGAACCTAGTGTTAACACACTCCGTTCTCCACTTCCTGCTGAATTCTGCAGGCATTGCTTGTCGAGTGGCGGAACTCAACCTAAAATATCTTACTAATATTATAAATGTAAAATTTTATGAGGATGGATGTTTGTTTCACTTTCACGTAAAGACTACTGAACGGATTTCGATGAAACTTTACAATAGCATAGCTTATATATCAGAATAGAACATTTACAATTAATGTTGACACTGTTATAATTTTCATACAATATAACTATTTAAGTGGGCAGAACCGCATGTGGGCTGCTAGTATATAAATATATAGAAGAAGATTTTATCCTTTAATAAAATGCACATCAAGAAATAAATTAAATAATAAAACCTTCCATTCACAAACACGTAACGACAATTAATGAACTTAATTAAAATTAACAAGCCTTATATCGGCGACGTCGTATTAACTCATTATTTCAACCTAATTAGATACCTCGGTGGTAGCGGGTTACGTGCTCGCCTCACGTTGTAGGGTGTTAGTGCCAGCGGGTATTACAATAGCCAAGTTTATACAATATTATTAATCTCTACGTATAACGTAGAGAAACTAGTTACTCGGAGCTAACTAGGAATAGTTGATGCTTAGAATATGGTTAGAAACTTAAATTGATGGATTTAACTGTAAATTACATAATAATAGATTAACTCATTTATTTTTCTTGTATGTTATATTAAGAAAAATTAGATACCTTAATAGCTAAATAGGCTCAAAACGCGGCGTTAAGTTCTGCCCTTCAACACGCAATGCCTCCAGAATTCGGCAGAAAGTGGGGAACGGAGAGTCTTAACACTAGGTTCCCTCTGCCTATCCCGCTGTGTGCGGGATACGGCGTGAAGTTGATTTACTTATATATTTATGTTTTAGTTGTATTACACCATCGACTTTGATCGTCCGTTGCTTCTGTTCCCATTCGAATAATTTAATTTTTTTCATTTCCTTATTGTGGAATAAGATAAATGGCGGCATTTAGTTTTGCTATACAACAAGCAATATTTTGAAAATTGGGCAGAGAGTGAAGAACATAGTGCCCGTTTCCTCCGGTTTTCTCTGCTAGCTAAATAGGCTCAAACTGACTATGATTCTTTAATTTTTTACTTCAGTTTTTTTAGGCTAATTTAAGCATAAATTAAGTAAGCTTAGGTATACACTAACAACCTACATTTACCTGACCTTGGAACCTGCCTCACTAAATTCGTTTAATTACTGAGAAGGATATATGATCAACCCTTGTACAGCCCTGTATTTTGGGATTAATTCAATGGCTCCCACACAGCACTTCTGTTAAATTAATAATTCGGAATTACAACAATTACTTATGAAGGATTTAAAAGGTTCTCGAAGTAATAAAAGAGAGTTATAAATTTTAACTAATTTGTACTTTTTTAAGCAAATTTAAAGTAAAATTATATGATAAATGCGAAATAATTTGGCTGTTTCTTTATATTCATTTGATTCTCACTAATTAATGAATGTATTTTTACTTAAGTAGTCTTTAGACAGGCCCTGTCTGCTAAGCGGAATAAAAGGAGAAGCAACATATAAAAAAAACTGAAGGAAATCTCAGATGACTTTCGAAAATAGAGTATCAATGAGACTGGATTGGAGGTTGATGACACTGGATGAAGCGAAAGGGGTATGAAGAGACTATAGCCAAAGCACTACGTTCTCTCTGACTATCTCTCTGGCCCTAGGGCCAAAGTA
The DNA here is from genome assembly GCA_036379175.1 of Heliconius cydno galanthus. Lineage (NCBI taxonomy): Eukaryota > Metazoa > Arthropoda > Insecta > Lepidoptera > Nymphalidae > Heliconius > Heliconius cydno. Next base: position 274,995 of record JAKRZM010001187.1, on the reverse strand, counting down.
TGCAGCTAGAAATAAAAACTAAATTTTATTGAAAAGTAGAGGGAGATCGTTGAATAATGTATTTCAAAGCTGCAGTTTTTCTAGGTATACTAGAAAATTCATTATTTTTCAATTATTAGCATTGTCCAGAGTGAGGTTCGAATATAAACTGCATGTTTTAAAGTAAAAAAATATTTTTTTCTTACTTCCATACATTTTAACCTCGAAAGTTGTAAGGTTCCCATTTTTACATTTTCGGTATCAATGTCGAAATAATGTTTCAGTAAAATTACTATCTGGTCGAGGGTTTTGTGATATTTATGGCTCATAAACCTGACCGTCGACGCTTTATCGAAATTTTATAGCTCGACTTATTGGAATTAGTTTTAGTTCGAGATGATGATTTTTTCTTCACATTTATAGCTTTATTAAACAGACATTCTTCATATTAGAAAAACAGTTTTAAAATGTATTGAAATTGTTCTCCATCTGAATGTAAACGCGACGGTTGCGGGTTCGTTTCCCACTTTAGGGAATGAATGGATAAATACTTTCATTTCCTTGTCTCAAAATTTGGGGCGGAAAGTGCGGAATGAAGAGTGTTCAACATTAGGTTCCCTCTTCCTACCTTGCTATTTGCGAGATACAAAAATCTCCGCTTTTAGCATGATACTCGTAGATCGTTAATAGATATTAAGTATTAAAAGGAACCTAATAATAAAAATAATTTACATGTAATCTTTTCATTAACCTCTTAATGAGAATTGAACTGGCAGTCATGGCGTACCAAGAACAGAAATCATTATAAATGAGGACGTCGTTGCGTAGCGGCACAAGGGTGTGACTGTAACGCTACGGTTGTGAGTTCGATTCCCACTCGAGGAAGAGAAATATTTATTTATGTTTATATATGCATTTCTTCGCTCTGGTATCGAAGCAAAAGGGCAGTGTTGAGTTATGCCACTCAACACGCAATGTCTCCAGGATTCGACAAAAAGTAGGGAACGTAATGTCTTAACACTAGGTTCCCTCTGCCTAGCCTGCTGTATGCGGGATACAGCGTGAAGCTGATAAATGTATAAGTAAACTGCTATATTTTTCAAAATATTCAAGCAAAAACACTGCAGCTACAAAATTACAAAAGACCCATTAATCTAAAGTCGACACAAAAAGTACTGCAGAGATCGATAGTTTAAGTAGTTCCCGCAAAGTTTTCACCATAATTTATAGGAAATTTACATATAAATTTGTATATTATTTGTCGATATCGAAACTCGCTCCCCTTGTTGACAGTTTGAAGAACAATTTAAGTTTTTTTATTGAAGTTTTTTCTTTACATTTTTTTTTATTTTTAATTTATCTAAATAAAATATGTTTATATATTCATAATTAATATTTTAATAAACTATAATATATATATTTTTTCACTTTTATCCCACATAGTGAAAAAGACAGAAAGAATCTAATGTTAAATCTCCATCATCCAGCTATTGTCTATATCGAAATGGGAAAAAAATAATCGATTACCATGAGTAAGAATCGAACCCATAACCATTCTGTGTACAGCCAGACGCAGCCACTGTGCTACAATGGCATACTAAATTATACTATTAATATTAATTGTAAGGCGCCGCAGTCGTAGTAGGTTCGATCCCTCAAGAGAGAATGAACTATTATTAATTTTCACTTTCTTTGAGTTCCACCACTCAACACGCATTGCATCCAAAAATTGACCAGAAAGTCGGGAACAGAGTGTCGTAACACTAGGTTCCCTCTACCTTCCCTGCCATTACTAATATAATACATCTAATACAAATAGTTCAACAATGGTCCAAGAACATAAATAACATTCTTCTTTGGTCACACACTGTACAGGCTTCGTCTAAAATAAATCACACGATAAAGTTTTGTGACGTTTTATTCCCCGTTGATAAGGAAAACCATTATTTCCCTTACATGAAATATTTCTAATATATAACTATTAGTATACAGTGGTACAGTGGACCCATCTGCTTATCATGTTCTTAGGTTCAAATCAGATTTCATAAAAAAATGAAAAAAATCTTTTTAAAAAAATAACGTAAACTATTGCACTACGGAAATGAAAAAGAATCCCTTTATACCTGTATCAAATAAAAAGGAAAGAGCCTCCGCCTACCCTGACCCTGCTGCTGCTGGAATCCCTCATATCCCATGCACAGTTGAAGATTACAGAATTTTAATACAATAAAATTCGACTTAGTCACATTGAGGCTGCCCTGGCGGGTTTGGTTGTAAACGCCATGTTTGTGAGTTCGATTCCCACTCGGTGGAATGAATTATTTTCGTTTCCTCTCTCTGGTAACAAGGCAAAGCCTGAAGTTAAGTTCCATCACTCTTAACACACAATAGAGCGGGAAAGAATGTATTAAAATTGGGTTTCCCCTCTGCCTATCCCGCTATATGCGGGATACACAGCGTGCAGCTAAAAGAGAAAACATGTATTATTTATAAAACAAGATATATATATACAAAAACTCTATATATTCATAAAATTTCAAATGCACGTTATTAATCACACTCGGCTTCGTGCAGCAATATGGCACGCCGGACGTAGCGGAAGTGGTAGAAACTGAACACTACGACGAACGAGAAGAAGTACAGAACTGAAATAATAAATTAGATTTAAGATTATTTATTATTATTTTGCATGTTTATTTATTTTCAGGGTAAACAAAGGGAACTTAGCGTTAAGACTTACAGTTCTCAACGCTAAGTTCCCTTTCTCAAAATTACAATATTAATAAGTAAAACCACATTCCCCCGAGTGAGAATTGAACCCATAACCGTTGCGTTTACAATCACACGCATGAACCTTTGCGCCACGAAGATCTTTCATTATTATTTACTCGTATTAGTAATACAAAATCACCATACTAATAAAATAAACAATAATAAAATTCTACCATTGCCGACTGACTGACAGACACTGCATGCACAGACTTCTACTGAATTGTTTTGAACATAATTACATTGATTTTTATCCGAAATAGCGACAAAATAGTTTTTTTGTCTTTAAAACTTACGATTTTGACGTTAGGCGCTGCTATAGCAAAGCCTAAGGGGGTTATGGGGGTAGCAACCCCTAAAACCCCTAACTTCAAAACATATTTCCTCAGTATCTATTGAAGATAAATCTTTATGAAATTTAAACTGAACATGATTATCTCTATTATAAAATATTTTTATACATTATTCGGTTTATTATAGAGCAACAAAAATGTAAATACCGAATATTTCCACTCCTCGATTGGGAATCGAACCCCCAACCTATCACATTCCCAGTCACACACTCGAGCCCCTGCGCCACACCTGGCCCAAATAACTTATAACATTAATATTCTAATACATTCACTTTTCGATTTGCGTTGACATTGACAAAGACAATGCTCTTTACATCTTAAACATGACATAAGTTGATATTTTACGGTTCATTTGACGTTAAAAGGCAGACATTTGATTGCAAGATGAATAGAAGATAGAAAGATAAAAGGCCCAATACGAATCAAAATGTATTTGTATATATCGAGAAGAAAACGAAGGGAAGTTCAAAATAGCTAAAATTTATAGATATTAGTATGTCTTGCCATTTTTTTAACCAGACTAGGAGAAAAAAAATAACATATTACTCTAAATTTTAATATTTAATACGGTTGTGGGGCAGCGCCAATAGTGCAATAAACGCGACGGTTGTGGACTCGATTCTTTTTCGGGGAAACGAATTGTACAATTTTTTTCGACAAAATGCCAAAAGAAAAAATGACAAAACGGTGAAAATTTGCCGTAGCCAGGGTAAAGAATTGTCTTAAAACGGAATTCGGTCTGCACACCCTGGTATAGGCATGTGGAATTCAGCAAGAAAATAAAAAACATATTTTTAATGGATTGAATTCAACGAAATTGAAGAGTACAATTAAAAATCGTCGAAAAAATATGTTTTTTTTACTGGAATATTCATACAATATTCATAAAATTGAATAAAAACCCAATTAAATCAGCTTCACGCTGAATCCCGCAGACAGCTGGGTAGGCAGAGGGAACCTAGTGTAAAGATACCGTTCCCCACTTTCTGCCGAAATCTGGGGGCATTGCGTTGAGTGGTGTTGCGAAAAAATGGAAATATAAATTGAAATAAATATTTCATCTAGTCGAAATATTTAATTTCCTCGAGCGGGAATCCAACAAGTGACCTGTCGCATTTACAATCACACTTTTTGCACCTGCGCCACCACTGGCCCCAATTTTATTAAGAAAAACACTTTTAAACATATAGAGGAGTAATGCATACAAGCAATACCATATCAACTCCAATAATATCTGCATCGATGGAATCCATTGATGGAATGAATACATTAATTAGTTAATGCATGGCGATCAGATCTCAATCATTTTCAATCTATTAATGAACTTTTCATACAAATGCATCAGCTCAAAGGGACGTTAAAGCCTCTGCTTGCGTGTGCGAGTACTCGCGGTTGAGTTTGAAATAGCATATATACCAAATTGGTGCCTACAACTTCGTTTGCGTAATATTCCCTTTATTAAATTTCTCTTAATACTTCCCAAGGAACCTAAATGCTGAATTCAGTTCTTTTGGCGTCCAGTCGTCTTGACTGTGCCATGTGTGTCAGTCACTCAGAAATGGAAGGTTACATATAGAAAATATTTACATTATCTTATAAAATCCATTGGCATTAGAGATATTGGAGATTTTTACTGGATTACAAGACTTTCTCTTCCTCTCCATCTCCTTATCCTGCTATATGCTGGTTAAAGAGTGAAGCTGTAAATACAAAAAATATTTAAGTATAATATAACCTTACCAGCTCCAAAAAATGTTAGAAGACCGCTAACGCACGCAAGATTGGCCAGCCTGTGTTGTTCATCTTTGATTTTAGGAGCTAGAGAAAATTAAAAAAAAATTAACTAGCATTTTATGAAAAGAAGAGAATATACAGCACAGGACACAGGGTAGGCGAGATGGAAGCGTTTCCATTAAGATACTTCTGTTCCTCACTTTTCGCCAAATTCTGAAGGCATTGCGTGTTTAGTGTCAGAATTCTTTGCTTCCACCCAAGAGTGAAGGAATGAAAATATAACATATTTCATTTCCTCAAGTGAGAATCGAACCCATAACCTGCTTACCCTGTGCCACGACTGGCATTTATATTTTTAAAATAAACATCATCCTGGACCAAACCTTAACCCATTTTATCATTTATACATCCATACATTTAACAAAGACACTACCAGTTTAATAACTCGCAAACAAAGCAATAAAATCGATTGCAATTTAAAACTGTGATTACACAAATATTTATATGAGGAATTATTCTCTTTCACAATCAATTTTATAGTTTGTATTTTTAATTCTTACCATACTCGTATACTATTTTATTAAGAGTTTTTGTGAACTAAATTGAATTAAGCCCGTCCCCACTCGACGTATTCACTTTTTGAAACTTTTTGTAAATTGACAATCAAAAAGTTCCGTTGTTTTGACAAAATATTTATTCAATGATGCTTATATTACAAACTAGCGATCCGTTTGCGGCTTCGCCCGCTTGAACTGAATTATTTATTTACTAATTTGATTTTCGTGTTCTTATAGCAACAATCAATACAGACAATTTATAAAAATAGTACGAATTTTGCAGAAAAAAAAGACTTTATATTGATTTAATTTAATGAAAACTGACAAATATCTAATTTACTTTAATATTTCAGCAAAATTTGTTTAATTTAAAAGTATTGTAATTCATACCATCTTTAAAGCGAGTGCAGGCTCTGCCAATTTTGGTGAGAGCCAGAGACATTATGGACACCCATACAAATATCGCCACCAATAGATAAACCTAGAAATATTAAATTATTATTTTTTTAGCTTCACGCTGTACCCCGCACACAGCAAGTTAGGCAGTGGGAACCTAATGTTAAGACACTTCGTTCTCCACTTTCTGCCGAATTCTGAAGTCATTGCGTGTTGAGTGGCAGAACTCAACGCCGCGCTTTGCCTCGACACCAGAGCGAATAAATGTAAATATAAACGTAAATGGATATTTCACTTCCTCGAGTGGGGATCGAACCCACAACGTCGCGTTACAGTCACACCCTTGTGCCGCTGCGCCACGACGACCTCTAAAAATAAAAGTACCTAGTTACCAAAAGTAAATAGTTATTCTGATTCTAATTAGATTTTTCACGATAGATCACACATTAATCTATTTTTTATTTTAAGAAAAAGCATTCGCAATATTATAAAAAAAGTATAAATTTAATAGTTTAAAGCGAAGGAGACAAATGTTAATGTGAAGTTTAAAGGGGACTCCTTAAACATAGGTTTAGATCAGAGATTTACCCTACGCGTTGAGCACTAGGGATTCCATAAATTACTAGAAGTTTTAATCCCTCCTTATTTTTTTTCTTAAATCGCAATAATAAATATTGAACCAAAAAACAATCATTTTTGGTATAACCGTGTAAGTTGAAATGCACCACATACCAACATGGCTTTACAATTTTCAGTAAGAGCAACAATGATCAGCAAGACTCCTGCACCAGCCACCCCGCTTAGCACCGCACCAGAAGCCATGCTCATGACTGGAAATATATAATATTTTAAAAAACTGCAATATAATTGAGGCCATCGTAGGATAGAGGCTCAAGCGAGTGACTGTAAACGCGTTGGTTATGGGTTCGATTCAACTCGGAAGATTGAGTGGCGTTAAGTTCCGCCACTCAACTCATAATACCTCAAAAAATTGGCAAAAAGTGGGGAAAGGTATAAATATAAATTTAAATTCCTCGACTGGGGATCGAACCCACAATCGTAGCGCTACAGTTATACCCGTGTGCACCAAAACGGCCTTATACGTCAATTATATTAATATTTTTAAGGGCATCTCTAAAAACAAATACATTTTTTTATTTAAATATTTCCATATTTAGGGCAGAGAAGCTAGTGACATGTTTCGTCAGTTTCGATGCAACGATGAGGAAACCTACAAATTGCTCGACATCCAACACGTCGTTATAACGGTGTCATTTTTTTTAGAAATCCGTGTTTTTCCCTATAACGTAGTATTTAGTTTAAAAAATTAAGCATTGCACTAAATATTTCTAAACATAGAAGTCAACATGAAGAAGAAGTAGAAATAGAGCAGGTAAGTATAGAAGAGATCATTAGATTTTTCCTTTTTCTCTTTCTTTTTAATACCAACTGATTAATTAAATAGAAAATAAAATAATGCTTTATCTGCTTTACATGTAATAACTTAAAAAAATTCTTACACTGTGAATTAGATGTCAGATGTATATCATCATACAGTTTGCCGTGCGTCAGTACCAACGTCAAAAGAACAGATCCCACCAGTACTTGGGCGAAAGCAATCAAAAGTACTCCAGGAAACAAATTGCAAACTCCACAGCAACTCTCAATATGACATCCGGCTTTGTGGACCGTAAAGTGTAAGGGAACGTGAGAAGACCGACTCCTGCTTTGTCTTTTGTCATGGTCTTCTGAAGATTTGGTACAGTCTTCTGTGCTTTTTGCCATATTTTCTTACTATAAGACATCTGTCAAAATTTGACAATAAATTTAAGAAGTAAATAGTTTGAATAAAGATTTAATACTACATTTTATAAATTAAATTAGGTTCCAATATTATCAAAATATTACTTTTTCTTAATAAAATATATATTTTTAAAATTATTTCTTGCTTAACACTACATAAACACTGTCTTAGCTTTAGTAAAAAAACTAAAATGTCGGTTATTTTAGTTGAATAGAAGCTGGGTATAAATATACTAAAAGATTATATAAGCGTATGCTTAGTAAAATAAATGTAACCCATATCAATCAATGCCAATTTTGTCAATCAATGGGTTCTTTGTATGGAATATTAAATTATGCATACATTTTAAGTTTCAATGTATTTGCATTTTCTGAGATCTTTTCAAGAATCGTTCGTGCTATATTGAGATTTCCTTTTTTATCCTAAACATTTTTAGGAATAGAATAGAATCCTTTGTAGAATATAATAATAATTACATAGAATACAGACAAAGATGGTATATACAGTACGAATAAAACAATACAATCTTTTTATAGTGTAATTCTGCCCGTATTCTGTACACGGCAGGGTATGTAGAGGGAACCTAGTGCTAAAACACTCCGTCCACCTGCTCTACGATCGGCATGAAAACAATATATTTATATCCATATAAATAAACCAATCAGCTTAACCATTTAAAATGAACGCATCAGTTAATACCAAATTCGACGAGATATAGGTGAACCATCAAAACCCCTTTATTTGATACCCAAATAGGTTGGTAAACAAAAGCTGCGTCTAAAATGAGTGAAATTTCAATCTCGCTGTGTCCGACAGTTTCGGGGGCTGATTGCGGATTACAGCCCCGATCGATTCCAGTGAAGCATGGCTGGAGATACAAATCTGTTTAGACGCGTCGATGAGAGCACTGTACGGGATTTGGTCAGGGTTTGGGGATTTTGGTAAATGTCTATAGTCTATTTATTGTGATATTTTAGTGTCATGTAAATTCGGCGACAAGTAGGGAACGGAAGTGTTTTGATGGGAACGAAGTGTATTTACAGAAGGTTCTCAAATTTCCCTCTGCCTACCTTCTTACGTGGTGTATTTCAAAATACCCGCGTGAAGCTAAACTGCTGCTATGATATACGAAAGATGCAACGTAAAGTTACATAAAAAAACTTGATTAATATTAATGATCTCAAAATTTTAAATTTTTACAAGTTATATCGCAGGAGCACAAGCACGTAACAGTAAAGGCGACGGGTAGCGGCTTCGATTCTCACTCGAGAAAATAAAATATTTAATATTTTCATTTCTCCACGCCAGTGTCAAGGCAAAACGCGGCGTTAAATTCCGCTACTCACAATGCAATGTCCCCAAAATACGCTGGAATAGAAGCAACTATATACCAACAATATATAACGAAAACCAGTCTTATATCGGATTACATCTCCAATAGATTCAACTGAGGCATGAGAGAAACTCCAAATCTGTTTAGACGTGTCGATGAAATGCAGTATGGAGAATTCGGGCAGGGCTTAATGGAGGTCTTTGTTCACGGTTTTTGACCGGACGTTTTAAATTTGATTTTCTATTTTCTATTTTCACCCTTTTAAAAGACTGATTGAGAGCACGCTCTCTCTCTTTATTCTATTTTATAGTGTAGCAAAAAAAACACGTTTTTGCAATAAAAATGTATTTAGTAAATACATTTTTATAGCTTTACGCTTTAGCCTCAGCGGGGTAGAAAGAACAGAGCGCCACACGCTACCATCAATCTTCAATTTTATATATTTTTTATTCATCAATTTTATCATAAATTTCAAGACAATATAATTTCCAATAGAAATTTTTTAAATACTTTTCAGCCAAGCAATAATATAATTTTTTTCAGCTTTACGCTGTATCCCGTATGTAACAGGGTAGGCGGCAGGAGCCTATTGTTGAGACACTCCGCTTCCCACTTTCCGCTGAATTCTAGAGGTAACTCAACGCCGCGCTTTACCTCAACACCGAATTAAAGACTATTTAAAATCCATAGATCCAAAGAATCCATAAATTTGGATAATTAATTCATTTTCAAATAACTTTTCACACATAAGCCGATATGGAAGCCAGTGTTATTGCTGTCACGGCTGTAATACAGTATACATATTGATGAAGCTGTATGAGCGCGTGTAATCCCCTATTTTAAACACAAATAGGGAGAGGGTAAACAAAGCCCGTGTCTAAAATCACACTGGATTTTCAATTTTACAGGGCGAGCAAGTTGCCAAATTTTGTATTGCGTTCTATAATATAAAATACACAAGGATACCCCAGTTGCAGTCTTATATAAAATTAGCGGACCGTCACGGCTTCGCCCGCTTGAACTATATGACTATTTATTATATACATTTATGAAATTATTTTCAGTTTGGGGGTGAATTATAATAAACTACGAAATACGTGTTTATTGAAATATTTTTAAGAGTCTGAATTTCAAATTTTATAAAGCTCGGTGCGATTTAAAATTTTTTCCATAGAAACTTTCAATCCCTATGTCATTCTTTTAGGGTTAATTTTTTTTTTAAATCTCCTAGTGGATGTCCATATTATCCCCCAATACTATTCCTACATGATCAAAAACTACTTATTAATAAAAAATATAATAAGTTTCACACTATATATCGTATATAGGAGGATAGGCTGAGGGAACCTAGTCTCTATTTTTTTGAGACATTGCGTGTTGACTGGCAATGAGTTCTACCACTCAACACGCAATCCCTCCAGAATTCGGGGCGGCTTAACACTAGGTTCCCTCTGCCTACCCTGCTGTGTGCGGGTTACAGCGTGAAGCTGATTTATTTATAAATAATTAATTAAAACATCTATAATTAAATAACGATTGATTATACAGCACAGTACTTACAGTAATCCTATTATAGGATACAGCGAGAAAAGATATCCATTAGTCTCACGCTCGCTCCGTTTAAGTCACTCGATACGTCCGGTCCACTTTGTATTGCTATTGGAGGAAAAGCCTTTTAGATTAATCTCTTTTTTTAAGTAGATTAAATCAAATTAAGTGGGGAAGGGAGGGAGGGGAAGGGAGTGTCTTAGCTCGAGGCAGTGTTTCCAGGTCGGGTACCTTCAAAAAGCGCGTCTATCTCCACCTCAAAGGCTGGCAACGCACCTGTAGCTCCTCTGGTGCTGCACGGGGTCGTGGGCGGTGATTGCCATCAGGTGACCCGAACGCTCGTTTGTCTTGTCCTTTTTCCATAAAAAAGAAAAAAAAGCGGTTCCCTCTGCCTACCTTGCTGAGTGCGGGATAAAGCGTGAAGCTGATAAAAAAATTATGCAATAATAAAAAGTAAATTATTTAACTGATTATCTTTACCAAAATAATAATTATTATAGCTAATACCACGTATATACGTAGGCATTATTTTTACTTGACTTCGCATATAATTATACGCATGGTTATACATTAAAAGTAAGATTACATTTTTATATAATAGACGAGTCAATTATTTTGTTCCTTTTATGTGTAAAATTGTTTGCTCGAATATAAAATACGTGTATTTATTTAATGATATAAGCGTGAAGAATAAATATTCGTAGTATTTATTCTTCACGCTGGATCCCGCTAAAAGGGATAAAATTGGGGTTGAAAGTTTGTATGGATTTTTTTAAATCGGCACCATTTTTTATAAAATTTTAAATTCAGGCTCTTACAAATATTTCATTGAATACATACTTCGTGATTATTTAGAATTCATCCCCTAAAGGTGCAAATAAGAAAAATCTTTAAATCGCGAACGATTTTTATAAAATGTGGAATTTAGACTTAAAAATATTTCATTGAACACGTATTTCATGGTTGCAAAGCCCCTACGGGAGTAAATAAGCAGGCGAAGCTGCGCGCGTCCGCTAGTAAAATATATATGTAAACCAAACGTTATATTAAACCAGTTCATTAGCGAGGTACGATCACAGAACAATAACCGTCTGTCTGTTTACTTTTCCAACTCACTGAGTAGTACCTGCTGAGAGAGCGGGTTTTAGAGTGTAACGTGTTTGCGCGTGCATCGCTGTTTGTACTCATTAATTGGATCTGGTTGTCGGGTTGTCGGGTTGTCGAATATCTGGCTAGTTCTATTAGTGCAGTGGATAGTGCATGCTATGTCTAAATTTAGAATCGATTTCTATGTGAATAGATGTTTAAAACTCTCTGGCTGACTAAAAGTAAGTATTTTGTCTATAATTATTAATTCAATAATTTCTATAGACAGTTGAGGTCGTCGTAGAGCAATGGGATGAGAGGAAGCGACGATTATGAATACATTTTTTTTATTTTTTGTTATCAGCTTCACGCTGTTTCCCACACTCATAAGGGTAGGCAGAGGGAACCTAGTGTTAAGACACTCCGTTATCCACTTTCTGAGTGGCAGAACTCAACGCCGCGCTTTGCCTCGACACTAAAGCGAAAAAATGGATATATTATATTTTTTTTACTTTCTTTTATTTTCATTTTTTTTTCTTTTTTTACTTTCTTTTATTTTAAAAGTTAAATATATAAAAAAAACAGATGATTAAAATCATGTACTCGTACCAAAATAAATTTTCAAATCAGCATTGGCTTCTCATTAACGTGCCAACATTCATACTCGTACGTTTCCAATATTGCACGGTGTGGTTCGATCCGCGGTTTATACAATCATAACTCAGCTATTTTATTGAAAGCAGCATTTAATTGGATATATATGAATACATAGTATTTATTATACATAAATGTAAGGAGTTCACGGTTCTGGGTTCGGTTCCCTCTTGAGGGAATGAATTATTATTTAGTACAAGGTAAGACAAAGCTCCAAAATATGACCGAAATTGGGGAAAGGAGTGTCTTAACACTCGGTTCCCTCTGTCTACCCCGATGTGAGTGGAATACAGTATGACTACCTGATATTTCTTTTAAATTTACATTGTATCTCTGACATAGCAGGATAGGCAAAAAGAACTTGGGAACTATATTAATATTTAATATCAGGCAAAGCGCGGCGTTAACCTCCGCCATTCAACACGCAATGCCTCGAGAATTCTGCGGAAAATAGTTTCCCGGTGGAGCCCCAGGGTAGGTAATTGGGAACCTACACCATTTACCTACCCTGCTAAAGTATGAAGCTAGAAGTACAAAATAAATATTTATATTTAACTAATTTATCAAAGAGTGCTTATCATAGCAACTATTACTTTATTTCCGTTTCACGTTCCGTGTTCAAACACGAATAAGTCAATATAGCGTACCGCAATGTAGTAATGGAGGGGAAAGTAACTTCCCTACGGTTAAACTATACGAATATTTATTTATTAATAATGTTTATCAAATTATTTTCAATTTAGGGGGTGAATTATAAAAAACCGCGAAACAAGTGTTCAAGGAAATATTTTTAAGAGTCTGAATTTATCTATACTAATATAATAAAGCGTAAGAGTTTGTTTGTTTGTTTGTTTG
>JAKRZM010001187.1:248170-259623 GCA_036379175.1 Heliconius cydno galanthus | reverse complement strand
AGGTGTAGCGGGTAAATTACTCCAATCTATTTACGTGAGTGCAAGACAAGAGCTAACTGCCTCAGCGTATATTGAATGGACCCACCGTTTAACCAAATTAATTTAGAGAAATACCACCCTTAAGCTATTACGAAGAAAGATCAAAATAGAATATCCTGTATTACCACAAATAACTCTTTTGGAGTATATTTTGCTATATCATCATGTAAATATCGAGAGAGATTACACACTATGGCCCAATGAATATGTAAGGCAGTATAAACACAGGCATAAACTTGTCTGCCTCTCGCTAAGAGGTCGCCATTAATCTAAGTTAAGTCAGTGGCGTAGCTAGGGTATTTGCTGCCCGGTGCGGCTTAGGGGACTTGATGCCCTTTAAAATGATCTAAGGTCTAAAAACAAAGTAAAAACAAAGTGATCGTCGACTTTGATGCCCCTTTTCCTTTTAATGCCCGGTGCGACCGCACCGCTCGCACCCCCTTAGCTACGCCACTGAGTTAAGTCAAGATCGAGAGCCATCCTGGCATGGCATATCAACTGATTGTTAACGTGGGAATTACTCTCATCACTTCGCTTTGTCCCAAGCGCGGCGTTGAGTTTCGCCAGTCAACATGCTGTTTCGAAAATCAGGCTGAGAGTGGGCTGAAAGATTTTTTCACGTTATATTTCCATATCCGTTGTTTATAGTCAAAGCTATTCCACCATAATCACGATGACCTTGACAAAAAATTAAGTCTCTTTATTTATACGTAGATAATTAAAACTATACCAAAAACCTAAAAATATTTATATATAGCTTCACGGTGTATTCCACAAGTAACTAGGTAGGCAGAGGGAGCCTAGTGACACTACTTCCCACCCGCTTTGCTTCCACATCAGAAATAAAAAAATTAAATATTTAATTTCCTCGAGTGGAAATCGAACTCAAACCCACCACGTCTACAGCCACACACTTGAACCACTGTGCCGCATAGCCTCATTGTATTAATTAATGTACTGTATTTAGGTAATTGGAGTTTTTTGTTGTTTATTTTTGCTTGACTACCGGTAAGATCTCTGGATCTACTGGTCCGATTTACTATGTTTTTGTTTTGTATGAAAGCTGCATTCTTCAGAAGTGCTATAGGCTATATTACATTACATTACACATATATACTAAAAAAATTAAAATACTTTCTAATTTGACATGCAATTTATTCTGCCAAATTTATTATTAACAAATAACAACCGTCGTTGCTAAGCAACGGTTTGCAAAGTTTCTTTGTTGTTTTAAGAAAACGTCACCCAAAATGAAATTATATTTTGATATTCATCCTTGTAAAAATAAATATATTATATAATATTTAATAAATATTCTTATAGTTCAAGCAGGCGTAGCCGCGTCCGGGTCCACTAGTTGTTAATAAAGGCTTTATTATTATTATTATTATTTAGGTAATAGCTCACATAATCCTTCACAATGACAAATAGATGACTAACATTATATGAATCATTCTGGAGTCGTGAACGTTGCCGAGCAGTAAGCAAATAGCGATCGACTATATACATTTACAACCATTTAGTTGCCAAAATGCCGTTTGCTATCTTTATATAATGATTTGGCTAAGTCAAGTTTAAATAATTTATAAGTTTTAAGACACTTATGCAATGTCCTTAATTGGGACGAAAAATGGGGAATAATTTTCGTACTTTAGGTTCCCTCTGCATACCTACTCTTCTTTTTGTGAGATATAGCGTGCAGCTGATAAAAGAAATAAACATATAATAATTTTTTGAAAAATAATAGGATAAAATAGTAGGGAACAATTTAGCATTATTATTTATTTATTTATTTATTCTTTGATAACGAGGCAGAGCGCGGCGTTAAGTTCTGCCACTCAACACATAATGGCTCACAGAATTCGGCGAAAAAAATACACATTATCTAAGAAATATTAAAATAGTTGTTACTTTTTTTCAATAGCTAAATATTAAGAATTTATTTTAAAAAAGTAGTAAACTTCATAATATTAAGTAAGCTCTAAAGTTCATAGTAGTAACGATAATGGCGTTGGAAATAGAAAATTGATTTTGTAGTTAAGTTTCCTTGTGAATAAAATTACTATTTCAATTTGATAGCGAAGTAGAAATTTAAATAATATTGTACAGGCCACTCTGTAATACTAAATTGTTAAGAAAACAAATATATTTTTTACACTGTATCCACATATAGCAGGGTAGGTACAGAGGTAGGACCTAGTGTTAAGACAAGAAAAACTTTTACGTACTTAACTTAAAGTTAAGAAAATATGAATTAATAATAATTCATTCCCCCCGTATGGGAATCAAACCCATGATGAACAGGAAAAACATGAATAAGAAAATAATTTGAAAAATATAAATAAAAATAAATTACATATGTCATTATTAAACAATACGTTACACATCCGTAAAAAAATACATATTATAAAATAGTTATAAATAAAATGCATTAAAAAAATAAAAATTATATTCTTTATTTTCAAGACCCATTAATTATACCATTACATACAAAATTAACAATCAAACATTGCCATCTAAAAATTAAATATTTAAATATAACAATAAAAAGACACCTTTAGAGTACATATTTAAAGTAATGAATATTTTATTCGGTACTGGTATTTAAACTTACAACTAAATAAAGAAAAACTTACATAGAGGGTCCTATAAAATTATCAATATCAATAAAAATAACATTAAGAAGCCACTAATTTAACGTATAAATAATTACAATAAAATAATCTAAAACAATAAATTACCCCAAAATTGTTTTCCCCACTTATGTTTCGTAATCAATTCAAATAAAAAATCAATTCAAATAAAACAACAAAAGCAATCGCACAAATTAATTACTATTACTAAAAACAATTCCAATAAATTATTTCCCACTTTAGTTAAATAAATCGAATAAAACATTTCAATTAAATCTGAATCGATCGTTGTTTTTCAACCATATCGGTGACGACATGGGAACCTTTATCACTGTCTTGCTCTGAGGTTATTCTGTTAATAATATTAGCACAATCCTTATTTTCTATTATACTAACATGGTTGCCCTCCAACAGATGAACTGTAACCGGTCCATCAGTGAATTTGTCAAGACCGTAGTTTTCTTCTATAATCATCAATGGTGGTGTTTCTTTGGGACGTAGAAGGGTAATTGGGGCCTTAACTTTGACTATTTCACCTTGGTTAAGAACCATTTGGAGGCGATCGAAGCTGGCGGTGGCTATGGCACCAATGAAATGGTTGCTATACACGTTTTGTAATGGACATGCCTGTGAGGGAAATAACAATTTTAAATTTTCAATTAAATAACCTAAACAAAAAGAATCGTTTAATTTTTTAAGTTAAAGTTACATAAAATAATAAAAAATGTAAGAGGATGTCGTGTCGCATAGCAGCACAGTGTTTGACTGTAAACGTGACATTGTGAATTCTATTGCCACTCAGGAGAATGAATTATTTAATCAGCTTCACGGTGTATCCCGCACACAGCATGGTAGGCAGAGGGAACCTAAACCTAAAGTGAGGAAGGAAGTGTTTTAACACCTAGGTTCCGTCTGAGGAATGCCGTATGAAGCTAAAAAAATACACAATAATTTAACTTACATCAATAGCACACTGAATCCTATCCTCATAAGAGTCGATGTCAGCCAGTTTATTCATTAGTTCCTTACTGACTTCGTTGTTGGGAGCCACCACGTCGATAGTGTGGCACAGAAGACTGTTCTGCATCAGCTTCTCGTTCTTGGTTGATACTACTATACTTAGGAGACCGTGGAGAAAATCTGGACTTCCATCAACGCAAAATAGTTGTCCGTTGTGACCTTCAAATTAGTTGTTATTAAGAATTATTGTTATATTTAAAAAAGGCTATGGATTTTTTCTTGTATAGTAAATGAGTTCTTACCTTCACGTTCCAATATCTTCGCCAGTTTCAGCATTGGCAGGCAACCAAAACTGTATCCAAGTAGAACGTAAGGACTTCCAGGACTCAGTCTCGTTTTGACGGTCTAAAAACAAAAGTCACGTGATCTAATGGTATAGCTTAAAATTAACAAAAATCAATAAATAAAATCTTTTATCAATAACATATTGCACCCAAACCTATTTAAATTTTGAATCTGAAAAATCATTTTCAAATCATTTTGAAATGTCGGATCAATTTAAAATTTTGCATACTTATTATCAAAGCCCGATACATGAAATAAATTGGTCAAGTCCGAGTTTTAATAAATTTTGAGAACTAATTTTTTTTTTATATGGAATAGGCTTGCGTTTGACCGCATCATTCTGGTGAGCGTTGATGCGATCTACGGTGGTGGACGCTTGCCTAGAAGATACCTATTCACCCTATTTTTGAAGACCCCCACATTGTATGTCACAGGAAATACAGATGCCGGCAGTGAGTTCCAATCTCTCGCAGTGCGGATAAAGAATGTAGCCTCAAAGCGTTTCGTTCGTACGGTAGGAATTTCTACCGTGGAAGGATGGCGTGAAGCTGTATTTCTGGAAGTTCTAAGGTAAAAAGGGGCTGGGGGAACCAAGCTATGCAAATCAAGGGCGCACTCTCTGCAACCCTACGCTGGTGGCTAAGGCTCTGCAGTTGAGTTTCAACAAGGGTCCCGTCATTGATTAGCGTTCTGGCTCGTCTCTCAACTGACTGAGCTCTGGACTCAATGTAAGATCCAAAGTTAAGAGTCGATGAAAGAGTAATGCCAAGAAGTTCAAGGTGAATTATCTTCATTTCCTCATTATGACGTGAAAGACAAAAGACGTGAAAGTTGGGAGTGAAGTGTCTTAAAGACGAAGTGCCTTTCCCTATGCTTATCCTGCTTTATGCAGAATACATGGATGGTTGACGCTAAAAAAATCTCTAGATAAAAACCGAATGACGTACATGCCATTCACTAGATTGGGTCGCAAAAACATACAAATAATATGTAAATTACCCTGTGCAATTTCTCCACCAGGCTGTTGATGTCGTTGCGCTCCAATCCTAGCTGTAACACGCACACCTTCAGCTTGAGACGGCGACAGAGTGGTGCCATCACGGCGGCACATCCTTCTATACCAGGCAACACGAACATCACCACTTCATTTTCGTGTACTGATACGTCCGTCTAGAAAAAGTGTGTTTTGGTTTAATTTTTCCCAATTTAATATATTTTCTTCTTATTCTCTAAGTGTGTATAAAAATAAAGCTCTATTATCTTTATCCTAAGTTGGAGAGACTCGTGTTCAGTACTGGAAGAGGGTAGGCTGATGGGGATGATAATCATGATGGCGATGATGATGATACTTTCTCCACAGTATAAATTAAGGGTGGTAAAAATTCAACCCGCCATGGGTCTTGGATATTGCTATTGCATTGTAATACTTTAGCTAACGTTATTTTTCTTTCTTTTACTATCCTGCGTCAATATTACATGAGAAGCGTGGCTTGAAATACAGAAGGGAATCCTAGTTCAAGTGTAAGTCTCCATTCTTACAAATCTACTTTTCGTCGACATGTAATATACGGATGAGACATTTTTACTAAAAAAAAGTCGTTGTGGTGCAGGAGCATAAGTGTGTAACCCTAAGCGTAACGGTTGCGGATTCAAATTCCATTAAAATAAATTATTTATACATTATCAATATTTTCATTTCTTCGCTCTGGTAACAAGACAAAGGGCGTTAAGTGCCGCCACTTATGCAACGCCTCAAAAATTTGCCGAAAAGTGGGAAACGGAGCGTCTTAGCACTAGTTTCCCTCAACCTACCCTGCTATATGCAGGATAGAGCGTGAAACTGAAAAAAAAATTACCTCAGAACCATCGCTGACCATAGTAGGCATGTAAATGAAGGGCTCAGTAGCCAGAGACTCATCACCGTAGTTGCGAATAAAAACCCGTAGTCCAGCTGATTCGTCTACTTGGCGAGGTGTGGCTGATGTGGACGCTGCGGCTTCACGTTGAGCAGTCAGCTCTACTAATCTGTATAATCATTTAAAATTATCATCAATCTCGTTAACTATCCAACAAAAAAATATTTCATTCCATTCGTATCATTATTTCCTGAGATAAGCGTGTTAAACAGGTTCTTCACCCTGTCCTACTATTCTTCACGAATCAAGTGCAATAGAAATAACATTAAGTTGATTCATATATAACATATATAACTCATAATATGAACTTACCTGGCGAAAGTCAAAGTCCTAATGTCCTGAGCAGTAAGGAATATTTCAAATTCCCGTTCCAAGGTCTGCTTAATTTCTACCGCCATCATACTGTCCATACCCAACTCAGCGAGCGATACTTGCTGTGACACCGTCTTCAGGTCCTTGATACCTGATTTCGTTGTAAAATTTATTTTATTAAGTACTATTTAAAAAAAATATTCGTATCTAAATAAAGAAAGTAACTAAAAAAAGTATTATCAAAGTCAATACCACACTTATCAATTTCTATTTATTTAAAATTCTGTCTCTCTCTGTCTCTCTCTCTCTCTCTCTGTCTATCTCTCTCTTCATTATTTAAAGCATTAACAACGTATCTACGACATGACTGATGGTTGTGAGTTCGATATCACCTCAGGCAAATTATTATATTTCAATAATAAGGCAAAAACCAAACTTAAAAGGATGTTCTACTTCTTACTTATATTATTAATGTAAAAGCTCATAAGGATGGAAATTTGTTCTACTTTCACGCAAAAACTGAACGGATTTAGATGAATCTTTTCTAAATTCTAGTCTTAATAATACATAGACTAAAATTTATGTAAAGATTTTGTATTATTTGGTTATAGCATAGAAATAAGTTTAAGCAGGCGAAGCGTCATTTTGGGTTGCTAGTATTCTTTTATGTTGAATATCGTAGAAGTTCATTTGTGTCAAACATTTTCTTGTATAGTGTGCAAAACTACTTTGCAATTATAATAAATATATTGCTAAGACTCAGTTGATCCGAAAAACGGTCTCATTTATTTAAAGCTAAGCCGACTTATTCAGTAAATATTTCTTACTTTACTAAGTACAGTTAAGTAGTATTAAAAGTAATGTGAATGAAAATATTATAAGACTTGTATATATTTTATATTTTCTTTTATTATATAAAATATGGACAAATTATTCTTTATTTGTTATGATTCTGATTCATAAGCCATCCAGCATTGCAAAGTTTCATCAAAATCAGTCTGATAGTTTTTGCGAGTCACTCATCACCTCACTTGGGGAAATAAATTATTTCCATTTTCGTTCTGGTAACAAAACAAAGCTGTGTTAGGCTTCACCACTCAGCCCGCAATGTCTCAAAAATAGGGCAGTACCTGGGAAACGGAGTATTCTGACACCAGGTTCCTTCTACATACCATGCGATAAGAGGAAAACTTACCCATAATCTGAGCTACGGCATCTACAATACTTCCACATCCGGACCCTCCAGCCTTCTTCTCAGCAACTACAATAGATGATACGATCACTGCGTCCTGTTTTAAGAACTTGTCCAAAGACAGCAAGCAAGATGAGATTCTCTGTTGGAGGGTACCACCGATTTCTAGTTGAACGTCCTCGTCTTGCATATCTGCTACTAGACCGACCTGTTGAAATAGAACATACAATTTTAAAGAATGGATGGTATATTCTTCGTTATTTTAAACGTAGATGTTTTAAAGTTGGTTAAGTAGAGGAAGGAGCTTGTATATTTTAAAAAGGTCCATTAAACCTACACTTTAGTGGGAAATTCCACCACCATCTCGAGCTCCTCACTTTGGAAGTGCCCAAGTACGAGTACGAACATTAATACTTTTATTAATTTTCGCTTTCTCATAAAAATGGGTATACCAAATTTGACAATTGCAGTAACACTAAATAAATGGACAGTATGACGTCGTAAGTCTAACCAACTTGTGTCTGGTCGTCTTTAGATTCGACTAGAAATTCTAAAAGTTTTTTAATAAATACTCATATAAGTGTTTTTGGCATATTGTTAAAAGAAAATTTAAAAAGGTTTATTATATACCTTTTAAAATAAACTCATTTTCTAAGGAATAGCGCGAGCGTGCGCCCGATCAATTCACAAACTTGAGCCATCGACGGCGTGATCAATCACAGTGACGTTTTAATCGAATAGTTACAAAACTAGTAGTTACATGTAAATATAATAAGTTATTTAATAAAAATCTATTTTAGAAAAAAGATATTATATAGGTGGAGAGTTTATTTATTTGAATGCGCTATTCTCTCAGCTCTGAGATCGCTCTCAAGATCAATCTCAGAGTTGATATTGGTTTACAAATACAGGCCTAAGCCTTCCGTTTCATTACATTCAGTTATTCAAGACTTAATAGACATCACAACTTCTAAAGTTATAATTAAATTGGAGAAAACGATCAAATTTCAAAATAGCCGGTAGCTCCCGCGTCAATGGAACATAATATTGTGAAAATTCACAACTTCAACAAAATAATACAATTTAAATTACTTTATGTGGGCGTTTGTTTTGTTTCTTATGTGTTATAGTTTCAATATAAATACTACCGAGTGAAATGCGAAACAATTACAAAAATATAAAAAAAAATCAGCTTTATCCAATGCAAAAATAGATTTTAATTAAAATATTTTTTTTAAACGGACATTTTTTTAGGGATACAGCGTGTTATTATTAAATAGTTTCACGCTGTATCCCTCATAGCAGGGTAGGCAGAGAAACCTAGAGTTAAGACACTCTGTGCCACACTTTCCTCACAATTTTCATATGTCACCAAGGTGGAACTCAAATAAGCCCGCCGCCCCTCTTCCTGTCACCAAAAATTAAATGTGAAAATGAAAACCACTCTACCCTGTAATGGGATCGAACCGACACTCGCCGAGAAACTCTAAATCTAAATACTCACATCGCCAACAGCTCCCCATTGAACAGCAAGTGCTGGAAGACCAAGCTGCTTCCTCCATTCACAGATTCTTTCCATCACGGAGTTGGAGAAACCGTAGTTAGTCTGTCCCGCATTACCACGACCGCAGGATACAGAGGAGAATATCACGAAGTCCCTTTTAAATAAGTATTAGATCTATTAATTTCTTTGACTAAACTTTATTTTTGACTTTCAATGGACTAAAAGTCAAACATAAAGTTTATTATTATTTAAAGTTATTATACGTAATTTATATAAACCTACTTCAATTTTGGACAAAGTTTCCTGGAAAGTTTATCCAAGTTCATTGTGGCCTGAGCTTTAGGCGCGAACGACGTTCTAAACGTTTCGGGTGTCTGGTTTTGGAAAATGGTATCCTTCAGGACGACCGCCAAGTTGAATATCGCTTCCACTTGTCCCATCGAGTTGGCCATTTTGAGCATTGCTTCACATCCCTCTTCAGTTGTGATATCGTGAGTGGAGATTTCTACTTTAGCTTCGTATCCAGTCCAGGCCCTATAGAAAATAATTAAAATCAGTATAAAAATACATATAGTGGAATATAATAAATTGTATGTTTGTATAAAGTGCTTTATTTTGAATAGTTCCATTATTCAGACTGGTTCCTGGCTCCATTATCAGACTAACTTGGGGAAAATGGGGGAACAGAATGTTTCGACACTAGGTTCCCTCTGTTAGTTAATTTCCTAATGTTAAAACACTCCGTTCTTCTACTTTCAATGATTTTTTGAAGCATTGCGTTTTGTATAGTGGTACTGAACGCCAAGCTTTTAATTAATAAAAATAAATCCATTCCACTAGTGGGGACCGAACCCAGAACCGTCGCGTGAGAAATCGTGAGGAAAAAAATATATTTATAATATCGTGAGAAAAATAAATAACTTTTATATATAATATTTTTACCGTTTTGAAAAGAATCGTTCATTCGTCACTTACAATAGCTAAACGATCGATTTTAAAGCCCACTGTGGAAGAGCATCCCTTTATTATGCTAAGTGCATTTATTCGTGCTTTTATTCGTTCTATATAAGCTTATTGAAATTGAAATTTCATATAAATTTTTACTTTAGCCACGTCTCTTTTAAACTATAAAATTGTATTCAACTTTAATAAAAAAAATATGCCACCTTAATAAGAATAGAGAAAATAATCTTTTGTTAGCGTACTCGTGTAAAAGTGTAAAAGATTTAGGTGAAGAAGACAATAAAAGCAGTGGAATTGTGTCAAACGGGAACAGTTGCTTGTAGGCGGAAGCCCTGATTGGGAGGATCTAGTGTGTAGTGTTGTTATTGAGTGATACATGTCACTTAATGTATTTACGTGGAACCTCTGTCCGAGTACGTTGTAAACATATAGACGGTATGTGTTTTATTTTACATAATAAGAATAAATAACATATATAAACATATATAGCATATATATACTTACATAATTAAAATTATAACTCACTTTATCCTAGATGCTTGGTATCCATTAGAGATGCCCTTTCTTGAAGTTAAGAGTACTTTCCTGGCACCTCTCAGTATGAGCCAATCGGCCAGTTCAAGACCGAAACCACCGAGACCTCCCACCACTATGTATACCAGTTCCTCGCTGCACATGTACCTATTGACAGAGGAAAATTAAAAATTATTTTAAATTAAATAAGGAGGAGAAGGCCAACCATGACGCAAGAGCACATAGTGTACTGCAAAATCGACTGATTGTGGGTTCGATCCCCACTCGAGAAAAAGAAATTTATTTAATTTTCTATTTTCATTTCTTCGCTCTGGTGTCGAGACAAAGCGCGGCGTTGAATTCCGCCACTCGATGAAGATACGAATTCCATGCAATGAAAAATATTAAATATTTCATTTGCTCGAGCTAGAATCGAACCCACAACCTGTCGAATTCTAAATAAGTATTGATGTAAGAAATATATTACCTTGGCAGAGCCATCATTGGCGAGCTAGAAGCAATTACAGGACGGTTGGAACGTTCTTCTTCACGTATCTTTATAATTACCTAAAAAATATAAATCCAAATAAGTTTTTACAACTAGTGACATTTTGGGAGTCGTTTTAGTCATCAACTGGACTGGGTTTTTCCTCGACTTGGAATCGAACCCACATACTGTTTGTGCCAATGCTGGCCTTGACTGGCCTCATTTTTATATTTTTATTATAACGTAAACAAGCTCCAAGCTTACAAATAAAATTTATTTAAGTTTAGTATCTAGTGACTTTAGCTCCTAAATCAATTTTTTTTTAGTAAATTAAATCTAAAATAATGACATAAAAAAATCTTAATTATACAATTATATATATTATATATATACATATATATTAGTATTATTATATTATAATTATTATCTTCCTTATGTCATTATTATATTATTACTAGCGGCCCGCTCGCGGTTACACCCGCGTGAACTATGTTATTATTAATTTCTGTCTCCATGACTACGTCCTAGTGACGTCTATGCAAAATTTGAGACTCCTAGCATTTGTAGTAACGAAGTTTCATACAAACTT
>JAKRZM010001187.1:208932-231449 GCA_036379175.1 Heliconius cydno galanthus | reverse complement strand
AAAATCCGTTGGGTGGTTTAGAAGAAGAAGAGTTAGAAAGTTCAGACAGACACGAAAAGCGACTTTGTTTTATAAGATATAGGATATGAATATTACTATGAAAGAAATAAGAATAATAAGAGTATACTAACTAACCTTCTAGAATCCTTGGCTTTTTGCAGAAGCACTACAACTATGGCTTCAGACCGAGCGTAGCCATTGGCGCTGTTATCAAAACTCTTGCATCTACCATCGGGTGATAGCACACCCAATCTGTGGACAATCAAAAAAAAAATCTATTATATTTTTTCACTTTCACGCTGTAGGCAGGGGAAGCTTAGTGTCATGACACTACGCTCCCCATATACCGTCTTTGGACGCATTAGGTGTTGAGTGGCGGAACTCATCAGTCATCGTCGCGCTTTGCCTCTCACCAAAGTGACAATATTAAATATTTAATTTCCTCGGGAATCGAACCCACAACCTGTCGCATTTACAGTGTCACGCAAAGCTGGAGGCATGAGTGTATCTAGATATATTTTCCTGGGGGGCTTTTTTTTTTGTTGGTAAAACTTTAAGAGTAGGTAAACTATTCTGGGGTGGGGACCTACCCGGCTCCCCCCCATTTCTACGCCCATGGCCACAGGTATTGGGCAAGCCATGTCGGCAAAGATTAGGTATTACGTATATAAGTTATCTGTATTACAAAGCAAAGTTTTGAATTTATTTCTCTTTTAGATTTCATTGTTCTATGTTAAGTTAGTATTGTCTGTCGAAACGATATTGTCACCGAGACTACGAACTAGTACGAAACTTTTAGAAACTCTATCCATCCAATTACTATAAAGGAACTCGGGAAACTTTAGGGTAATTTAATATACTCGTAGCTCTTAGCTGACTTTTTTGTACACATTTTAGCCTTTTCATATGAAAAAAATAAACTAAATATAAGTGAATTCTTAGAAAACGTATCGGGAATCGAACTTGCGCCTATTGGAAGAACATATATATGTATTTATACCATATAGTGGAACTCAACGTAACACTGCCAGAGCGAGGATCTGAAAATAATGAATTGCGCCTAGGGGTTATTGAACCCACAACTAACAATCCGATGCTGTGCTATTACAGCACGATAATCTTAAAAAATCTTTACAAAACTTAAAATTACCCTTTTTATATTAATTTTAAAAATATAAACAAAAACCAAATCTTTAATAAAAATCAAAATAAAAAATCTTACCTAGAAAACTGCAAAGACACATAAGGATGGAGACACAGATTCGAACCCCCAACTATAGCAGCGTCACAATGACCATCACGTATGGCTCTGAAGGCGTGTTCCAGAGCGTATAAGGAGCTGGAGCAAGCGGAGTCCACTGTGTAAGAGGGACCAGTCACTCCCAACCAGTAAGAGATACGGTTGGCTAACATAGCTCGAGAACATCTGTGGAAAAAGACTTAATTAAAAATCAGTTTTACGCTTTATCTAGTACACAGCAAGGGAGGCAAAGGTAACGTAGTGTTAAGACAATGCGCTCTCCACATTTTGCCGATTCCGATGAGTGGCGAAACTCAACGCCGGATTTTGCCGTGGTGCCTTGCCTTGGTGAATATTAATATATAATAATTCAGTCTCTCGAATGGGGCTCGAACCCGTAATTGTCGAGTTACAGTTACATCCTTGTACTCCTGCATCACGACTGGCCTCTTATGAGTAAAACTTTTAAACTTAGTATAATTTATGAAATAAAAGCAATTTCACTTTGAAAATGGACTGACCATTAAAGTTGCCTTTCTAAAAGCGTGTACGGAATTGCTCGAAATTAACGAGTCCCGGGTTAAAGTTGTACTAAGATTAAATGATTACAGCCAGTTGTAGAATTGTTTTGTAAAAGTTTAGTTAACTTTAAAATAATTATTTATATTGTAGTTACTGAATGGAATAGCTATCTTTGAAATTATCTTTTTTTTAGTAGCAGAGGCAATTTGGTTTTAAGATATGCTATCTTTGAAATATAGTCTTTGTGTTGATACAGAAGCGAGTAAACGAAAACAATTCATTCCCCTTATAAGAATCACAGTAACGCGTCTACCTGTCAACGTACGCTAGTAGGTTCGATTTCCTTTCAGAGGAAAGATTTTTTTTTATTATCGGCCTCTCTTTAAAAGATGGATGGCGGCGTTGAGCCCCGCATTCAACACGTATTCTCTCTAAAATTGTGGGAAACGTGAAGTGAAGATAAATAATCACTTACCCAGTGACACCGAATCCATTGACTTGCATTTTTTCGTAGAACCATGTCTTTTCCGATTCAGAGAAGCAAGCACCGATGAACACACCAGTCTTCGTGTTACGAAGCTCTTTTGGATTTAAACCTGTAAAAAAATAACATAAAAATTAATAAAAATATTAAAAATGGACGAAAATTATAAAATTAATTGATTTCTTCTTCTTTATGAGATTAGAGAGTAATAAATAATTATATTATAGTAAATGTAAAGAAACATTTTGGAAAAGCCTATAATAAAAGAACAGTTTTTCAATTTCACCTAGTACTCTTGATTATGGTTGGCAATTTCAAGATATTATATACCATCCATTTCCTATTGAATAACGTAACTCAACGCCGCGCACCGTCTTACCAGAAAAATAAAAATAAACCCCTTCCTTCATCTGCCTACCATGTGCTGGATACAGGGTGAAAATGAGGAAAAAACGTTTTCAAAGTTGTAATCGAACCCATGACCGTCGTGTTAGCAGCCACACAACGTCTCACAGCGCTAGGAGAACCTAAAAGATTTAAAAAGATAGCAAGAAAAGAAATATTCTATCTATAGACGTGGCGCACCCTGGAAGTAGCTAGGTCCGGTAACGCAGGGCCTAGGCTGACTGATGCTGTCCCCACAATAAATTGGAATGTTCAAAATGCCCTTATCTGAATTCTCCAAGTATTGACACGAAGAAGAAGATCTCAATTATTTCAAAATATGGAATACATTGAACTAATTAAATACCTTTTGCCCTATATAGAATGTATGATAGTTACAAATCAACTGAATATCTGTTACTAATTAATTGGATATAATAATCTTAGAAATTTAATAGCTACTATATAATAATACAATAGATATATGTTGTTAAATCTAAATAAATCAGCTTCACGCTGTATCCCGCACACAGCAGGTTAGGTAGACTGCAACGCGACGGTTGTGGGTTCAATCCCTACTCGAGGAAGTGAAATATTTATTTACGTTTATATTTCCATATCTTCGCTCTAGTGTCGAGACGAAGCGCGGCGTTAAGTTCTGCCACTCAACACGCAATGCCTCCAGAATTCGGCAGAAAGTGGAGAACGGAGTATCTTAACGTTAAGCTCCCTCTGCCTATCCTGCTGTGTGCGGGATACGGCGTGAAGCTGATTTTTTTTTTGACTCCCCCGAATGGATATGTACACCACAACCTACTACGTTAACAGTATCACTTCGCGCCCCTCCGCCACGAATGACCTCAACTTTCGCTTAATTTATCAATCTATANTTATAACTCAATGTTGTCTTTGACCGTCTCGAGTGATTCCAAAACTGGTTCATTTCACGCTATGTTATAGTTGCTGTAACGACGGCTGGGGGTTCGACCCCCCAGTTGGGGGAATGAAAGAATGAATCGCTCTAAAGCAAAAGCGCGACGTTGAATTACGTCACTCAACATGCAATGCCTTCAGAATTGGGGAAATGGGAAGTGTCTCCAAGAGCATCTTAACAGCAGCCCCCTCTAGGAAGAGGTAGGTAGGGTAGGAACCCTGCTTCATGCTTGATATAGGGAGAAGCTTATTTTTATTTTGTTGTATATTATTCATGCCATGGATACCTTTAATACTACAGATAAACTACCATTATTTAAATTATTTTCATTTCCCGAATTTCGCTTTGGTTAGATGTTACATATAATAGCAAAAAAACTATCATTACATAAAAATGGAGGTAAATATGTGTAAAAGATATACATTTCTATATCTATAGGCTTCCACGTCCAATTAACTAAAAGGAGGAAACAAAATGGCGAGAAGTCAGGAATCGACATCTCCAATGACCACGGCGAATTTAATCTAAGACCACCGAATTTACGGATCAAATAAATTGATCTCATTACCGGGGGCTGGAGAGCGGTATTCTTAGATACTGTGGGGAAGTTTTTACACCGTAATGGGTACGTTTTTGTTGATATTATAGAGATAATTCCTTTTATTGTTTTATTTATAAAGAAACTATGACTGTAGGCAGAGGGAACCTCGTGTTAATCCACTCTGTTCCCCACTGTCCGCCGAATTTTGGAAGCTTTGCGTGTTAAGTGGCGGAACTCAACGCCGCGTTTTACCTAGACACCAGAGCGGAGAAATGAAAATATTTAATATTTCATTTCCTAGAGTGGAAATCGAACCCTCAACCTGTCGCGTTTACAGGTACACTTCGTGCTCCTGCGCGCTGCCTCACGACTGGCACGTACTACCTCCAAAATTCGGCGGAAAGTGGAGAGCGATGTGTCTTAACACTACGCACCTGCCCTGCTACATGCGTGATACAACGTGTTAAACGCGTGTTTCTATAAAAAATAAACTTAATGTATTTTATTTTTCTTTAATAAAAAAGAAAGCCATGAGTTCAAATTCACTCATTATTTATATGCCACATTGAATACAATGACGGTACGAGTATAACACCTTATTAATATTTATGTATTTAGATTTAGAAAATTTATACATTGTTTACATTATATTAAACATTTCCTTAGTAAATATACTGAGTGGGGATTATTTTGATGAAGTTGATATTTTTTGAAATCCATTTTATTGAAATTTTATAGTGGAAGCCAGTACTGGAGCAGGAGCAAGCGTGCGGCGTGAATGGGACAAGAGTTCGACTCCCGGGAATGAAATATTTCATATTGTAATTTTTAATTTCTTCGTTATGATAATAATAACAATCATAGCCCATCACTTTATTTCTATGGATTTTAAGACGTAAAATGGAAAATCATTTTCCGTTTTTATAGGAATGTAGAGAAACCCTCTATCCTCATATCCTCTCTTACATAGCCAATTTTTAACTAAGTCCAGTAGTTGCATCTGTGTGTTATCTGTCCGTCGATAGAAGTTTTTTTTATGTATATATAGAAAAAAATATCAAAATTAACTATCTAGTAGTAGGTAGATGGTGAAAAAAGCTTATCTGTTCTTCTTTTTATTATTTTTTTTTCATTTTTCTAAATTATTTCGTTATTCAGGCATATCTTTCTAAATACGGTGTAACATAACGTTCTATTGGGTAAAGCAATTCAACTGTTTATAGGGTGAGAACACAAAACATTTCAAGGTCCTAGGTGACTTATCCACCGCAATTCCCTTTTTATCGTCACCTAACCCTGTTAAGAATTACATTTAAATTACATTAGTATTGTGTAGCGGGGTGATAAGCGGAGTGTTAAGGCACTGATTTCCTCACACACCGCCCAATTTTCGAGTCATTTCATGTCCAATGATAAAGCTCAACGTCGCGCTCCGTTTATCATAGAGTTAAATGAAACAACAGTATTTACATATTACAGTAATAACTAGATTATCCGGCCCTCAGTTGTACGGATTCGTGATTATCCGGACTATCAACCGCAAATATTTCTTCTCCTCGAGTGGAGATCGAACTCACAACCAGTCGGATTTACAGTCACTTTTATTTTTTACACAATCATTTTTCTTATAAACAAAGATTCTCACCAGCATCAATGACAGCTTCATAAGCTTTTTCTAAAAGGATTCTGCACATAGGGTCCATGGTGTGAGCTTGCTTGAAGTGCACGCCGAAGAACGAGGCGTCGAATTTGTTGACATTGTTGATCTTTCCAGTTCTCTGGGGGATCTCAGGGTGGGCCAGCTTCCAACGACGGCCATCTCCTGATATAAGGTCGACCTAAAATTTCAAAAATTAAAATTATAATATGTTTTTTGCGAAAATTTATGCATGAAATAAAAAAATATATTAAGCGCCTACAAAAACTAAGAATTTCGACATGGATGTGAGGTCATCTAAAGTTCAAGTAATGCGATTAATTTTTTCTTTAATTTTTTCCAATAACTTAATTTTCTTAACTTTTCACTGTATCCCGCTAATAGCAGGGAAGGTAGAGGGAACGTTGTGTTTCAACACTACTTCCTCTCTATTTTAACAAGTTTAATTTTTTAAAATTGTTACAACTTGTTACAAGATTTACTTTTTTATTTATTTTATTTAAAAAAAATAATTTTATATTTTTAACAATTTGGAAACCGTTCATATTTATTGTATTAAGGATTATACATTTTTATTGTATTAAGGATTATTGAGGATTGTATAATAACCAACCTTATTAAAGAGATTTTCCTGCAAATGGATGACAGAGTCCGAATCGGGGAAGTAGCCAGAAATACCGCTAATGAGAACCTCATCGCCGGCTGGTGGATGAGATAGCCGGTGTCCCGACGTCAGTCTATCTTCGGAGATAGCCGCTTGTGCCATCTGAAAATAAACTTTTACTTTAAATTACGACAAAAAAAAGTTCTTTTTCCGCATTGCAGGGTAGGCAGAGGGAACCTAGTGTTAAAACACTCTGTTACCCACTATCCACCGATCCGTTCAATTAATAAGATAAAACGCGATGTTGGGTTCCCCCCCTCACCACGCTAGATCTCGGAAATTGGGCGAAATGTGACAAACAGAATACGATTTTCTTTATATTAATTAATGACGTAAAACTAATATTACCCAAAATTCAATTAATACATTTTGACTTGCAAATGAATGCACTATGGCCTGGTAATTTGTATATGTGAATACATTTAAAAGTTTAATTTCCTCACCAAACTGCTATTGAAATTTTAATTTAATTTATATAATATTATTAAGTACATTCGTAATAGTAAGTGGAAAATGTATAATTTTAATTTTAAAGATATCTGAATATATTAAGAACTTAGCTCTTAACGTAAGGTAAATATATTTGATATATGTATATTAAATATCTCCACCAAGGTTATGAAAGAATCCCTTGGCTCCCGCAGCCCTGGCCTGTGGCGGTTAAGGAGGATCACAGTGAAATTTTAGTAAGTAGTGTGGACTGTACACGTAATTGAATACGTGTTTCATAGTTTTTTAGAATTCACCCCCTAAACTGAAAATAATTGCTTAAACATATTTAATAAATATTCATATAGCTCATACGGGCGAAGTCACCCAGATCGCCTAGTCACAGATAAATACAAACAATAACATACTCTGACCCTTTGATAAAACAAAAAACTGGTTAAGTCGGACTTGCTCGTCCAGGCTTTCGTACCAATTTCAGGATTGTACGTCAACGGGACGTATAACTTATAAAAAATCTACGTTCATAGAAATCAAAGAACAGAACCGACATTTGTGACACATTTCGAAAGCAGGATAATTTCTAATTCATTTACATAGATATATGAAATCAGGCAGGGGAGGAAGTTGATTCGAATTTTAAAGCAACCTACCCTAAGGTCACAAGTCCCAAGCACTGCCGGAGCTCATCTCCTTGCAATGCGATAGGAGAACAGCCAGCCTAGTGTTCAGACGCTCCGTTCCCCATCAAGACACTCCCGTTCCCCACTTTCCACATTTTTATTTCCTCGCCTTGATAACGAGGCAAAGTAAGAGGCGTTGAGTCCCTTCAGAAGGTGGGACACAGAAGTACCTTAATGAGAATGGAGCATCTTAGCGCTTGGTCCTCAAGTTCCCTCCGCCTATCCTGCTCTGGCGGCATACAGTTCCACTTACCTTTTCCCCAATTTTCAAGACATTGTAGAGTGGTCAAACTAACCATCGCGCTTTGTCTTCCACTATCCTTGCCTACCTCTCCCATATATTATGTAAATTTCAAACATTATTAATTATATTCCACGAGGTTTTGTCAAAAAATCTATTATATAAATATTAGAGTGTATAACAATGCTCCGTACGTGTTTGTTGTTTTGACCTTTATTCGTAAGCATATGCACTGAATTACAATATATATGTAAATTTCTGTATATGTTCAAATATTATTCCATTGTAATCACGGTAAATAGACTATTTAGGTATATATATTACTATAATATATAATTTAAATTAAAGTAGTTTTAGGGATTGCAAAAATTATTTATGTCATGATTTAATAGAGAATTATTTACTTTTTAAATGTTTTTATTTTTTAAGTCTTGTCATTTTTTATTGTATAGTTTATTCTGAAATGGTCAGCGAATAAAGGCTTATTTTATTTATTTATATTACATAATCTGAAATACATGCATGAAAATGCCGCGAGTAATCGATATTTTAAGAAAGTAACATATTTTTATTACCTACTGATTTACTAAAATATATTAAGTTAAATGTAATTAAATGAATTTTAAGTTTTTAAAATAGCTTTTTTAATATAATACTATTTACTAGTGGCAGAACTTAACGCCGTTCCCGCGAGACCAGAGCGAAGAAATGGAAATATAAATTTTAATAAATATTTCATCTGCTCGAGTGGGAATCGAACCCATAACCAGTCGGTTTTACAGTCACACTTTGTGCCCCTGCGCCACAACTGGCCTCTTGACATGAATAAAAATGTTTTATTTGAATGAATCTTTTAGATATATTATTTTGTTAACTTTTTTTACTCAAATATTTATATTATAACCAAAATGGTTTACTAAAGTGAAAAATTGTATGAAATTACATAGATTTATCAATAGTAGGAAAAACATTATGATTAATTTATTTAAGAAATACACTAATATTTTAATGCATTGATTATCTTCTTTTTTCCCATATGTATTGACATAAACGTTACACGAATAAGATATACGGTATCGAAATCTTTCATCAATTTTCATATAAATCGTCATTTTATATTTTTTTATGGAAAAGGACAAGGCAAACGAGCGGAAGGGTCACCTGATGGTAAGTGACCACCGGCGCCCTAGACCTCGTGCAACACCAGAGGAGCTACAGGTGCTCTGCCAGCCTCATATTATATATATCATATTATCATATTAGTCATCCCCTAATAATGGAAAGTCCCTTTTACATTC
Source organism: Heliconius cydno galanthus (assembly GCA_036379175.1). Lineage (NCBI taxonomy): Eukaryota > Metazoa > Arthropoda > Insecta > Lepidoptera > Nymphalidae > Heliconius > Heliconius cydno. The sequence goes on along the minus strand of JAKRZM010001187.1, from coordinate 222,354 downwards.
CTCCTTAGAAATATAGAGAAATCCTCTTTTAGTACACTCCCCAGCTCACCTAATTGCCAAATTTCTTTTGTAAATGTTGTTTCAGCTATAGGTAGTCAGTCTCTCAGTAACAGAAGAGTTTCATATTAATGACTACAATATCTTTCATTAAATAGCGAATTTTATAATATATATAAAGTTATTTAATTTTTTATCTAAATTTGAAAATATATAATTTGAAAATAAAGTATCTACAAATTAAAACCATATCAGAAACATACATGTGAAATGAGAGCTAAGTGAAATGTTAAGTTATACGTGGTTCTCGATCGATAAAATTAAATAAAAATAAATATTTAATTATTAATTTAAGCTATATTAATAAAAACATTATTAATATTTGTAGCGTATTTAAATCTTGTACCTATATTTGATTCTATTTTGAAAAACTTTTATAGGCTACAATACTGTTACTTATCATCTTATCATTATTTATTTTATAATATTTTTTATCTGTGACATAATTAAAAAAAAACTTAATTAATTTATTATATTATATTATAAAATATAATATTATTATAAAAATCTACTCACATTGTTTTATAATCGATGTTATATAACGTTAAATTCCGTTTTTGAATCTGCTACCTGCGCCCTGGACACCGGCGGCACGTCTGACCACCAGTATGTAAAACGTCTTGTTTTAAACGCGTATTACTTAAAAATTATATACGGGGTGCTTGTCTTTGTGCCGATTGAATATGTTTAATTGAATATTTTGTGTTATACAAGTGTTAGCCCGCGACTTTGGTGTAATTTTTTATCTGTCTGTATACTTCTATGGGGCGAAATATATAGTACTTTCACCTTTGTTTCTACATAAAAATAAGTCATAATTGAGTCCTACGAATCAACACGCAATGCCTCCAGAATAGGGCGGAAAATGAGGAACGAAGTGCCTTAACACTATGTCCCCTCTGCCTACCCTGCTGTCTGCGGGTATACAGCGTGAAAAGTAAAATCTTTCAAAAACAACTATGAAACTTCCTGTACAGCAGTTATGATTATAATCGAGAATGTAATGAAATCGTAGCGCCCCGATCTCTGGTTCTTTCTCCTAGAGATAAAGCGTGGACTTAAAATTTAAAAATTCCGATCTGAATTTAAACCTGCAACTACATAGAAACATTTAAAGTATACCACTAAGCCTACACCCAAAACACTAGGTGCTCTATTAATTTCCCGACACATTGTTTACCGCCCCGTCGTTTTTCAATCACGAACAGACGTGAAGTTATTTAGAAGCTCACGACACGAATTCCAATTTTCCTTGTTTACACTTAAAAGAGATTTAGATGATCAAAAGTAAAATTTGTTTTCTAATATAAATACGAATAATAAGAAATACGATAATTATACGATTTAGTATTTACATTAAGTTTATTAGAATATTACGGAAAAGTTATGTATTTGCTAGAAAGCTTAAGACGTTAGTTTAATCGCCATTTTTAAAATAAATTTAAGGGTTTTTTTTAGATTTGCCCTGTATCTCGTATATTATAGGTAGAGGAACCCATTTTTTGAAACATTGCATTTTTATATTGAATTTAACTGATAATTAGTAAATATTAAGAAAAAGCTGTTAATAAATTTTAATGAATATACTAAAAGTCGTATCGATTTCGTCCCAGCAATTACAAACGACTGACCGGCTGTGCGTAATCTGTGAAGTTTTCTTGAAACTGACACTTTGACATTTGACTTCAGTGTTTACATTGAAGTTGCGAACTTCCTAAGCCCGCTTGTGGATACGTAATCACGTTTGTTAGTTCCGAATCTAAAACATCTAAAATGGAGTTTCCGGAATCAGGAAGTAAATTTTTCAAAATTCAAAATATTCTTTATTCAAATAAACTATTAAAAGCACTTTTGAATCGTCGAATGTACATGTCCACAAAAAGCTACCACCGGTTCGGAAGGCAGTTCTGCTGAGAAGAGCCGGCAAGAAATTCAACAGTTGCTCTTTTCAAAATCAATGGTACAATCTATTACATTAGTTGGCAGCTATCCTGCATTATATTCAATAGACATTAATTCCATACATGTTCATCCTCCAATAAAATATATTAAATCGGAATAATTTTGTAAAAGAGCCACAAAATTAATTCTTAATAATTTATTAAGAAAAAAAAATATTTTATTAAATTTATATATTGATAGTTTATGCTATTTTTACTTTGCAAAAATATTATATAGTTAATTTTGAGCACCATGTATATATAAGAAAACGTTGCTTTACTACGGTAGTGTTGCATTAAATAGTCTATCTATAAAATGTCTGGCTTCAAATAGCTAAATCAGTTTCTTTAAATAAAAACAAACGAATGTAATCAGTAGTGGCGTAAGGGCACTAGCATGTTAATTGAAATATTTAATATTTCTTTAACACGCAATGCCTTTAGAATTCCGGGGAAAATTGGGAACGAAGTGTGGAAAACGAAGCTAAAAAAATAACAAACGATAGAGAAGTATTAAAAGTTGTTTATAAGTAATTAATGTAATTTTTATATTAGATATTTTGAAAAAAAATTATTATATATATAAACTATAATAAAATTGTCTGTATATGGAAGATATATGAAGAAATGTTGCTACTAGCATTTATCAACCCCAAAATCAATGAACTTTTCCTATGCCCGAATTCAAGACTGCGGAACTCTACACCGCGTTTTGTCTTGCCAGAACGTTAAAGCTAAAACAATTCTACAATCAATGGCCATGTGTCTAATTTCCTAGTCCAATAGTAACCTTAGGGCAGGCACATTGTTTGCTAATCAAGTGTTTTCTGTACATTTCGATTATGCATGACCCCACCGCGGTCGACTATATTAGCTTAATATAACACTTATTTCATATCTATGAGAAACTTTATAAATAATACGTTATTTCTTGAGGCCTAAGGCCAGTCGTAGATAAGGACATAGGTGTGACTGTAAATGATAGGTCATGGGTTCGATACGCGCTTGAGGATTAAATATTTCGTATATTTTATATTTTTATTTCCTCGCTCAGGTAGCGGGGGAGAGTGCGACGTTGAATTCCGCCACTCAACACACAATGCCTCCAGAATTTGGCGGAAAATGGGAAACGGAAGGAAGGTAGGAACGGACACAGGTTCCCAAGTTCCCGGTTGCCTACTCTGCTATGTGCAGGATAAAATGTATGGATAGTAGATTCCAGTCTAATTTAACAATGTTTTTTTTTATGGAAAATGGAGGTATTATACTATACCGGAGTGAAAAAGATATAATAGATATATAGGATTTTTTGCCTCGTCTTTGCATATTCGTAAGTTATGTAACGTTAGGCCTATTTGTTAGTGTGAAGCTAAACAAAAAAATATCGTAATTTATTTTTGCAGAAACAAAGCCGAAATAAGTTGAAATTACATATTTCATATATGAGGATGAGGATGAGGAATCATACACAGTGAATCTATTTTCAGAAACTAGAAATCGGTATTGTGGAAATTGAATAGAAAAATCCTTATATTTTTGCAAATATCCCGCAAGGGGACAACAAACAGTTGTTGAATTTTGTATGTAGGTAATTTCTATTTTTTCTGTCAAGGTTAGGATTTATAGAGACCCAGTGGGTAGTGTCTTAGTGTTTAAGATGATTGTCGGTTTGATTTCCATTCGAGTTATGTATAAAAGTGACAACTATTAACTATAGTATGAGGTCAGTCGTAGCGCAAGGGCTCCAGGGTCTGACTGTAAATGCGAAAGGTTTTGGGTTCGATTACCATTCGAGGAAATGAATATTTTATATTTTCGTTATTTCGCTTTGGTGTCGAGGCAAAGCGTGGCGTTGAGGTTTTCCACTTAACTCGCAATGCCTCTAAAATTAGGCGGAGAGTGAAGAACGAAATGTCTGAACTCTAGGTTGTCTCTGCCTACCCTTTTATTTCTGGATACTGCATGTAAATGATAAAAATAATACATATATTATGTGAAATTAATATATTAAGCAATATTCTATTTAAGTGCGAATTCAATGCCCTCGGGAGATGAGTTTCATTTCTCCGTTCCGGAATGATAAATAAGTATTGAGTTTCGCCACTCTCAACACACAATATCACGAAAACGGAGAAAATTTCAGCTTTAGCTTCAGCTAAGTAACTTTGCTAATCGTGTAAAGCCCCAGTAATGTTAGTTAAAAGTTTTTAACTTTATATTTAACTTTATATTATAGCAAATACAATTTGTTCTTTACGACGTGAAAAATACAAGTACTTTTTAAAAACCAGATTCACAATTTCAAAACATGGCGTGTTGAGTAACGCAATTAAACGCCGTGCTTTGTCTACCAGAGCGAGGAAATGACAATAAATCTCATTGTTCCCGCAACTGGGAATCAAACCCAAAACAATTGCTCTCTCAGTCTAATCAAACATGAGCACAAGCAAAACCAAGTGTGCCATTAAGTTCTGCCAACACCTGTAATTCAGGCGGAGAGTGGTGAACGGAGTCTCCCTATTTATACAAAATATAACGAGAAACAAAAAAAAAAGAATAATAAAAGCCTTTTGAAACTAAAATTATAGCAGCAATAATGTCAAGGAAAAGTAAAACAAACCACCTAAGTTGGAGTACCAAATTCGGAATCCCGTGAAATATATAATAGGTGCTCTAGCTGCACCCGAATACCCCCAGCCTGAATAAAACAGTCCATTCATAAACTACAAAAGCTGGTGCTCGACGGTTGGGGTTGATAGTTTATTTAGCTGCAGTGAAAATAAGGTATATTTCCATACTAGGCATTAAAGCTATTATGTTGGAGACCAAGGAATTCTATTCTATACTAGTCTTTTGTTTTTTTTTCACGCTTCTTCACGCTGTATCCTGCATGTGGCAGAGCAGGCAGAGGCAACCTAATGCCGACAACACACCTGTAATTCCTCTGGTGTTACACAAGGTCGTGGGCAGCGATGGTCTTGAAAAAACACCTAGTGTTAGAACACTCGGTTTCCCACTTAATAACGATTTTTTGAGGCATTGCGTGTTGATTGGCGCAATTCAACGCCGCGTCTATTGGTAACAAAGTAAAAATGAAAATATTATTAAGTAATAGTTAATTTCTCTTACTGGGAAGCTAACCCACAAATGGCACAACGCCACGACGACCTCACTATTATACTATTCTATTCTATAATTTTATAACATATATTTTTCTTCTAGTATACTATTCTATTCTACTTTATTTTCCTTTTATAGGCTATAAACACAATTTCGATACCTTTGAGGTGCAGTCGGAAAATTTCTAGTCTTTCTATTCCACTCGGAAGTTCCTAAAATTATTTGATTTACTTTCTTTTTACGGTACCTAACTTCTTTAAAACTGTCTAATTTCTTTAAAATAACTATTCAAATTATTTTTTTGCATAAAGGCGAAGGGTCACAAGCTGTAAACGTCATAGGTTGTAGGTTCAGTTCCCATTTCAATTCCGCCACTCAATGGGAATGAAAGTTGTTTAATGTGAATGGAATATCTTAACATTAGGTTCCCAGGTTCCCACTGCCTATACTGCTATGTGCGGGTTATAGCGTGAAGCTAATAAAAAAGATATATTTTTTATTTTACAAAAATACAAACTATTTTATTTTCTAATCTTACAATAACCAATAATTGAATCTACTATAATTTCCTAAATTGCTTAAGATTTTCAATTTATGTACGAGTACATGTAATATTTATATAAAAATTCTTGCCCTAATATTCCTCGTCAAAGTAAAATTCCTCAGCTAAACCCTTTATATTAATACAAATTCTATTAATATTTCATAAGAACATTCAACCGGCATATTTAAGTGTATATTTTAAAGAATTTAAATGACAAATAAGGCCGTAGAGCGCAACAGTACAGGGTTTAATTATAAACGCGACGGTTTTTAGGTTCGATTCCCACTGAAAGAATAAAATATAACTCTTTTTCACTCTGTTAACAAGAAAAATTTGGTGTTAAACTCTGCCACTTAACACAAATCAAAAGAAATAGAAATTTAAATACTTCGAGTGGGAATCGAAACGACTACCACTGTCGCGTTACAGTACACTTTGCGCTTCTGCGCGACGACGGGCCTCATATACATATTTACTGGTGGGCCCGTGCGGGGCTACGCCCGCTTGAAATAGAAATATTAATAAAGAAATTGAAAACTGAAAGATTCAGTCAATTCAGTAAAACGGTTGTATGAAATAACTGTAACGGCAATTAGCAAATTTGTCGAACTAAATACTTTAAATTGACATATTTTTTCTATTTATGAACCGATTGTAATAAAGTAAACCCTATATGTTTTTGGAAGCTTGCCAGAATCCAATAGTGAAAACCGCATCTAAATCGATTAAGCCGACTGAGATTAGCGATAACAAACGCACAGACAAACAGACAAAAATTTAAAAAATCATTGTTTTGGGTTCTTTTAGGTTAATAAAGGTTCCCAATAACATTTTTTTTTAAATTCTTCCAAGTACAGACACCGACCCTGTTACGATTTTATTATAAGTATAGATATAGATATATACTACTGCTATATCCAGATTTTCACTGAAATATTTGTTAATATTTGTCACGTAGGGAGCAATTTGTCACTGCCACCATGAGAATAACTGATTCGTATCTACAGTACCCACTATAGCGTGCCATGTCAATGCTTCCGCACGCCTCCAGGACATTTGGAAGTTCCATGATTTATCAAATATCAAATGATTTTGCGAACAAGGCTTTCATATTTGTGTATAACTTTATGGTGTTATCTAGGTTTTTTTAAATTATAAAATATCTAGAAAACATGATGAAATTGTTATTTAAGAATTTCCTATGGTGAAACCATCACGATTTAAATGATTCTATTCGAAAAAAAAATATAAGAAAACAGCTTTACCAGACTGCATAGTTGTAGAATAGACAAGAGAACTGAAAATACTCCGCTGCGCTTTCTGACCAAAGGAAACAAACCAGTGCATACATTATTGGGCCCAGGTAAAGAGATGAAAATGGTATAATTTAATAGATTCAGGTACATCATTCCTTCTCTTAAACTTCTATCAGTTTTGCCAATCAGCACAGCGATGGATCCATAGCATAGCGGCCGTTACATCCAGAAGATTTCGGTGTCCACTGCGGAAGCGAGGGTCGTACAAAAAAGAAAACAAACAACGAAATTAGCGAAACTTAATTATAAGTTTTTAGTAAATACCTTCAATACCTATTACATCCTGTATATAGTCTAAAAATAAATCGATAATGACTTTCCTAATAAAAACTAGGTGCTAATACCGCAATGCTATCTACAAACTAACGAGAGGTTTCATAACGCAATTACTGAAGTAACAGCCAAGAGGTTGCAGGTGTTATTTTAGTTCATCAGTGATGTCCAGGCTTGAGCTGGATATCGATTACTTTGTTATATTTGTGCCTATACTTGGATGAGATGAAGCACTGAAAGATATCCTCTCAATGGATGCAGAAAAGAAATATAATAAACGTAGAAACTGTTTTAATAAACAAATTCATGTCTTAGAAAAAAGCAAGTCAAAGTTATACCTATCCATACCTATATTATAAATTCGAAAGTAACTCTGTCTGTCTGTCTGTCTGTCTTTTACGCAATCAGGGTCAAACCGCTAATTTAATTGTGATAAAATACTCATATAGAGATACTTGAAGGTCTCGGGATGAACATAGGATACTTTTTTTACTCATATTTGTAATATTTTCGATATATATCAATATATTAAAATACTTATTAATTTGACATGTAATTTATTTCGCCATGTTAATAACAACCGTCGATACTAAGCAACGATTTGCAAAGTTTGTTGTTAGAAAACGTCACCCAAAATGAGCTTGCTTAACGCATCTCTCTATTGAAAACTGAAAATAATTTCATAAATATATTTAACAAATATTCGTATAGTTCAAGCGGGCGTAGCCGCGTTCGGGGCCACTAGTATAGAAATATATTAAAAAAATGTGGCTTTTGGTAAAATCAGTAAATGTTAGACCTTCTTAGGTAAAAAAGGTTATGTGTAGGTAAAAGATATAATTTTAACAATATATTTCAAGAGGCCGTCGTGGCGCAGTGGAAAGGTGATGGTTATGAATTAGATTCCAACTTTTAGTAAGACAACGCACGGTGTTAAGTACCGTTATTCACCAAGCTATGTCTTGAATTTGTTCAGAAATTAAAATTAGAGTATCTTGACACTAAGTTCTCACCCTACGATACAAGATAAAGCGAGAAATTAAAAAATTAAAATATCGATGCTAGGGATGCACCTCTGAAGCTACATTAATCCCATATCTAATGATGGGAAAGAAAAACGCCTAACCAGATCGATTAGCAACTTTTATCCCTACAGCACATCAAAGAATATACACTGTAATACTATTGAAATAAAATACATTTTCCTTTGGCAGCATCTAATTAGGTTTTCTATACAAATTATTGACGCTTTATTTTAAATCTTATCACTACGATATAGAGTTCAAAATATTTTCTAAGGGAAAAATGGTAAATTTTCTAATTTTTCTCTTAAGAAACCACTAGGTAATTGACAGACAGATAATTTTCATACAAACGAAGTAAGGGGACTAAAGAAAAATCATTAAATTGATATCGATGTAATTAAAGAATCAATCAACGCTTTAAAACGAAATTAAAAATCAAGATATTCATGTATTATCGATGGAAATTTTTCATTTAACTTGGAAATTGTTTAATAATTTCCAATATTAAATTCATCGACGTTACATAGAGCGATTGGCAGCTATTGGTTTGGATACAAGCGATAGTTGTTTGTTCGATTCCCACTCAAAAAAAGATTTTGGGCCTTTATCTATATATATAAAATCGAAAGGTCACTCACCACGAAATCTCAGTAACTACAAGAGCTAGGAATCTCAAATTTTGCATAGGAGTTACTTATAGGACGTAGGTGCTCGCTAAGACGGGAATTTGGAATATTCGATTTCTAAGGGGTTGTTTTTGGGGTCGAAAGTTTGTATGAAACTTCGTTACTACAAATGCTAGGAGTCTCAAATTTTGCATAGACGTCACTAGGACGTAGTCATGGAGACAGAAATTAATAATAACATAGTTCACGCGGGTGAAACCGCGAGCGAGCCGCTAGTATAGTTATAGACGTATGCACAAGCATTTATTTTTTGGCATATTATCATTGATTTCAGAAATTTATGGGTAGTTATGAGGGGGTTCCCTCTCTTTCTCTCTCTGATGTTAAAAAACAGAAATTCATTATGACTTTTAATTTAATTTCATACAAAAATGTAGGAAATAATAATAAGAAAGTAAGTGTAAAGATTAAATATTTCCTCGACTGAGAATTGACCCCATAGCCTGTCGAATTTACCATCGCACGCTTGTGCCACGACTGGCCTCAAAATAGTAATTACTTGTATATTATAACATGAAATAAATTAGGTTCACCGAATCGAGTTCGTAATCATTTACAACACAAAGGAATTTCTTAAGAGAATTGGAAGGCTTCGATGCTATTTGTTAACTGTACGCAATTAACGCACCGATACTTCTAAATAATTAATTATTTTGACATTTCAGCTTCGGAGAAGTAAGTTTCATTAAGTAATAGCTAAGGTGGGGGTTTTTCCACCTGGCTGACTGTAGTCTTGATAGTGGGTTTGATTCTCACTAATAATTATATTTAACCCCATTGCTCTGTGAACGTCAGAGAAAATTATTGAGACAATATACAACTTTTCAGCTATAATTATAAAGTAATTTATATTTAGCTCTAGCGTTTAGACCTAACGCGGCGTTGTGTTCCACCACTTAACAAGTCGACACTTAAGATCTTCTGGATTCAGCGGAAAATGAGGAACGGAGTGTCTCAACACTAGGTTTGCTCTGCCTACCCTGCTGTGTGCAGGATACAGCGTGAAGCTTATTTTTTAACTATATATATATTTATATACTATTAGTTTATATTTGGTATTTTACAATTCACTAGCTTCCTTAATAACATTGCCTTGTACATATAATCTGGTAAATCTTGCAATTCTATAGGGTCCAATAAATACTAATAACCGTGACGGAGGCAGCATTCCAGTGGCTTATGAGCTCTTGATGTATGGATGTGGTGGAAACTGGAAATTAGTGCATGGAAATGTAATCCCTAAAGCAGGGGAATAGTAAATATTATTGTTTGACATTATATATTAATAACGTTATCTGTATATAATATCTCGTGTTGTCAAAGCTTAGAGCGTTAAATTAGGTTATTTTGGGTAGTTTCTAGCGTTTGTTCTGTGACTTTTGAAGGAGAGATAGGAAGAGATGATGATGATGATGCTATCATCATATAGCATCTATATGCTACACGTAGCAAGTTAGACCTGAGAACGTAGAAAGAGCTTAGTCTTAAGAAAGTCCGTTCTCATTAAGACAGTTCCGTTCTCTGCTTTATTTGTATAGCAAAGTAGGCAGAGGAAATCTAGTGTTAAGGCACTCCGTTCCCGCATTTTGTGCACCATAACGGCTTTAAAAAGAAATTACGCTTTACTATTTCAAAATAAAATCAAAATTTTTTCTTTGCGTTTTTATAAATATAATTAATCATAAAAATAAACTGGTCTTTAAACATCCCAGAATATAAATAAGAATTGTCTTTACAATTCATTTACTTAAATATATTAGTTAATCTCCTCCAAGCATCCGAAAAATAACCATTTTTATAAGCAGACGAAGCCATGGAGTTTCTATGGATCCATAAACAATAGACAAATAAATACTAACTTACCTCCTAATTTCTATTATATTTTGACAATAAAAAGCTACCCAACAATGCATATGTGTTAAAACCCAAATTTAACTATCACTCAAATCTACGACTCCTAAAGCCATTCATTTACGCCATGGGACTGGGGTCAGTGAAGGTTGGAATGACCACCATTCCTTAGAGTATTTAAAACAATGAATTCCTCGCCACCATAAATAGGAATGTGTCGGCCCAAACTGTTAACATCAGTCAACCCTTGCTTTTATGTAAATAATTAAAATAAGGTTGTAAGGGGTAAGGCCATAGGAGATTATTCTTGAATTGTAGTTTATTATTTTTTATTCTTTTAATAATTTGTCTTAGGAAAAGGATATTTTTAGTAATATGCTAGTTTTAAAATTATTAAGTGTGTTAGTATAGGTTATTTGATGTTTTCTTTTTTAATTTATAAATAAAGGAAATTATAATTTGTTTGTTGGTAACATTGGATTTGCATAATTTTGCATTTTATACCCCGCTAGGTTAAATTTTCGTTTTTTTAAACTATATAACGAAAAACTAAACATCCAATCTAAATAATCTAACCTTATTACATATATATATAAAAAATACTTACACAGATAAAAATTGCAACAAGTCGTCTGAAAAAGCTGTATAGTGTACACCTTCGACTTTCCAGAGGTAAAAAGTACCTACTGCTTGATTATTGATTTACCGCGCTTTCTGTGACTTTGACATTAAGAAATAAAAATATAACGATAGATAAAAAAACTAACACTTTACAAGTACGTTTATGAATTTTTATTGTATTAGCTATTATGTAATCCAGATCTTTCTTCTTCATTCTCATTGATCTTAATAGAGATCTTTTAATAATTGTTACTTTCTTTATATGAAACTGAAAAATCTTCACCGTGTCTTCTCCATTCTACGTAACATTGGCGAAACTGGGTTAACTAATATGAAACATAATTAAAAAATGTCAATAATATTAAAAATAATAATTTGATTGAAAAATCATTAATTATTATTAAAATTAATTTATAAAGTATTCTTAATTATTATAATTAAAATAGTAGATAATGACTTGTTGTGAGAAACAGATAAATTGCTTTTGAGATCAATCGTGGCACAAATGTGTGACTGTAAACGTGACAGGGTGTGGGTTCGATTCCACTTAGGAAAATTAAAAAAATAATATTTTCGTTTTTTCGCTCTGGTGCTGAGGGAAAAGCACGGCGTTTAGTTCAGCCTCATAACACACAATGCATCGAAATCAGCTGAAAGTGAGAAACGGAGTGTCTTAACTCTAGGTTCCCTCTGCCTTCCCTGCTATATACGAGATACAGCATAAAGCTAAAAAAATGTTATTATATAAGTATTTACATTCCAATTCCACTGAGATTAAAGTAAATATCAACACGAGCATGTAGATAAGTAATAAAAGCTTTTTACTACTTCACTAACAAGCGAGGAACTCTGTTCATCTATAACTTTTTATGCTTGTCAGGGGATTTTCAAAATAAGGCATCATCTAAAGTAACTTGGGTTCGTGGACCATCTTTTACTATCTAATTTTATACTGTAATGAAAGATACTTATAAATGTTACATACATTGCATTTTCTATTATTTTTTATCTTATATATATTGTCATTTATAGGCTTAAACTTGATGGTTGTGGATTCGATTCCAATGAAATATTTAATATTTTCATTTCCTCTTTCTGCTACCGAGGTAAAGCACAGCATTGAAGAAAAGAAATGGAAGTTTCTTCATTGGAACGGAGTGTTTTAGCACTAGGTTCCCAACCTCCTTCCGTTTATCCTGCTATGTGTGGGATACATCATGAATTTAAAAAAAAGAATATATAGGAATAATAACCTTGTGCAACTATTTATCTAACAACAGATGAAATTTAAACTTTAGTCACAAATTCAAATTTTCAAATTCTTAAATTCTTAATTAAAGTTTATATTGAAATTATATATAGTGATAGAAAATGATTTACTGAATACTAAAATATGTTTAAATATATTAATTTCTATATTTATGCTGTAATCTGTATCCTCTAAAAAATATAGCCACAGATAAAAAACAAAGTTTTGCAAAAGTAACAACTTGTTTTTCTTTCCTAAAAAATATATACTGGTATACATATATGTATATATACACTTATATAGAACACATGCATAGAAAAACAAGAAACTTTTCCGTACCAAAATTGAGAGACAGGGAACCACCAGTACGTTTTTATATAAAATAAAAAGTAATAAAAACTTCGCCTCAAACTGTCGGCGGCAGTCGAGCAAACCTGTCCTAGCGTTTATTTACATCGAATTCGAAATAGACGTTCGTATTTATTTGAAATTTACCTAAATGTTGGTTTTTTAATAATTTTCACCATTTTGGCAGTCGATATCTATCTATATACAGGGTGTCCCAGGAGTCAACGATGAAACGAAACCAGGTGATAGACCAAGTCATGACAGTTATGAGAAAAATATAAAAAAAAATCTTTGTTATGTATTTTTCATATTATATTGATTTTAAAAAATATCGGAAAAACCGACACCCTGTGATGGTTTTTCAAGTCCCAGGACTACAAATATTACTCTTT
>JAKRZM010001187.1:174838-191311 GCA_036379175.1 Heliconius cydno galanthus | reverse complement strand
GGTTTATTTTATTACAATCGGTTCATAAATAAAAAAGTTATGTCAATTTAAAGTATTTAGTTCGACAAATTTGCTAATTGCCGTAACAGTTATTTTATACAACTGTTTAACTGAATTGACTGAATCTTTAGTTTTTAATTTGTTTAATAATGTGTCTATTTCCAGCGGGCGTAGCCCCGCACGAGCCCACTAGTAAATAATAAAACTGAATGGAGTAAATAATATGTCGTGACAATTATCTTTGGATTACTAATTGAAGTAATTTTTCACTAGGATCACTCCACCTACCCTGTAAGATATCGAACACGATAACTATATAGATATCTTTAATTTGTATAAATAATCATTTATAACTAATATTTTATATATACGATAAAAAAACTAAAATAATTCTAATAACATTTCATTACCTTGTAATTGTTCAAAAGTATGGGTTAGGCCATTTCGACTTTAGCTGACGTTCTGATAATTCTTCTCAATTTGCCACTGTATACAAGAATACGCAATTGTGAAAAAAAAATATACTAACACTACATAATTATTTATAAAGAAATCCTGAATATTATAAAATTTTAGGGGAAGGTATAAAAATTATTATTGTATTTTTTTCTACTTGACAGATTTTGATTGAGATCTACAAAACTATTAGATCAAAATAGTTATTCTATTATAAGATCAAATTAGTTATTTAGGGACTACGAAACTTTAAAATTAGCAGCAGCAGGATAAAAGACTATTTTTACAGAAAATAAATAGTTTTGGTTAAGAAAATATTATTTTAAACACTTAAAAAATATATTGAGTAAATTATTTTTAACATTTCATTCTAACATCAAGGGATTATACTAAGGAACTACAATGATATCGCATTAATATAGATTAGAAGACTCAATGTTCCCTCTTCTTTTTAATACTGTATATTTACACTGTCAAAGTGTTGCCATTATACAAATTATTAAATTGATTGAATATGTTTCACCGAATATCATCATATTTCAATCTTCGAAAAAAGAGATCTTCGAAATATGTACTAATATTGTATAAAAAAATCAATTTTAACTAGTATAGGTGCAGTTGATTTCTATATACGCAACGGTTCTCAAACCTCGAATAGGTTTAGGACATTGTTTAGAATAAAAACCTAAGAACGTCCAACTAACCCATTTTAATGCAATTATTATTATCTGTCGAATATACATATCTAGTAGATAATCTATTATAAGGTTTTTTTTATTAAATTATTTAACATTTGAAGAAACATTCATTAAACACTTCAAAAATATGCTTACCGTCACATATAATATGTCTACTAATGATAAAAAAATGCAATAACAAGAACTCATTATTTAGCCAATTTTGCTACTTATTACAATTTTTGACGAAATGTTACAGCTATTAAATAAGAATTAACTTTTTGATAGATATAAAATAACAATCGGTAGAAAAGTCATAAATCAATTACTGCCTGATACGTTCATGTTAATTTACTTTACCAAAATCATGTGCCATCTTTTTCTTTTCTTAATAAATAGAAAAAGACGACAACATATTTTTTTTAATATTTAACATTGACTTATCAGAGAGTAATGACATAGAGCCTACGTTTTTATTAGTACTATCAATATCAACTATACATAATAGAAATGTGTGTATGTTTTTATGTACGTATATATAAAACGCTTAATAACCACAAGGCCAATTATATCATTATAAAGCTAAGACATAAAAATTTTAAAAAGCCAGTAACAATAGTTTTCATTCACATCGATACCTTACTAATCGAATTCCGATATATCGATTATTAAATATTATAATAATTAAATGACAAACGATTTATTATATCAGAAAACTATATACAAATATATAAATACTACAAAGAAAATATTATTAAAATGCTATAATTATAACAATTCCGATGAACTCTAAATATTAACTAACATATTAAAAACTATTCATTTCTATGTAAATTTAACAAAAAATATGGAAAATTGATATTTTATATGACAATGAAATTAAGAGAAATTTTCTTTAATAATGAGCATCGACAGTATACGCTTAGAAAATACGCGTTTATGAGGCACAATTCACTTTCGTATTCTAGATCTAGCATACTATAATATTACCTACGAACCAGTGTATAGTGCGAAATATCATTATAATAACATATACATAATATAATATATTTTTAAACATTATGGACCATGCTGTTGTGGGTTCAACTCCCACTCGGGGGAAAGAATTCTTTTTATTTCTTCGATCTAGTAACAAGGCAAAACGCTTCTGTGACTTCCGCCATACTAGCTATACGAGCGGTGAGTGCGGAACAGAATGTAATGACACTAGGTTCCTTCTGCCTACCTTGGTATATGAGGGATACAGCGTGAAGCTATTTTATGTTATCTATTTGAGGTCAAATTATCAGTAGAAAGTTTAAATTAATATTTAAAAAGTTTTTTTTGTGAAATGCAATAATTAAATCTAATCAAATAATATATGTTCACATACATATCTGGTAATTTATTAAGTTAACATTATAATAAGAATTTCGCACTAAAATTAAATTGTTAAGAATACATAATATCTACTTCCTTGTTGCTTATTATATTAAAACCTATAATTTTTAAGTTTTATCAACTAATTAATTAGGGTAACAGCGTCTGTACTGGGTATCAGATGAAATAAGGAGTTCTTAAAAAAATACTATTATAAAAATAATATGCTTAAGGCAAATAAAATCAAGATGCTCAATTTTCATGCAGCTAGCTTTACTAAATACTCCAAATTCATCTAATAACACTACGCAAGAGATACATAAATCTTTTTAATTAGCTCAATTCTTCGCTAGACTTCGGCTTTATACCACATAGATAAAAAAAGAACAACAGATAAAAAATAAAAAATTGTCTGGTACCCACCACAGATACAGAAGGGAGTTTAAAGTTAGGAACAATCGAGAACAACACTTATAGACTCCGAACTAACTATAGAACATTCGAATCACCGTTGAATATTGTCAATGTAGCGACCCGAATCGAGAAGAACAATGTTTAAATTGACATAAGTTACTATAGCTATATATATGCAATTTATATACAAATTAATGTTTTTTTTATTTTCCAAGAAAGAATAGAAAGAAATATGTACATATTTACTATAGTAAACATAAACTATATTACATAACATTGTTCCCGCGGACTCGAGCCATCGAATTGCGTAGAAAACTAACAACGAAAAAGATATTAAATTGAAAAATAACATCGAATTATATACATTTAAAAACTATTTTCGTTGAATTAATAAAAAATATTAATAGTTCTCATTCCTATTGCTATAAAATGCGTCGCGTCAGTTGAAAAAAGATGCTGATCATGTTGAATGAATAACATGAATATAAAAAAATATATATTATTTCTTTTACCAGAAAAATCCCAAAAATAAAACTCTAATTAATATTCACAATTTTAAAAAATAAAATTCGTTAAATTATTCTTTACGATTATATTGTATTTGGTAACTTATATTTTATTTGTTTAGTAATGTTGCCAGTAAATAATTCATCTGCATATTTTTTATACACAAATAAATAACAAAGCTTGAATATATTTTTTTAACTTCTGTTTAACAGACTATTATGTTACGTTCTATTGAGCACATCGTGTGGTTCATAAGCCATTAGATGGCAACACCGTAGGCCTAATATGAACCAAAAAAGTATAAAGCAATAAAATAAATTTATTATTACAATTAACCTTTTAATAAAATATTTTTATTATTACTTTAAATGGGATATTAATATTTAAGATATATTTTCAAAAATAAATTAAAAAGCTATGCTAATTTTAAAAAGTAATAAGCTAAATAATTAAGCGTTTTACTAATGAAGTGACGCAAAATGTGGGACATGTTTAAAGATGGCCGACGGTATTGCATACAATTAACAAATCGACATACAAAACAATTATATATGTATGTTTCAAATTGATAAACATAGCTATGTTAATTTCTATATCATTATACATATTTACTATCTAAACTAATATTACAACTATATTAGATCCTTGTTCAAAATATTTATCTATACAATAGATATTATAGAAGCGTTACTAATATAAACATATAGTAACTATATAAAGTAAGTCAAATCAAGTCTACACAGCATTGTAGACAGAGGGAACCTAGAGTTAACCCACTTTCCACCGACTTATAGAGGCATTGTGTGTTGAGTGGCGGAACTCAACACCGCGCTTTGCTTCGACAACAGAGCGAAGTGAATGAAACTATTAATATTTCAGTATATAAATATTTCAGTTTCTCGAGTCGGGATCGAACCCACCACCAGTCGCGTTTATAGTCACACATTTGTGCCCCTACGCCGCGACTATATATAAAATAGACGAATATATATAAAATATATACTTTAATAATAATAATAATGTTTTGTTTTTTTTGTCTGTATGTCTGCATTTTATCACGGCTAATTTCAGAGTCGGTTGAACTAACTTGAGTGCAGTTTTCACTATGATATTTTGGAAAACTTCTTTCAACATTAAGCATTTGTTTTATCGGGTTATAAATGTTCAATGTATAAATAGTGAGTAGACACTTCTATAATATTCTAGAATTTTCATAATAAATCTAATATAACAATAATAGGTTTACTATTAATAGCAATATAACATTAACATACACATCGCGTTGTGGGTAAAGCTCCATTATATTTTAATTTTCTTAAACCTATAACAATTTTACATATTACAATAAATCAATTTAAAGATTCAAATATGAAAATTTAAAATAGGTGGAAACTTATATCCAGATTTAGTTGACTAATTTACAATTAAATCAGCTTACATTACAACTTAATAGTGTCTATTATTACATAACTAATAAAAAATATAATATTCGGATTTATTTCGATTTGTTTTTAAGCGTGAGCAAATTACTTATTATATTGATTGAAATAAAAAAAACACTATAAGGCAAAACAAACCAACCAACCCATAGACCAAAACAGTTCCAAATATGATTTTCAAAAAAAAAACCTCTACATTCAGATCTTTTTTTTATCTATCACCCATCCTTGGATGATAAATTTAAACACAAGGCTGTCCACCACAAAACTTTGCAAAAATTAAACCAAAGCCAAAATAAATTATCCTAATACATTTCCGAAAAACAACCTGAACACAAATTTACTATCAATCTCGATTGGAAAAAAAAAAACAAAACACTTCCATTTTCGAATTTCTCGTCCACGCTTCCAACAAGGCCGTACACCAATCAACGTTTGCCACTAAACAAAAAAACAACAATAGAGCACCCACAACTGACAGTCCAACAGTCCAACAGCGTCAGGCGCGCCTAGACCTTCGAGTCGGTCAGGCGGAACTTCTTACAGTACAGTCCTTTTCAAAACGGACGGTGTTGCATGTAATGGGGCTGGTAGTCGCGTCGATACCTGGCCGGAGCATTTTGATGCTGATGCTGGGGCATGTAATACTCCTGACGGTGAAGCATGTCCAGTTGATCGAGACTGTGGTGCCTTTGCGGGGCTATGGGCGGCACTGTCCGAGCAGCGTGAAATGTTGGTTTTCTTTTATTATACATACCATTTATGGCGCCATTTTATATTTGTACTGTTTAACTTTTATATATAAATAATATTATAGTTTAAAGGTTATTAATATAAGTATATATAGAATTATATTTACCTCGATTGTGATGGAAGCCCGCCGCCCATCCAGCGTAGTATGCAGCTTTTTGTTTTCCATGTTCTTCTGCGACCTGAAGGAACAAAAAACAAATGACTCCACCTATACATATTTTCAAAGTTTTTTATTTTTAATATATTTTAAATGTTACTGTCAAAATAATTAACCTTTATGTTTTGCACAAACATTTAAAATCTTCAACTAAAGAGAAATTTCCGTTTGAAGAAATTATTTCTTATGCTAATCAACTAATATCTAGCGTTAATTTTGTTAAAAAAAAAGGAATTTCTATGTAAAAAAAGAAATATTTTAATTTTTTTCTATATATAAAACATATTTTTTTATATTTCAGTAATTTACACACATACATATTTTGTATATTATATCTTATATACACAACATTTAATCATAAGTTGTAATCAAACAACATTTACAACAAACACCCAACACACAACATCAAAAAAAGCAGGAAAAGAAGAAGAGAGTGCTTCCTAAACTCATTTTTTCGTAAATAAATTATATAATAATTTGTTTATTTTATTGATATTTATATACAAGATGATTATGAAATAATTTATAAATGAAATTTATTTATGACTTTAGATTATTTATATGAATTTTTACAAAAAATTCCGTTTCTTTTTTGGAATTTCGAATTTCGTACGTTTAGAAATTATGTTATAAAAAAATTTACACTTCATTTAGATATATGTTTGGAAAAATAATCTAAAAATGAATATTAGTGTTTCCAAGACAATTGAAATAATAAAAAACTGAATTTTACATTTCTAAAAAATTAATACACAAAATAATAAATAAATTATATAAACATATATTTATATAATATATATATCGCACCGTAGTATCGCTGAGCAGGCGTCGCCGCGTGCTCCCATATGTAGTGCCCATTCCCGTCTAATTTAGACCCCCCCACCAATAGAAAGCATGCAAAGACAATAAAGTCATTTTATAATGGTTTTCGAAATATTAATTTAAAAAAGTAATAAAAAATCTATATTTCTAGGTCAAGAATTGGTGATTGAATAGTGTTGTGCAATAAAGCGGAAGCAATTATTTAAATATTATGATTAGGAAAGTGTTGTAATAAAATATTGATGTGACTATACATCACTATTTTATTTAAGTATAATATATACAATAGTTATAAGATTTGTGATAAAAGTAAGAAAAGCAATCAAAAAAATTAAAATAAATTACATTTAACAAGCAACAAGCAACTTCATCATAGATTATATATAAAAATATATGTTCATCATATACATGTATATGACAAATACATTTTAAATAATTAAAATAAAAATACATATTTAGAGTACTATGCACAACACAACATAATACACAACAAAACAACATTTTTCAACACACATACAACATAAAAAATCTTACATGCATAAAAATATATGGGGAATACAAACCTTAACACACAACGGCTCAGTACCACCTTCGGGTATAACATTATTGAGAGCTGCTATAGCTTCCTGAGCTTCTTCTCGCTTGTCAAATCTGAAAAACAAGAGGAAAATTATAAAATAAATATCTTACTGAAATTCGTTCCTCTTTCATGTATTAACGATGAAGAGATGATGATAAAACTTTACGGTTATATAGTTTATATATCAGAATAACGCATAGGCTATATTATGTATAATTTGGCTATATTTTTATAATATTTTTTAATATTTTTTCAAGACTCACCTAACAAAAGCCACACCTCTTGGCGCACCATTGCCCTTATCCCTAAGTATATGTTTCTGTACTATCCTGCCATACTTCCCGAATATCGTCTCGAGCTGGTCCTCCGTGATGGCGCGTGGTAAGTTGGTCACGTATAGGTTCGTATCCTTTATATCATCGCCTGATGGCCGGGCGTAGGATACCTGGAAAAAATATACATATATTGCTTTCGAATATATAAGTAAAATATCGTCGGCTTAGAGTGTAAGACTGCAAGATCCCTATTTTTATACCATTTAATAGGGTTTCTTTCATAGAATAGAAAAAAAAAGGAAAAACAAAATATAAAAAAGTAAAATCTACCTTTAACCGCTTATTTCTAAGTTGGTAACCGTTGAACGTATCGATTGCTCTGGCCGCGTCCTCTTCTCTCGTGAAATTTACAAATCCAAAACCGTAGCTATAGCCAGTCTAAAAAAATATAAAATATATATGATTAAAATAAATAAAAAAAATATTGCCTTTGTTGCCCCGCTTAATAAATATATTTGATAATTAAAAATAAATAAATTACAAAATTACCCTGAGGATCGGCTATTTTACTCAAATGTTACGATAATANTTCTCGCTTGTCAAATCTGAAAAACAAGAGGAAAATTATAAAATAAATATCTTACTGATATTCGTTCCTCTTTCATGTATTAACGATGAACAGATGATGATAAAACTTTACGTTTATATAGTTTATATATCAGAATAACGCATAGGCTATATTTTGTATAATTTGGCTATATTTGTATAATATTTTTTCAAGACTCACCTAACAAAAGCCACACCTCTTGGCGCACCATTGCCCTTATCCCTAAGTATATGTTTCTGTACTATCCTGCCATACTTCCCGAATATCGTCTCGAGCTGGTCCTCCGTGATGGCGCGCGGTAAGTTGGTCACGTATAGGTTGGTATCTTTTATATCATCACCTGATGGCCGGGCGTAGGATACCTGGAAAAAATATATATTGCTTTCAAATATATAAGTAAGATATCGTCGGCTAAGAGTGTACGCCTGCTAAATGCCGGTTTTGTAGTTGTTGTACTCCTACACTTTTATAGCATTTGAAAGGGTTTCATATAATAGAAAAAACAAACGAAAAACAAAATCTACCTTTAACCGCTTATTTCTAAGTTGGTAACCGTTGAACGTATCGATTGCTCTGGCCGCGTCCTCTTCTCTCGTGAAATTTACAAATCCAAAACCGTAGCTATAGCCAGTCTAAAAAAATATAAAATATATATGATTAAAATAAATAAGAAAAATATTGCATTTGTTGCCCCGCTTAATAATTATATATGATAATTAAAAATAAATAAATATACAAAATTACCCTGAGGATCGACTATTTTACTCAAATTTTACCACAATAAAAGTAAAAAATTCCAACAATTGCCGAACATCATTTTTATGAATATGAAAGCAAAAACGTTTTCAAATTATTTTTTCAACTTCACGCTGTATCCTGCACACAGCAAGGTAGGCAGAGAGAGCCTACTATTAAGACACTCCGCTTCCCACTTTCCGCCGAATTCTGGAGGCATTGAGTGTTGTGTGGCGGAACTGAACGCCGTGCTTTACCTCGACTTAGTGCCCCTGCGCTACGACTGGCCTCAAAAATTCTAAAATTCGAAAATTTTCTATTGCTAATATACTTGATATAATAATATATTATTATCATAAAAATAGTAACCTTAAAATCCTTCATGACCCGACAACTCTCTATTGGTCCAATTGTCATGAACATAGCGTATAAATCCTTCTCGGTCATAGTTTGGGGCAGATAGTTCACTATGAGGTTGGTCTTCGCCGTGTCGCCTCCAGCGGACGAGATGCCCCCTTCCGACATACTGCCCCAACACCTCACGCCGGCTGAACGTCCTCTATACTGTTGTTGAATTTGCTGAGAAATTAGATGACGTTTCTGTTTGAATTGCAAGAAACATGTCCTTTTAAAATTCCGTTTGAGAAATTTTATAGGATTCACAAAATATGATGTGGTTTGAGCAGGGTAGGTAAAATGAACCCGTGATCCTAGTGTTAAGTAACTCTGTCCCCATTAAGGCTCTTCCGTTACCCACTTTCCGCTGAATTCTTATTTTCTGAATTTCCGCTGAACTCTTAAGCCACCGTGTGCTGAGAGGCAGAACTTAACGTCTTGCTTTGCCTCGTTACCAGAGCGAGCAAATGAAAATATATGTTTCATTCCTTCAAGCGGGAATCGAACCAAGAAACGTCGCGTTTACTGCCCCTGAACCAGTTTTTGTATCGTGATCAAATCCATCCACAACCACTAGGATAGAAAGACGACGTATCAACTGAACATCATGGTTATGAATTCAAATCCTGTTTTAAAGAAAAAACATTCCCAGTTTAATAAAAAAAATATAATAGTGTTTTCCTAAAAATAAAAGTTACTATTTATACGCAAATAATAATCTTAAAACAAAATAGCAAAAGGCTTTTTCAACCGCCCGCCAAAGAGGGCGCAATTAAGTAATGTCGTGAAAATACCGGAAAGAAAATAGGTTAACATGATGACGCGTGACACTGACATTGACATTTGCGGCCTTTTAGCGCCATATTTGATTTACTGATTGTCACTGACGAGCTCGCATACTATTTATGTCTTACTACTTTTACGGGTTTAAAATAGAAATTATTCGGTCTTTTTTTGCTTCACGCTGTATCCCGCACATAGCAGGATAGCCAGAGGTAATCTGAGAAACGAGTGTCTAAACATTCCGTTCCCATTAAGAGATTTTCGCTCTCCACTTGCCTCCGAATTCTCAATATTACTTAATAGAAAATGAATTTGAAAAGTGAATACCTCCAATAAAGCAGTAGGCGGGCGTGACGCATATCGTGAAAGACGCAAAAAATACTTCCGCTTATACGTGACAGGCTTACTTTAGTAATTTGATATATTTTTTTGTAGTATCACGCCGTTTTCCTTAGATATATAGCGTATTAGACAGAGGGAATTTAGTGTTAAGACTCAGTGCCCGGTTCTCCCCATTCTCCATTTTTCCTCTGTATTTCAGAGACATCGCGTGTTGATTGGCGGAACCAAACACCGCGCTTGGCCTCGTTAACAGAGCGAAGAATGGGAAATATGAAATATTTAATTTAACCCGGAAATATTTATCTAATGTTTTTATTTTTATTTCTGAGGAATATAAGTTGTTTTCAAGTTTGAGATATAAATGCACCACGCTGGTGTCGTATTTTATTTGTCTAGGTAGGACTAAAAGAGTTATATTCTATCAGAACATAGATTCGTGATTAATATATTTAAGAGCAGGCATTATAAGCAGATATGATCTGAAAGTAGAGAAAGAAAAAAAACCTAAAAAGAATTAAAAAAAACTTTAAATTACTATCCATCACAAACAACAACACTAAACGAAATTGGTCAAACACCAAACATCCATTACAAAATTGCATAAAGAAAAAAAAAAAGAAAAGGCACAATAAGACCTTCGCGGAAAACCTATAAAAATTTGGAACGAATTTTCTGCATTACCGCATAACATGTAAACATTAAAAACGTTACAATCAACCGAAAAAGTAGAACGAGACCCTGACCCCGGACAAAGTGTTTAGTACCATTTTATACAACTCACTCGATTCTCGAAGTCCAGCCAAGATCACCTACGAACCTTATTTTTTTTTCTTAGGTTCACGCTACATCCCAAACATGTAGTAGGGTGGGAACCCATCAACTTTACGCCGAATTTTCGAAACATTGCATTTAATGGCGGAACTCGACACCGCGTTTTGTCACGCCACCAGAGGAAGACAACGAAAAGAAAATACCATAAACGTTACGACCAACCGAAAAAGTGGAACGAGACCCTGACCCGAGAGTGTTGGTACTATTTTATGCAACTCACTCGATTCCCGAAGTGCCAAGTCTCCAGCCAAGAGCACCCACGAACCACTTGAGAACGCCGATAGAATGATCGCTATTGTTACCAAAACAAAGGCGTGAAATTTTACACAGGGGTCGAAGAAAGGATTATGTCGTTTGATTTTAGTGTTTTTATTTGTTTTAATTTTATAGAAAATGGCGTGGATATTTTAATTATAAATATTGTAACATATAACTTAGTGAAAAAGATAGTAGATTGGTATTCTCGGTCGTAAGGGTAGGGTAGGGATAAGGCAAAACTTTCCACCGAATGTGAATTTGTGTTAAGTGGCGAAACTCACCTCCGCGCTTTATCTCGTTACCAGAGCGAGGAAAGGAAAATATTAAATATTTCATTTCCCCAAATGGGAATCCAAACCCACAGACAGCCGTTGCCTTTACAGTCGCAAGTTGCTTGAGGCTCTGCGCCACGCCGACTAGAGGCAATATTATAACCACAAAATACCGAAAAAAAATATTCAAACTATTTTAAAACTGCAATAAAACATTAAATAGTTTGACATTACAAAAGTAATTAAATTAAATTTAATTAATATAATAAAAAAAGTAACCAAAACTAAGAGTAACTTAAGAACATAAACTTAAAAACTGTTTTCGTCTTATCGTCACTCAATTCGCAGAGAAATCTGAGATTGCCTACATTCATCGCGCCGTATGTTTTTGGCAAGACCCACCGCCGGCCCCTTGACGCCAGCATTATGGACAAAATATTCCCCCATAAATTCCCTTATACATACAAATAAATAATGAATTGCAGATGAAATGCAGATAAAGTATTTTATTATTTAATTTTTAATTTGTTTTAGAAGGACTTTTTTGTGTTTAATTTATTAAAGTGTATTTTTGGGAAAATAAATTAATGAACATTACCCACTCTTTTCGTAACCTAGTAATTTGTATTTCTTCTTCACGCAATATCCCGCAGTAGCGGGGTAAGCGGAACACTCCGCTCCGCACTTTCCGCGGTGTTGAGTGGCGGAACTCACCCTTTGCCTCCACACCAGAGCGACGAAATGAAAATATTAAACATTTCATTTCCTAGAGTGGAAATTTGAACCGACAACCTGTCGCATTTACAGTCACACGTCTGCGCCTCTGCACCACGAGAAAATTGGAGAACAGTAAGCTGAAGCTTACTATATCATAATATACAAATAAGATATTTATACGAACTTAATAGGCAATCACAACCAACTGGAACGTTGATTATTTATTTCTAACATGACGCCTTCGTGGCACAATTAAGAAGACTCTAAATTCACGATAGTTTTGTGTTCATTTCCTGCTAAAATAAAATTACCTACAAATACTATACTATAAAATAAAAAAAAAACAATCATAGCTTATACAGCTTTAAGTTTCATCTCGCACACAGCAGGTTAGGCAGAGGGAACCTAGTGTTAAGGCACTCTGTTCCCCACATTCTGCCGAATTCTAGAGGCATTGCGTGTTGAGTGGCAGAACTCAACGCCGCGCTTTGCCTCGACACCAGAGCGAAGAAATGAAAATACAAACGTAAATAAATATTTCACTTCCTCGAGTGGGAATCGAACCCAAAACCGCCGCGCCACGGTCGCAACCTTGTGCCGCTGCGTCACGACGGCCTCAAATACATAAGTATTAAACAGAAGAACATTAAAAGTATTTAATTTACGCAACAAATTAGATTTAAGTCCACGAGAACATTAGTAACATTGTAAAATGGCTTAAAAGAAGGTTAGAATGTAGAAAAGATTATTTTTTTTCTCAACTGAATTAGTTACGTTTGTTATGTAGGCTCTAGATTCTAGAAGATATAACTTTATGTAAATATATTTAATATGTCACAGCACTATTGACGAGATTAAGGTAAAGTTCGCGGGTTTAATTCCCATTTTGGACAATTTTAAATTTTGCTGTTTAAATTGCTATGACAGGTTGTCTTTTTTTTTATGGTAAAAGGACAAGACAAACGAGCGTTCGGGTCACCTGATGGTGATCACCGCCGCCCACGACCCCGTGCAACACCAGAGGACCCGTGCTACACGTGCGTTGCCGGCCTTTGAGGTGGAGATAAATATCTTTTCAATCCCATTATGTATGAAAAATGAATAAAGAAAAAAAGCAATAATATTACAGTCAAACTACAGGAAAAGTGTGAATAAAAATTTCACCGAATAGAAAATAATGGACAAACATAATTACAGTCATTACTCAGTGTAGTAAAATAATGCTAAACGTTTAAAATTGACGATATCGTAGAAAAATATTCTAGTGTAGAAAAAAAACCTAAGCAGAGAGAGCCGAGTGTTAGAACATTTTGTTCTCTACTTGCCATTTGTAGAGACAATGCGGACTAGTCTTACCAAAAGTGAAAATAATTTAAATCTTTTTTAACTGATTATCAGTTCCCCGAGCAGTACTTAGAAGGTTAATTAGTAGAATTCGAACCCACGACAACAGAGGGAACAGTCAAACACTGTCTAATAAAAATCTCCAGTTAATATACATTAAATAAATCAGGCCGTCGTGACGCAGTGGTGAAAACGTGACAACCGTGAGTACGATTCCGATTCGTGGAAATAAATTAATTATTATCTATATATATAAAAGGACTTGTCCTCACTGACTGAGGTAAGACGCACGCACAGCCGTAACCGCTGTGCGTAGAAACGTTAAATTTGGACAGATGTTTACTTTCGTTATCTGGACATCCACTAAGAAAGGATTTTGAAAAATTTTAATTCTAAAGGGGTGAAATAGGGATTGAAAGTTTGTATGAAAAAAAAATTAAATCGGCACCGATTCTTATAAAATTTGAAATTCAGACTCTTAAAAGTATTTAATTGAACACATATTCCATGGTTTTCTAGAATTCTTCCCCTAAGGGTGCAAATAAGGGGTTGAAAGTTTGTATAGATTTTTTTTTAAATCGGTACCAATTTTTATAAAATTTGAAATTCAGACTCTTAAACGTACATAATTAAACACATGTTTCATGGTTTTCTACAATTCACCCCCTAAGGGTGCAATTAAGGGGTTGAAAGTTTGTATGGGAAAATTCTTAAATCGCCACCGATTTTTATAAAATTTGATATTTAGACTCTTAAAAATATATCATTGAACACATGTTTCATGGGTTATTAGAATTTACCCTTAAATACGCAAGCGAAGCTGCGCGCGTCCGCTAGTATTTATATATATATATACATTTCTTCGCTTTGGTAACAAGACCAAGTGCGCAATAAGTATATAGTTTTTTGGAAAACGGGGAACAGAATGTCATAACTCCTTCTACCTATCCTGCTTCACGCGGGATTCAGCGTGAAAGTAACAACAAGAAAACAAAAAATATTCCATATAAACAATTTATCACGCCCGAGGCGCTCCACTCTTGGGGGGACAGCCGGCTAGAGCCTCTGGCACTCCGCCAATGTAAATGGTTGTATCTTTATAAACTTAGTAATGCATTTGTTAACGTTTTCCATTAATAATGTATGGCGGGGGTCGCTATTAGTGCTTTTGTGGAATCAAAGAGTTCTGTCAGAGAGATCGTGGAGCATTGTTGAGACTCATTTTTAATTGAATTAAAAATTGTACAAACTGAGGGTATGGCACAGTGAGAGTAATCATGATGGATATAAGTTTGATTTCCAATTGGGGGAATGGTTGTATATATGTGTTATTTAAATATTCCTGCTCTACGAGGACAAAGCGCAACAAACTACCCCACATAGTAAGATGTATGACTATATTTACATTTTCGTAAGTACACAGGTTATAATAAATTTGTAATTTTATTTTAAATTGCTGATTCTACTATATGATGGTAAGACAAAAGTTGACTTCTACTCATTTTACATTAGAAATGTAAAGTTTCAAATTAAATTATATTTTTTGTAAAATATTGAAGTTATTTTTAAGATAGCTGATCAAAGAATTAAATGTTGTGTTTCTAAAAACGCAGAGAGAAATTGGTATCCACCATTTTCTTAAAAGTCTTTAATAAAATCTGTGTACATATCAGCTATACTTAAATATAAAATAATAAACACTAATCTTACCTGCTATACAATCAACAGCAACAATGTTATTTTTAAGACAAAACTTAAGTAAGCTTAAAGAAAGGAAAAATTAACTTAAAAGAAAATAAAAAAAACTGATGCACTCAACAAATAATGAAAATTAATACATTCAACCAACTAGATTTCACTTAAATTTAAAGAGTCTTTTTAACACGTTTCTTAAAAAGTAAAAAAGGTTATTACAAAAAGTTTTTTTTTATAAGAGCAAATGTTCAATCTAATATTATTTGTTTTTTTTTCAGCTTAAGTTCCCTCGTTGTTCTTTATTTATGGCAATCTGAGTGTGCCAGTGTATGGAAAACACACAAAGGAGAATAAGTTCACTACACACAGTAGGCAGATGAAACCTAGTGTTGAAACCACTTTATGCCTGAATTCAAGACATTTCTTGTTGAGTTGCAAAGCTCAAGAATTCAAAGATACTCAAAACAAAGGTCTTTTTGTGGAAAACAAAATTATTAAAATTCATTCCACCTAGCAGTAATTGAACCCAGTCAGAAACTGTCTGTCTGGCTGTACATATTATAAATTACCTGCCAACTGGCCAACTGTACTGTGCGTCCTGTAAGCGGATTTTCAAAACGAAATTCGGCTTAGCGAGTCACATAAGAGCCCACCAAAAAAAAATAAAGTAAAATAAAGTGAGACATGCAAGAAGTCGCCATCGCCCGAAATCGGTGTGGATAGATATATATATATATTATAAATTAACTAATAAAGGTATAAGTAGGTGATTTATCTATTATTTTTTATGTAAATCATGAAGTAATAATAATTTGCCACAAATTAAAAGTAATTAATAAAATAATTATTTTTCATACTTTTTATAATTTATACTTCTGGCTTATAATAGAAAAGGCAGAAAAAATTGAGTGATAAGTTACTGTTTTTCACTTTCTGTTTCTCATTAGTGTAGGTAAAAGATTATTTTATTAAGCTTCATGTTGTTTCATGCATATAGCAGGGTAAGTAGATAGCACCTAGTCTTACAACCCTCTGTTCTCCATTTTTGTCCAAT
>JAKRZM010001187.1:148931-174395 GCA_036379175.1 Heliconius cydno galanthus | reverse complement strand
AAAAATAAAGTAAAATAAAGTGAGACATGCAAGAAGTCGCCATCGCCGAAATCGGTGTGGATAGATAGATAGATATATATATATATATATATATATATTATAAATAAACTAATTATGGTATAAGTAGGTGATTTATCTATTAATTTTTATGTAAATCATGAAGTAATAATAATTTTCCACAAATTAAAAGTATTTAATAAAATAATTTCATACTTTTTATAATTTATACTTCTAGCTTATAATAGTAAAGGCAGAGAAAATTGAGTGATAAGTTACTGTTTTTCACTTTCTGTTTCTCATTAGTGTAGGTAAAAGATTATTTTATTAAGCTTCATGTTGTTTCAAGCATATAGCAGGGTAAGTAGATAGCACCTAGTCTTACAACCCTCTGTTCTCCATTTTTATCCAATCTTCAAGATATGGCAAGAGTCAAGGCATTTAACACTAAGCTTCGTCCCCTGAATAGGACTCAAATGATCATGGTTCAGTTATTGCAGTACAATTTAAATTTATACTCACATTCTCTAATGAATGAAAGCTTCTATCCCAACTGCTGACCGGAGTCCCTCCGAATAAATAACCTGGGTAGCGTTCGCACATTTATCAAACTTTTACACACAGTGTCCCAAAATCTGCTTATATGCAAATTATGAATAATCAGTTTATTATGACTCCATTGTAAACATCTCTAAGTTATTCCCTTACTTTAACTACCTGAAAATTTAAATATAAGCTTAACAATAAGGTAAATAATAAAACATGTTACTAATGAGAAAACACAATTAGAAGTTTTTCTAGAAAGTAAAATCAAGTAAGCCATGAATTGGTGGTTAATGACCTTTAAGAACAAAGTGGTAAGCATTACATATTAATCAAACTAGTGGTACAGTTAGTATTAACAAAATATTCTGTAAAAAAATAATAGATTCCAGCAATAAAATATTCTATAATTATTTGAGTGCAAAAGAAAAAATATTGATTAATCTAATTATGAATCCTTACAAGAAAGTTCTAAATACACTAAAACGTATTGGTTGTTTGTGTCATTATTTAGTTTGCTTATAAGCTTCTAATTTATCATTCTGAATAATTATTTTCATAATAATATTTAAAAAATGTTTAGGCGAACTAAATATTTACTGAAACAATGCCTAGTTCGTTATTTCTATGAATAGGTAAACGCACCTGATATAATTACGGTAATTTAATTATTAAATAATTCACTTACACTTTTAATTAGAAAAGAATAACAATATTCTAGATAGATTTTGTAAATTTATAAGATTTGAGGGAAATTGCAATTTGCTACAGCGCTGCTAACAATTCTGAAATGTCAGTCACTTTTTTTAATTTTTAGATGCTCTGACTCTGAATCTTGATTATCTTTGTCAACCAGAGATTAAAAGTGAAAACTATTTTTATCAATAACCTTAGATCTTTATTTTACAGATTATTCCTTTATTATCAATATATTTCTTACAGTTTATACATTAGTTATAATATAAGTGCATTATATATATATTTGTAAAGCACCTTTCACAAAAATCCATTTTAATGACAATAATAAAAATATTCAATATTTTAAGTGATCAATTATTAATGATTTCAAAATACGAAAATTTTAAATAAATATTTAGATAATTGTTTTAGTTTCAGTATTTTAGAAAGTCTTAATGTAACCAAATTTGGACATACGCCTGTTGTTGGTCCACTGCCCTATTATTTTTTTTCTGTAGAATAACATTTTAATTCTGTTTAACTTTTAAAACTTATTAATTATTAAATTACTCTAATTAATTAATTATAAGAGTCCATTTACAACTAGTGTACTATATAGCAACATTATTAACAATGCATTATTAAATATGGAAAATGGATATTCCATAACACCACGTTGTTTATGATATCTGTACTACGACGCGTTCATCGTCTAATCGTTCGCAAACGTTGCCGCCATTTTGTTAAGAATTGTAAAGAAAAAGATTAAAATACTATAATGATATTAGTTGTTATTTTACGTGATAGTTACTTAGTATTGTGATTTTTGTGAATAACAATGTTTACATTTTAAAGACTTGTTATAGTTTTTACTTATTTGTAGGTAAGTTGTGTGGTGTATTTGTTTCATAAGTGGTGAATAGTGTTATTTTGATTATTAGTGTAGTATAACCAATTCGAAGGAAACCGAAAGATATAATAAGCTGAGCTGAAAACAAAATCATTTTATCTCTATTTTTACTCTAGATCAGATCATTTGAATTCCATGGTCACTAATAGGCAATTATATATGTCAGGGCTTCGGTACAATTCGTAAGTGACATGACAAGTAAAAACGCGTTGTAAAACATGCAAGTCTAATAATACTTGTTATTTGCACAATTAGTTGTATTAATTTTTAATCAAAATGAGAACTTCCCAATTTTATCCAAGTATGAACATTACTTTTGTTATGCAATACAATAATGTATGGAAATTCACTAAATAAATTAGACTGCAGTAAAGATCAATAAGTAAAAGTACTTTAACAGATAAAATGATTTACCACCGCCAGTTTATATTTAATTCAATAAAATATTTGTGCAAATTCAAAAAAATGGAAAGGTCCCCTCTGCTTCTAGGTATTAATCATCATGAGCGTCATCATTAGACTGCAGAATCTGCCGTGGTCGGCTAATGCTCTAGACATTAGGAATTTCTTTCGTGGTCTTTCAATACCCGAAGGAGGTGTACACATCGTAGGAGGCGAGCTTGGAGATGCGTTCATTGCGTTCAGGTAGCTATACGAAAACAGATTATAAGATACTTTTAATATTTTTAAAGCTTATTCCACACTCAGGAAAGAAAAGAACTTTTTGAGAATACAAAAAAAATAATGTAGCAAGATTTGAAACTATGTACAAAATAAATAAGTAATAGATAAACAAGCTTAT
Organism: Heliconius cydno galanthus; assembly: GCA_036379175.1. NCBI lineage: Eukaryota > Metazoa > Arthropoda > Insecta > Lepidoptera > Nymphalidae > Heliconius > Heliconius cydno. Next base: position 171,465 of record JAKRZM010001187.1, on the reverse strand, counting down.
AAGAATTTAGACATAGATGATGAAAATGTATGGTTTAGTGGACAGTTAGCAAGATCAAATCCTGCTATGTAATTTTTTTTTATGTTTACTAAAAAGTATAAACAATGAGATATTTAAAAGTGAAGATTTAATATTACATTAACTTAGAACTTCTTTATCTTCTAAGTTAGGTTAATATTCTTGGAATAAATAAAACAGAATTATGAAGACATCATACTTATATTTAACCTTTAATTTTAACATTTTATGATTTATTAGTGTAAAAAAAATATATGGATGATATATCAAAAACAGAACCCTTATAGCAATAAGCACATTATATTATTAAGTTTTCCAAGTAACACTCTATATAGGTTGTAATGAATATTATTTTATATATATATAGTATAAAAGCCTTAAAAAAAGCGAAAAAACTAACAAAAAAAAGGTTTTCATCAATAAATGACATGTTTTGCATTTTATGGCTACTTAAAGAAAACTTGACTTTCTTTTGCTTACAATGGAGAAATTATTTGCTAGATATAAAAACTTATTTTTGGTAAAGAAAAATTTTTTTTTTTGAATACCAAAAAATATAGTTATTCCTGTTAATATAATTTAATTTGAAATATACAAGTAAAGAAATATTCCTCTGAATGGAAATTAAACCTTCACCTGTGCTAACTTAGTTGCTCCATTGTGGTATTTACATGTAAATGCCTGTAAATGTTTTTTACATGTTTATGCTGTAAAAACCAGCAGTATTACCTAATTGAAAAATACATTAAATGAAAGAAATGTTTCATAAAACTGCAAAAGCAAGTAAAACAAAAATATATGACAAACCTATATTTTTCCTTATGTTGTATATCACACAATATCAAGCAATTTCTTTTATCGATATAAAACAATGGTCTGACAAACAATATAAAGCCAAAATTATTGGAAATAGAAAGGTCAAATTTAAAAAGCACTAGGGAAGTGTATTCTTCGTATTTCCTGTGGGAACACAGAAAGGCAGGCTATAACATTATAGAGTTGTAAGGTTTATGTAAATAAATTGGTAGAGTGACATCTAATACTTAACATACTGAATTAACTTAAACTTAACTTCACGCTTTATCCCTATTGGGGTAGTCGGAGAGAATGGAGCACCAAACGCTACGGTCTCTACATACCTCTTTCGCCTCGTCCACTGTCATCAACTTTTTCATACATGCCCTTCGGGGACATAATGATTTTATAAGGGATATTTCTTATACTGAGCCATTGCTTTAGCATTCTAAAGCTTCACAACTCTAAACTATACTGAAGAAATCTAAATAACTTATGTATAAGTCACTGCACTTTTACAACTTAGTATTAAGTCGATTCACAGCACCATATCTTGTCTTGCAAGACAACTGAAAATAAAAATCTATGAAATATATAGATTGAGCAGACTTTAAATCCACTACCATATTAAGTGAGGTTATAAATATACAGTATATTATTTAAAAATATAAAAATACAAAAAATACAAGTATGGAGCATTTAAAAGCATAAGATGAGCCAGCTGCGTGGTGATTCAACAGAAGCAGGTAGTTGTAAGTTCCTCTCATTTTATTTAGGTTTCTCATTTGTTCCTGTGTTCCAGTATTCTGAAATAGCCTTCATGGTAAGTATTTTATTGACATTTTATAGAATATTGATAGGGTCATTGCGGTACACAGTATTTTAATAGATATCGATTGATAATCATTTTGATAGGGGCGACGTTAGCTATATAGCGTCCACAAAAAATGTTTTTCTTTTTTTATTATAGCCTCTGCCAACAGTGTAAAATTTCTGAAATACCATTTCTAAAGTTTAATGTGCACCCACTAATATTTATTTTGACTGCACTATGCATAAAAGTCAAATATGTTTGTACATATATATATATATATATTTATTATGAATATTCATTAATGCCAACAATTATAATTCTGAACTTGCATTGTAACAGAGTTGGTTTCATCTTTGTTACTAAGTGCAATAAAAGCTATAGAAAAATTATTATTTTCTTGTAAGTATCTATTTAGCGAATCCATATCCCTAGTATGGATGTCGTGAATATTAAATTTATATATGAAATTATCCAAAAATTTAATACCAATACAAAAAGCCTCCAGAAACAGGCGAAAAAAGGGGAACGGAGTGTTTTACGCCTAGAGGCCTGCTGAGTGCGGGATACAGCGTGAAGCTAAATAAAATTATAATACCAAAAAATATTGTTTAATATTCTAACAAAGAAAATATTTTTTTATTTATAGTAGAAAAAATATTTTGAGATTATACAATTTTCGTTGATAATAAATATTTCTAAGATTCTGAACACTCAAATATACACAGATGTTATGGCTTAAAAGGATATATATTTTTTTACGTTAATTACGATTATTGATATCCTTTTTATAAGCAAATATAAAGTGTATGTTTCGGGTGCGCCATCTAGTACCGAATAGTGAAACGTTACTAGCATTTTTAGTATTATGAGTACCTACACTGTTTTAATTCACGCAAATACTTAATTGATAAGTTTGCTGATAGAGTGTGTTATGTTCTACACTTTAAATATTAAATCAAAATCAAATCAAGCTAAATTTAGAATAACTTAAATTCAAGCCTGCTTCAAGACTTGACATCTTAGGCCAGTGGAGGCGCAGGGGCACAAGCATGCGTCTGTGAATGCGGAAGGTTGTGGGTTCGATTCCTACTCGTGGAAATGACATTTTTTATTATCCTCACTCTGGTAACGAAACGTTGCGTTTCACCACTCGCTGTGCAATGCTTTCTGAATTAGCCGGAAAGTGGGGAACGCAAGTGTCCTAATGGAAACGGAGTGTCATTACACTTGATTGCCAGATTCCCTCTGCCTTACCCTGCCATGTGTGGAATATAGCGTAAAGTTAAAAAAGTCTTGGTACAAAATACGGAAAAGTGAAAAATTGTACCTTACACAGCTTGTATGTAATGTATAATAATATTTTCTACAAATTAAGAGAATGATCGCGACGTTGTATCCTTACGCAACAAGTACGACTTATTAAAAGTAACGTAAAAGAGGGAATTAATCTATGTAAATTGAGAATTTTATATTCAATATTGTAATAGAAAGTAATCTATATCTATACATACAGTAACGAAGTAAAAATGGCGCGTCTGTGCATTGACTATATTTACAAAATAATAATTGAGGGGGGTTTAGGAACAGTAATAGTAGAGCCCAAACCCACAAAAAAATTGTCTGTTTGTACACGCTAATCTCCCGAATTACTGGACGGATTTGAAACTGGAATGAAACTTTTTTGTTGCATAGCTATTAAGTCTTTGTTCACATGACAAACAATGTCCACCCACATAACAAAAAGGAGGTCTGGAGTACCTGACGTGGAACCCTAGCAGTCCATCTAATCTCTAAGAGATATAAATATAGCGTGTTAGTAAAATTTGATCAACATAACAAGCATTTTCTGGCCACATAATAAAAATAAAGATCTGGAGCAGCTCATATAGAACCCAAACAACCCAGCTAAACCTTAAGAGATGAATATGCTTCGGAATACTTGTTCTGTGTGGTCATTGTTAAATGAAATGAGGTTATTATTCTGACATAATAATTTCAAAAAAGCATAAGCTAGGAGTACCTCCACGCGGTGCAAGCGGTAACAGTTCAAGTCTATTTTATAATAGGTATATTATTGAAGACTTTCCCTCGCCCCTGAAGAATAAGCACGATCTTTGATGGCTCTTTCGTCCCCCGATTAACACAATTCTGTTTCACCTATATCTACCTTCTTTTACACGAGTTCGCGAACAGTATAATAAATAATTAGCTTTACGTATCAATGCTCTAATATCTAATAATGTATATTATTATAAATATCAAGTATCATTCCTTATAGAAATTATGATTGAATTGAATTCTTGATATACGGTGTTTCGAGCGTGCCAGTTGAGCACAATTCATTTCGCCAATGTCACGTTGTATGGAAGAAATTATGATAATGTCGTAAAAAAACATTAGAAGTCTAAGATAATTGTCAGTCCATTCTGTGTATTAAATGAATAATCATGTAGTACAAGCGGGGAAAGCCGCAGGCGGGCCGCTAGTAGAAAATAAAATTACATAATGGATAAATTTTACCTATCAATTCAAATTCAAAATATTCTTTATTCAAATAGCCTATTATAAGCACTTTTGAATCGTCGAATGAACATATAAACAAAAAGCTACCACCGGTTCGGAAGGCAGTTCTGCTTCTTCGTATCTACATTTTAATACATAAAAATTGAGCGAATGTTAATTATAGGCTTGATGTACTCTTAACTGATAGAAAAGCTACTGAAAAGATGTAACATAACGGTTTTTGAATAAGATCTGACACGATATAAAATAAGTAAAAAATTTAAAACTTCACGTGTCGATGCTATACAGGTGAAATTGTCAGCACCACTTTAAATGAAACCACGGTTTTAACTACTCTATAAATGCCTAATATAATTCAGAAAAAATTAACTCCCAAAAATTAAAAGTAATTTTTTCAAACACAATAAATAATAAAATTATCATTTTAAAATAAAACACCATTTCTAATATATAACATAAACACGCACACACTTATCTGTAAAAGCGGCAACGTCGCACACGTATGTGTGCGTCAGACGAAATACAGGTATGGATAAAAATCGTGAAATGAAAAAAAATCCTACGTCCAAACTGTTGAGATACCTTGATTAATTTCTTTAGTTCGTTCTGGGTTTGAAATATTTTACCCTATATGCAATTTCAGTAAAAGGAGCGCTGCCTCTTCCACCCTGTATAGTTTATGATTTTCAGGTATGCTCCACTCTTCGGCTTTGAGTTTGGGTTCTTGTTTTATTTCTAAAATTTTAGACAGATTTACCTTTTACGTTCTTTTTTTCAAAACTTATAGATATGATGCCGATATATAGATTGCGTGCTGCTGGAACCCCAACGACATACTAAAGTTTAAATCCTGAAATCGTTAAAAGTACTTTTAAAAAACTTGGTTATTCGGAAAAAAAATTAGAGGTCTTCGTACATTGAGCTAAGCAAGGATACATGCGAATTTTTAAAAGTGTTTATGTGCCTTTGGACGAGTATATATAGTAAGAATTTTCATTGTTCAAGAACATTAATAAATAGTCAAAATATCTCTGCTACTATTTTAAATTTAACTCTATAGTCCGATTGCAAATTCAGTAGTCTCTAGAACAATGTTCCCTTCGCACGTATATATAATAACTTTGATAAAATAAATAATATATACACTATACTACGATGGTCTCAGATGTCTAAATATAATGAAAATTAGGTCAACTTATTTATTAGGTAAGTTAAGTACAGAATTAATCAAGAGGATATGAATATTTAATTACTTAAGTAATGCAAGTAGGTTCATTTAAAATTAAAATCTGATACTTTGCATCTAAGAAAAATTAGTTATTCGTTGAAAAATAATGCAAAAATAAAGTATATTAAAATAACAAACATTGTCACTATTACCTTGAAATCTTTATTCTAATACCTATCAGGAGCGTGAAGCTGGTGGGATTATTTAAGTAAGCTACAGTGAAACTTTGTCAATTGGGATCTCAGGTGAGCAAAGATTTTGTAGCATTTTAAGGTTTTCGTTAACCCAGCTTCCAATTTGACAGGTTTAAAATTATAGTTCTCATTTGCATAGGCCCCTACCTTACATATAAATGTGTTAGCAAACTGACGTATCGAACCCCAAACTGAAAAGACGCCTCCTATATATAGGGCATTACGCTACTTAGTCAAAATTACATAGGTTAAATTACTAGAGAAAAAAACTCATGACCAGGTTCGGAAAGTCCCATTAAAAATATATATTCAATGACAAAGTGCCGGGACTTCATTGGACTCCTCAATTATAGACATTTCTCACTTATCCAGGCCCATCTTTACCAGGTTTTACTGTACCTAAAAATCTAATATATATAGTGTAAACGGACGAACAGGAATGGAGTATCTTAAAACTAGGTTCCCTCTGCTTACCCTGCTATATGCGGGATACAATTTTAAATAAAACAAAATATGTGTATATATCGAGCCAGTATTTGGAAGGAGTTCCAGTTGGTGCGCGGCTGCTGACTTCCCGTGAGATGCGAATGGACGTTTTTTTTCTGAAGGTTTTCGATATTTTATAATTTTCAGCAAAGTATCAGTTTTAAAATGTGAATCAACTTACATTATCAATTCTCCATACTATGTGAATGTGAATCAACTTACATTATCAATTCTTCATAATGTTTCTTTAATTTTTAGGGCGTAATAACCGAAAGATGGTATCGCCCTAATTTTCCTAAAAATAATCGTAATATGAAAACATACAACATAGCAATATTCGTAAGAATACTACTATGGTACTTATGCCTAATATTATGTATGATGCTAGGCTTACTGATATTTACCCTAGGAAATCGAAAGAAAGTTAGAAGACGCTTCAAATATGTTAAGACCTTAGAAATATAGGTACCTATATGAACACATCTTTTGTTTGGTGGGTTTATCTTATGTATTTAATGTACTTTTCTTAAGATAGTTAATAGTGCAATATTTTGCTTAATATTTATCTTTTATAATTACAATTTTTAACCAAATAAACCGACTTCCACCGGATCCCATAATCAGAACCTAATGAAACTTTCATCAGACTACCTTTGAAATGTATCCTTTTCAAGGAAAAAAGAATAATCGAAATCGGTTGACGTGATAATAATTTTTCGTTCTATTCGCCTACATAGGTACTTAAACTTAAACGCTTCAAATAAAAAAGAATTATCAAAATCGCTTCACCCAGTCAAAATCTCTGAGGTAACAAACATTCACGACATACAGTAGAATTGATAACCTCTTCTTTACGGAAGTCGGTTAATAATAAACAAAAGCTTATCTCCTATTGTTTATTCAAAATGAAAAAGTGGGTGGTGAGTGAAAATTGCGCTATGATAAGTTATTTTGCTTCATCTGCTACAGTTCAATTGTGAACTGGGTAGCGGAATATCTTCTATATCTTTGCTACCCAAACTGAGAAAACACTAGTCCCATGTTTACCATAGTGGCAGTTGAGGCCCCATGTCCAGCGAACCCCAGCCTCATGGAGACCCCGAGGCCCGAATGGCACATGAACCACATACTAAATGTTACCTAATAACAATGTCCTAGTAGTAGTAATATGAAGTGTTGATTGCGGTATGATGCTAACGTCGAAGTCATCATAATCATTTTTAGTTCAAATTTGATGCAAGAAATTACTCTATTTATCGTTTTCACTTATAAATTATTAATCATTGACTGGCGAAAATAATATGCTTATTTTGTAATGGTAGTAAAAGTTATAACTTTGACCTACATTACTTACATACTTTACATTGGAATTGGTACAGAACCTTACCGTTGGGTTACGAATCGGGCTTGCATTTGACTAATTTATTCACATCAAGGTCAAATTTTTCTTAGTGTATCTGTTTAGATTAAGTATGGTGTCAAATTTTGCCACTCTGCACTGCAATAACTTGAAAATTCGGCTAAAAGTGAGAAACTGAGTGTCTTAACACTAGATTTCTTCTGCCCTGCCCTATACGGGATTCAGCGTGAAGATACATAGATTGTGTACAAAAATATTAGCAATTGTAAATTACATCGAATGAAAGAGGTTGTCGTACCTAAGGATTTCATGATTATTGATGAAGTTTTATAAAACGATGTTTCACAAGTTATTCAAGGTACGCCTTTTTCTCTTTTATGTTCCAAAATTTTCAAATTTTGAATTAAAGGTTATTCACTCTAAAATTAAGAGTGGAAAATTGCACAACAGTTTCCGCGGCAGCATAGCATCTGACAGTAAACTCGAAATTTGTGTTTTCCATTCCCACTCGGAATGAATGCTTTTGTTTCTCCGCTTTGGTAAGAAAACAATCCGTGAAAGTGGTAAGAAAACAATCCGTTGAATCGTGAAACGCAATGTCTAGGAAATTGGACACGGACACATTGCTTTAACTCTAGGTTTCCTCTGTCTACCCTCCTAAATACGTGAAGCGTGAAGGTAAAAATAGCTAACGTCAAGTGATATTTATATAATATTTTTAAATTAATTATATTTCTTAATGTATTTATATATTCCAACATCTATTTGGGAAAATGGTACGACTGGTACGTGGATGACAGCTCGCTCCAATTTACACAGCTATTTTCAATGCTTTCCACCAATGCCCGCTCCGCGATACAGATTAGTAATTTTTAGTTCGCCGTCTTCATCCTCGCTTTGATAGGTGCTGTCGATTTGTAGCGAAATCGTCACGACAACGTGGGACACGCCATGGTGCCGTCCACCTTTAGCTCCACCGACTTCTTTACCGCTACAAGTGTCGCGCTGGCAACACCCTTAGTTGGTAAACTTTTCGCACACACTACGTATAAATTAACAACGACAGTTATTAAGATTTATTTTATAACAGATACAATAAGTCCGTAGTTTATTGTGCAACTCGATAGGTACGGTGTTATCCAATTAGATATTTCTTGCATGAATAAGTATGTGATTAAAGCAAACAGCGGAATACAGTTCATAACTTAATTGCAAATCGTTACGTACTTAGGCACAAACAAGGAAAGACCACATTCTACAGGCTTTTATTTTTTATATCTTTAAATTAATAATAGAATAAAAAATGGAACATGATATCCCATAGAGAGTGCGTTAGTTATTTAAAAGGGTTTGCTGTGAGAAGAGGCGTTTTCCACTTTAAAAAAAAACAATATTTTTTACCTATAGAGGAGAGGGTGGTAATGTGGCCCCCCATTTTGATTTTAGCTTATAACATTTGAAGTAATGGGTCTGTGAATTAATATTATACATACATTCAGCATTTATCTGTTTAATCATATTTGAACATGTTTTTAATGAAAACAAATTATTATGTGAGAAATAATTACTATTTAAAAAAATAGAAATTCAAGTAATTGAGATATGGGGGTGGTATTATGGCACCCCGGGGGTCATATTATAAGTATGAACAATCAACGACAGAAATCACATATATAGTGCTCTCCTTCAGGACCCGCGCAGGCGCTATGAGCCCACAGAATAATATGGGCACGGGGCTAATATCTTATTACAGTAATTAGTTTTAATTGAACAGTTTTTGATTTCTAGCCTGCCTATACCTGTAAACTGATCAGATTTGGTGTATTAGTAACATTGAAATTTTTACCTTCCTAAGTGCTTACCTTATTTTCTTTACTAAATCTGTCAATTCCATTTACACATACCAAATCGCGTTTATTAACACTAGTAAGTATTACTTTTTTACCATAGGAAACCTGATAGTTAAGGAACTTCATTTCTACTTCTAGCCTAATTTTCGTGACATCCGGTGCTGAGGGGCTGAACTAAACGCTGGGCTTTTCTTATCACTAGAAATGTAATGAGAATAATTAATTCCACATTGTAGGATTTGAACCAAAACCGTCGCGTTTATTATGAGACTATGCCGCTACGACGCGACGGATTGATATTAGTGTTTTCTTTTAAGATTTTTGAACAACTCTCGTCCTACGCATTTAGGAACTTAGTTAAAAATAAAATTATTGAGAAAATTTAACTGTGCCGTTTAGGCACAGTGTGCAAACGCGACGCTGTGGGTTCGATTTTCATTTGAGCAATGGGTTATTTTCATTTCCTCACTTAGGTACTAAGACATGAACCTTGACTTGTACTACTTAACACACAGAAAATGGACGCAGTATCTTGACATTACTTATGTGACTTTAAAAAAAAACTATATGAGTTAATTTATGTCTTTTTTTTAACTATATATATCCTAATCTGTAACTGATCGTTTTGTTAAATTACATTTTAATTGATTCATTTACTTAAATTCATAATAATAATATTTTTAAAATGTCATTCCATAGTTAGAAAAAAAATATATTAAAAATTGAACGTAACGGTGAACCCGCGCCTCTTGGAAACCGTCCAAGTGCTCCGATCATTAAGGCAATATCATCAAGCTACGTCGAAATTCTTATACGCTATGTTATAGGTATATAGGAAAACACAGTAGGTACCAAAACTACTGGTGGAGGGACACGTAAAAAACGAGGAGCCTCGGGGAGCATGTATGAAGAGTTTGATGACAGTGAATGAGGTGAAAGAGGTATGCAGAGACCGTAACGTTTGGCGCTCTGTTCTCTCTGACTATTCCTCTAGGGATGCAGTGTCAAGTTAGATTAGATTCTGGTTCTCGAGTGGGAATCGAAAGCACAATCTGCCGCGTTTACAGTCGCACCATAGTGCGTTCACTGGCGCCACAACTGACTTTAGGAGGCTCAGGATATATATTTATTTGTAAGTACAATACATGCGTTAAAGAATTATAGGTACGTGAGTTGGTACACGGTAGTCGTTGAGCTTAAGATTTAAGCTCAACTTCACTTCCTTACTTTATATCTCTGTTATTCTTTCAAAATAAATAGTAAATAAAGACTTATTCTTTTGCAATTATTAATAGTTAGATAAAATAAGTACCTACTTTGAAATATAAAATACAGGATATTAATTTAGGTGTCCATCTACTCTCCAGTTCTTGGAGAAGCTAGCTGTGAAAATTATCTCATAAATTCTTTAGTGTTTATAATTCATAAGTGTTTTTTGTCGTCCTGTGTATAGTGTTTGCTTCTTTAAAGTGATATGATATATAGGCTTTTAATCGTTTTTGTAGCTGAGGGAATTTATTATTAAGACAATTCGGTTCCCCACTTTCATGAATCTGGTACGGAAGCTTCGCTGGGCAAGTCCGACTCGCACTTAACCAGTTTTCTCTTATTTTCTAAAATTGAAATTGAGTTTGAAAACAATAAGGCTTTTTAAAAAAATATTAAACTTAGGGAAGAAAAAAGTGACACATGTTACAGTACCTACAAGAAATAAACTAGCTGTTGATAAGACAAGGTAACCGGAAGCCAAGAGTATGCGAGATTATTAGGAGACAGATATTGAATATAAAACCTAAAATTTTAACAATTTGAAGCTTATTATCTTGTTTTTAATGATGGTCATAGTCGTTTAAATAGATTAAAATATATAAGTAGGTATAAAGAAATTCAACATGGCTCACAGATCAAACCTATTGATAGAATATTCTCAGAGGAACAGCCATTTGCAGCGAGAAAATCTTAATTATATATTCAATAAAATACTATTACTTAAGTAGAAAGAGGCTAGTATTGGCGCAGGAGCACAAGCGTGCGACTATCAACGCGACAGTTTGTGGATTCGATTTCCACTTGAGGAAATTAAATATTTAATATTTTCATTTACCTTAGGTATATGTGTTATACTGTTATACCTAATATAAACTCAACTATTTCTTTGATTAGCAGTAGCTGGTCTGTGGTGTTTCAAAGCCCATTGTATTGTTGCATGCTTAAAAATCATTCTGTGAATTTAATTTGTATTATAAATATAGTTAGTATAGGAAAGGTACGCGCCGCCCATTGTCACCCCACTGCTCTGTAATCAATATCTCGTGTTCTACTTTCCGCCCGATTCAGAACGAATTGCGTGTTTGTTTAGTGGTGGAACTAAACGCCGCGCGTTGCGTCGTTAGCACAACGAGGAAACGAAAATATTATATTTTTCATTTCCTCGAGTTCAATCCCTGCGCCACGATTATTCTTTTAAGTTATTTTTTAACTGCTACACTGTAAAAGGAAATTCTGATCTACATCAAATGTGCACAACGTAAATACATAGCTAACCTAGGGAAGAAACTGGGGGGGATTTGGAACTACATATTTTGACATTTTGCTTCTATAGTACGTATCAATAAAGATTGGCGTTTTCACATATTGTACGAGATTTTTAAAAATTATCGGAGACAAATAGTTGACGTCGCCGTAATATCACGTGATTTTGAACTTATATCGTGAACTTAGAATGTAAACATGATAAATCCATTTTTTGTATTTCCATTACATACATTTTTATACTATTCGAAAATGTAAAAAAGATTATAAAATTGTCCGTTATTTTATTTTTTATAGCAATCAGCTTCACGCTGTATCCCGCAGACAGCAGAGTAGGCAGAGGGAACCTGGAGTTAAGACACACCGTTCTCCACTTTCTGCCGAATTCTGGAGGCATTGTGTGTTGAGTGGCAGAACTGAACGCCGCGCTTTGCCTCGACGCTAGAGCGAAGAAATGGAAATATAAACGTAAATAAATATTTCACTTCCTCGAGTGGGGATCGAACCCACAACCGTCGCGTTACCGTCACACCCACGTGCCGCTGCGTCACGACGGCCTCGTATATTATAAAGTAGAGAACACAAAACAATTTTCGAAATTGTATATACATAAGTATACCTACTCATAGTTTTTAAAAACGTCTTTTATCTCCTGATATTTTTTCTTAATTGGCTGTTAGCAAATTTACCCTATAAGCCGACAATATATATTGTATCTAATAGATATGATATTAAACCTATAGACAGAACAGAACGATTTAGTTGTTGAGAGCGGCGTAGAGGAACCAGATACTATGTGGTGATCATCAGCGTTCTTATTAGGGTTTATCAGGAATACTGAGTAAGTTCAGAATTGATGAACTTGGTGTATGAGGTGTTGCCGTGGCACGAGGGTGTGATTGTAAAGGCGGCGGTTGCGGGTGCGATTCCCAGTCGCGGGAATGAAGTATTATTTCAACAATATTTTCATTTCTTCGCTCTGGTTGAGTTTCTCCACTACTCATAGTTCTCAATGCCTCAAAAGAAATCGGTCGATAGGAACGAAGTGTCTTAACACTAGGTTCCATTTACCTGTCCTGTTATATGCGGGATTAGGTGTGAAACTCAAAAAGAACTGTTTAAAGAGTTTAATTAAAAAAGTCGATGTGAGTTGAGAAGAATGGATAATTTTAGGCTCATGTTAAAATCAAGAAACTAAATTTGTAAAATATCACTGATATATTTTTCTGTGCATAAAGACATTAGTTTATTACCTTTTAAAACATGTTATATAAAGTAATATAGGCCCGTTATACTAATGAAAGCATTTAAATATCTATTTTAGATAAAATGTAGGTAGGTACCTATTATCTCTATGATAGGTGATAATCATTATGTATAATAATTTAAATATTTATTAAATTGCCACTCTCATTATTTCATTATTAATAATGTCCGGGCATTATGAAAAATTACCCATTTAGAACTTGGCCTGTAACATAGACAATATAACTCCTTGAGGCCATCGTGGCGCAGTGGCAAAAGAGTGTGAATGTAACGCTCCAGTTGTGGGTTCGATCCTCGCTCGAGGGAATGAATTGTTATTTATTATTATTTGCATGGTCTCGGCGTTGAGTTCCACCACTTAAAACTTAGTGCTTCAAAATTCGGCAGAAAGTAGGCAACGGAGTAGCATAACGCGCTGAATCCCGCACAAGCAGGGGCCTATCCTGCTGTGGGCGAGGCACAGCGTGAAGCCGATTAAAATTAGTTTTTTTTTAATTAGTATATCTATACGATAGGAACTAATAAGAAATACGATAAAATCAGAAGATTGTCCTAAAATCAAAAGACTTACTTATATGTATAGCGTTGCTTGGATAACTTATTCTATAGATTGTAATCTGAGTAGATTTTAAATAAACCTTGTGTATTTATCAGCATAATAGATTGTGGTCTTCCTACGACACTTATGGGTTCGATTCCCACATAGAAGAGATATCAAATACTAAATTATGTATAACGAAGATCTTTTTGAACAAATTAAATACTAAGCAATAGAGCTTACCTATATGAGCCTAAATATAATAAAATACAAAGTATAATGTACTATTTACTTCATAGGTTTATATTAAGTATGGTTATATTCCAATAATAATTTGTATTTTATCCTTGTCACAGTACGGACGAAGATGCGCGCCAAGCGATGATGTTAGACGGTGGCAAGATAAAGGAGATCCAAGTGAAGCTGCTCCTCAGCTCCCGCTCGGAGATGCACAAAGTCATCGAAGCGGCTCGACAGAGTGTACCGATATTATCTCTCGCCCCTGCGCCGGCCCCCGTCCCTGCCCCCACGCCCATAGCGCCCCCGCAAGTGCCCACCCCACCTCAGGTCTTGCCCGTTCCTGCCCCTATTACCCCTTTTTCTGCTGCACTCAGTACCAACTCACTGTCCAGCTTTGGAATACCAGGAATTGGTAACCCTCAAGAAATCCCACAGCCCGCCGTCATAGAGCCTCCCGCACCTCTCGTCAGTCCAAACGCCAAATCACCCATCGAAGAAGATAAGGAAGAAGAAAAACTCGGGAGGAAACGTAGCAAAGAAAAGGATAGAAGACGGTCCCGAACGCGATCGAGATCACGGGATAGGGATAGGAAAGATAGGAAAAGAGATCGTAGAGACAGATCGCGGTCCAGAGAAAGAAGAAGACGAGATAGAAGTCGCAGCAGGGACAGACGAGATCGCAAACGAGACAGAAAAGATCGTAGTCGGTCACGAGAGAGATCTCCGCGTCGGTCGCGCGACAAACGAAGTGACCGGAGATCTCCTATAACCTCCCAGGAGAGATCTCTCGACGGCAGCGAGAATACGGCCGTCGGTCCTTCTACTTATAGTAATAACACTAATGGACCGCAAACGGTGCAGAGTAACTCGCACCAAAATGGACCAATCAATTATAACGATCCGTCTATGACAGATGCATTTAACAAATTGCAAGAACTGGGGAAAAAACGTAATCCCAACGCATTCCAGGGAGACCAACAAAACGGTAGCAGATTTCAGGGAGGCCGCGGGAACAACCACTCGTCGCGAGGAGGGACCAGCTTCCGGAGGGACGGGAGGCCGTCCAGGTTCGACGAACAACAGAGAGACTGTTGTGTCGCGATACGCAATGCACCGAATCATACCAGTTACGGCGATGTGCGCCGTTTCTTCCCCTTCATGATTGATAAACACGGCATTAAAATGATCAATGACAATATGGGACGAAGGACGGGCAACATTTTTGTGCGGTTTTGCGACCCGCGCTCTAAACAACTCGCGCTACAGAGGAAAAGTAACGAACTTAAAGGTGCTCAAGTGAACGTCGAGCCGCTAGACGACGACGCGTATGATTCGGCCGTGGACTCGTTCCTGCCGTACCGCGAGGACAACGACGACGAAGACAACGCCACTTTAATCATTGCTGACGCGGAGGACAGTGTCGTCAAAAAGTTTAGTGCCTTAAAATTGTCGGATTTACCCAATTTCGTCAAAGAACATGATATCATGAAAGCGTTTAGTGATTTTTCCCTTCTCTCCATTTTATTGAACGATTGTCGTGTTAACAGAACTAAGATAGCGTTCGTTCAGTTCGTCAAACCAGATGAGGCGAAGTCGGCATATGATCGAAGGGAAATGTACTTGTTCGGAAGACGTCAGGCCGTCATCACGCCGCTGACTGACGAGGAGTTCGCAAAGGAAAAAATAAAACATGATAAAAGTGAGCAACCGTTACTGACAGGACCATTTTTAAACAACATGGGTAATGATCAGGTGCAGGAAAAAGCAATGCCCCGCGACCCTCGACAGCGGCGTCAAATCGATAATGGACCAAATGTACAAAATGTACCACAAATGCCAGTTGCACAGCCACAATTTTTTCAAAATCCCCAGTTCCCTCAAAATTTCCCAACACAATTCCCTGGGCCGCAGTACAATGCGTTCCCGGGACCAAACAACATGGAGCCGCGAGTAGCACCCCCGTGGGGTGGCCGCATACCCTTCCCACCGAAACAACAAGACCAAAGAATGCCGATGATGCAGCCGCAGATACAGACGACCAAGCCGCCGGCCGCCATCTCCGTCAACATGGAGGATGAGATCCTGGACTGCGTGCTCATGAAGGGCCTCCCGCGCGAGGCCACTGACCGCACCATCGTGAGCTTCCTGGCGGACACCGGCGCCGTGCCCGCGCGCATACACCTCATGCTGGACGCCAACGGCCTGCCCTCTGGGGACTGCTTCTGCGAGTTCAGATCCAGCCAGGAGGCCAGCAAGGCGGGCACCAAACACGGACAGATGTTAGACGGATGTCGCGTCACCGTAGACTTAGTCATGCGAAGCGTCGTAGAGGAGGCTCTAGAGGGTCCTAAAGTAGATATTCAGCAGCAGCAGCAGCAACAGCAGCAGCCGCAGCAACAAGGCTTTCTGGGAAACATTCCACCTCCATTCTTGAATATGCAGCGAGGAGGGTTCATGGGGCGCGGCCAGTTCCGGGGGCGAGGAGGGTTCGACCGCGGCGGGTTCAGCCGGGGCGGCTTCGAGCAGAGGGGCGCGTACCGTGGCGGGCGTGGCTGGGGCGAGCGCGGGCGGGGCGCCTTCGAGCGGGGGCGCGCGCGCGGCGGCTTCAACCGCGGCCGCGGCGGATTCGACAGCACGCCGCCGAGGGGCGCCCCCGTCGAGGAGGAGCAGGACCCCGCACTGGAGAACTTCGGCGCGCCGGGCTGCGTGCTGGCGATGGAGAACGTTCCGTTCCGTGCGTCGGTGGACGACATCATCTCGTTCTTCGGCGAGTTCGAGCTGACGCAGGACGACATCATCCGGCGCTACAACGAGCGCGGGCAGCCCACAGGCGACGCGCGCGTCTCTTTCCGCACGCCCTTTGACGCGCAGCGCGCGCTCGCCACGCGCAACATGACCGCCATCTACGACCGCCCCGTCACTCTCAGCATACTGTAGTAGTACACTCTTTACTATATACATATATATATATGAACAGATAGGTTTAATAATAAAAATACGTTTTTATTTAAATTATATAGCATTTTATTTGAATTCCAGCACAACCTCTGTCCTGTCGCAAGGGGCGCGGGCTTGAGATGACGACTTGTTATTTAGTATGAACTTACAACAATAAATATGGAAATAGATGACACTTGCTATAATGTTACAACACAGAAGTATACATGAATATTATATTTATTCGAAAATCCTAGTTGTACATTTAAACAATTTGTTTTAAAATTATTTAATTAAATATTAATAACTATTACAAACTGCATCTTGTTTTTTATGAAGCACATTTTTTAACATTGTCATAAAATGACTTAATTTTTGACTTTACTCATAATAATAAAAATCCAAAATATTACATATATTACAAAAATCCTTCTATACATAATTTTTTCTTGAAAGTCAATAAACAAGCCAACTAATCACTGATTCAAATCCCCCTAGAGATTTTAAAACTATTTAAAAAGAATTGCCCTGCGATGTGTAGTAGAGGACGAGAGGAGGAGGAGAAGAGGAGTAAAGGACGCGCTCGGCGCAGGCATTGAGCAATATCTAACATTTAAAACGTGCACATCAAAATAACGAATACATTTAATTTCAATAATATTTATATCATTTATATTGTGTTATAATAATATAGTAAAAAAATTAAAGTGCTATATTTTGCCACCTAACGTTTAAGACTTAAATAAGCGAAAAGCGCAAAACACAGTGACGAGACACTAATTTTTCTTTTTTGTGACTTATACAAAACCGACTTTAAAAAATACCACAAAAATAACGAAACTTAGCTTATTCCTACACAACACGAAAAATATGCACCAAATAATTAAATTCAAAAATTGAAATAAAAAATGTTGCGAATGAAAACATTATTTTTTTATGCTTATTTTTTCTTTTCGTTTTTTATCTTCACGTTACGCATATAGCGGGGAGGCAAAGGGAAGTGGGAACCTTGCTTTAAAACACTCCGATCCCCACGCAAAAGCTAATTTTTGAGATATTGTATACTGATTGGCAGAACTAAACGCTTTTTAAAGAATTATTACCACAGCGAGAAAATTACAATAATTCACTTGCTTCAGTGGGAATCGAACCCACAACCGTCACGTTTACAGTGAGAGGTAGTGCCGCTGCGTGTGGACGACCTTTTTCAAAGTGCAATATTAAATTTGTATTAAACGCGATGACTAATTCCGTTAACTTATTAATACATATAACAAACATTTCATATAAATTAAATTGTTTTTTAATTAGATATAGAACCATTTTGGACACAATATATACAACATACATACATCGTCAACTAAATAATATTATAATATAGAAATGTTCCCTGTGGGCACAGGAACCCCAGAAATTTTACTACCAAAAAAAACCTCAAAAAATGTCTCTAGATACGCCCATGTTAAAAGATAAGAAAAAATATGAAAATAATTCGTACATATAAAAAAATACGTCAACGCCTTACAAAATGTTTACACGACTCTCTAACAAATATCAGAATTGTTTTGAAAATTCTTAAAAGAAAAAAAATCTATCAGCGAATATTATTCATTTGACGATGTATTATACAATTATGCAAGTAATTTATAAAGGAAGAACTAGCGAGAAACGACTATACACAAGGAAGATTAAATTTTTTATGCCAGTAATATAAAATGGAATGAAATTATTGGTCAAATAAATTTAAAATTATTTGCCATTGAATAAAAAAACTTTACTGAATTTCTTATACTCTCAGTTTATGTTTTAATTTCTTATATAAATATTATCAGTTTTTCATGTCTAGAGTTCAATATCAAAATTATTGATTCACTGGTTGTATATTATTATTTTTTATTTAATTTTCAATTTTTATTAAGACAAAGAAATTATTATTATTTTTATCCACACTGGGTGTATATATGTGAAGCTATAAAAAATTTATATCGTAAATAGTACAAATCTTTATATTTTCATTAAAAAAAAGGAAACAATATAGAAATCATAATAATTTATTAAAAAAACGACACAAAATTACAGCTTTTTTATTATTAAAAAAACTTATTACTTTAAAATGTATTACAATATTAAAGTATAAGAAACATAAGTTACACAACCAGTCAACCAACATACATCCTCATACAAAACTCGGAAAATTATTGTAAAAATTCCATTTTAAATATTTTACATGCATTTATTTTTATAGAAATACATAATTATAATAAATATCATATTCGAGACTTACTTCTATACATTGGTACAAAGATAGATTTAAATAGTTCAAAATATTGTATATGCGGTTTATTTTATTAAAAATAAATGGAATATAGCTTACTGGTGTAAGTAATGAGTATACAGTTTTCAAAAAAATATTAATTCCTTGAATATTATAAAAATTTTGTTCTTTTTTATCACAATTCGTAGGTGATCTTTGTATTGCAATTAAAAAAATGTAATTAATTTTAAATTATAATTTATAAAAAGGAAAAATATGTAAAATATGTTTTATACAGATAAAAAAAACGAAATATTCAGAATAGAATTGAATAATACCACGAATGACATAATATCATAAAGGATTATCGAAAATTGGAAGAGAGAAAATAATTAGTTTTGAATAGAAAAATATCCACAGGTTAAAAATATTAGACAATTTATATAGTATTATATAAATGCTTTCATTCTTATATATAATGGAATAATATATAATATCATCAGACATTAGCTGTTAACTATCTATATAATTATTTTTATTATAACAAGTAAATAGGGAAAGTATGAGGAATTATTGTTTCAATAGATAACGGCCATGTTTATATTTATATGGTTTTTTATTCCTTTTAGAATATACTTCAGGACAATCAACTAAAGAATTCTTTCAACTTTTTTATCTTCATGTAGAGGAAATCTAGTGTTAGGACACTCCGTTTTTCATAATAATCATGTGGCGGAACTGAACAACGCGCTTTGTCAGAAGAAAAGCTTAAGTAAGTCTCGGAAAGAATACCAGAGCTAAGAGAAGATGACAATATTTCATTCCACCGAGCGGAAATCGAACCAACAACTATCGTATTTAGTTAGATACTGTTCCACTGCGCCAAGACGCCCCAAAGTCTTTAAAATACTAATTATAAGATTTTTCATATAAATATAAAGCATAGACATTGAAGGAAATATATAAATAAGAGTATATATAACCAACTACGTGGTCCCCGTAGTACACACCCGCCATTAAAAACTACATTGTGAAAAATTCCAATACCCATTGAACGTTTTATTTACAACTAGTGGGCCCGTGCGGGGCTACGCCCTCTTGAAATAGATATATTAATAAAGAAATTGAAAACTAAAGATTCAGTCAATTCAGTAAAACAATTGTATAAAATAACTGTTAAGGCAATTATCAAATTTGTCGAACTAAGTACTTTAAATTTAATTTAACCTTTTTATTTATGAACCGATTGTATCAAAATAAACCCTATATGTTTTCGGAAGCTTGCCAGAATCCAATAGTGAGAACCGCATCTAAATCCATTAAGCCGATTCTGAGATTAGCAATTACAAACGCACAGACAAAAATTTTAAAAAATCATTGTTTTTGGTTCTATTATGTTAATAAAGGTTCCCAATAACACTTTTTTTAAATATCTTCCAAGTACAGATACCGGTCCTCTTAAGATTTTATTACAAGTATAGATAATGAGGAATTTACTAAAATTAAATCAATATACAGATTTTGTTTAAATAAAAATTATATAAACAATTTTTGTGAAATTGAAAAAAACACAAAATGGCGGAACATCTGTCAGATGTCAATAAAACGTCAATAGGCGTTGAATCATAAACATTTTTTACAACTCAACTGTTTATATATAGTTATAGTATAGCACATGTATAGACACAGTCACATTTACAAAGAGAAAACATTCATAAATTACAACTTTTAATTTAATATTTTACCTATAATTATTGTTATTATTAATTATTTATAGTTTACAGAACACAACAAAATGCCTCCATCTTTTACTAAAAAAAACATAGTTTACAATTTTTTTTTATTAAAATCAGTACTAAATTAATTATAAAAATAATAATTAAATTAACATAATTCAAAATATTGATAAAAAAAATTGTAGACTATTTTTTTAATAATGCCTGTCACGTTACACTAGAATATTTTACATTCACAAATAATATGAAATATTTAGAAAAAAACTCTTACATTACAAAATTCTCATACAAAATACTTCACAATATTAAACCAGATTAATATATTCATATAATATAACATTCAAGCTATTATACAACTTGTTGATAACTTCCTGTTAACTTATCTATAAGATAACATCGTAAATTATGTGTCAGATAAGTTAATGGTAAGTTATTTTCGTTTAGAAACAGGTAGGTACTTAAGTATATATAAAAAGCAGACACTCGAGATCCTGTATTTAGCTTAACTTTGAAATATCGGTGGAACCCCTTACGTTGTTCTGAAAATAACAGATATAATATTAATATTAATATTTGAAATTAATTAATATATTTGTTTCACACTATACAGGACAGGCAAAAGCCTCCGTTCCTTTAGTTTTTTATGACATTACTAGAATGTTGAGTGGCTTTACTGCTTTTACTGGCTAAAAAAATCTCTTCTAGAGATAATTTCACTATTATAAATAAAACTCGATTGCCCTTTTCTTATTAAGAAAAGTAAAGAATATAAGAGACCGTCACGGCGTGGTGGCACAACATCTAAACTGTAAACGTGACAGCTTTGAGTTCCATTCCTACTAGAGGGAATTATTTGCATTTCCTCGCTCTAATAAGATTTAGCGCGGAGATAAGTTCACTAAGCACGCAATATCTCGAAAATTAGGCGGAAAATGTTCCCACAACCTACCTCACCATATACAGGGTACAAAATGAACAAAAAAGAAAAAAGAATACAATAAACGAAATAAGAGAGACCATACACTCTCCCATAAAACATAATACAAAAAAAACCTCACTTCTTTTTATTATTCCTTGACGGACTGTGGTCGGAGTGGTTCGGACTATCACTCAACTCGGAACTGGAACTCCTTATGTCGCCATCCATCTGAAATTTATATTAATTCATATTAAAAACAAATTGAAGACCATTTGAGATGTTAAAATACTACACTTCTCGACTCGTAAGTCACTTCACACTGAAGTGTATATTGTGAAACACCAGTTTCAGTAACGTGTGTTTTTATGCGTTTTTTACAATATAAACTATGCCAAATTTAATACTCTTTCGTCTGCAAAAGTTTGTAAAAAGGGAAACAAACTTTTCTTCACATAATAATATATAGATGGACATATGCTTTAATTTCCATATTATAAGAACTGTCATACATAGATATGAAAATTATAGTTTTAATCTGCTTACAAAGTACTGCGTTAAACTCTGCCACCCAAATCTGCCAAAATAATATGTCCTGAGTGTCACAACAATAATTAGTCCGATTAATCGAGTTTCAACTAAAATTAATGCAACTTAATTTTATATTTAAACACTAATACATAAAATAAATATATAAAAACAATATTACCTGTCCAACCTTAAGAGCTTTGTACGCTATTTGCAATATCAGACACGTCCATACAATATGCAGTACTAGAAGCAAGCAAAGTAGGGAATTAAATATATAGTACGCTGGGAACATCGGCAACAGCATGGGGGCACGGAT
>JAKRZM010001187.1:110686-145775 GCA_036379175.1 Heliconius cydno galanthus | reverse complement strand
TATATATATATATATATATATATATATATATATATAGATATTCAATACTTCACAATTTGCTCGAATACTTGAAAAGTGTGAAAGAAATTCGTAACACTCGTATTCTTTAGGGCCAGTCGAGGCGTAGGGCACAAGTGTGTGGCTGTAAAGACGACTGGTTGTGGGTTCGGTCCCCACTCCAGAAATTTATTTCCTATTATATTACATTCATATACTTATATAATTTATTATGGTGTTGAGGCAAAGAGCCGAGTTCCACCATTCAACATGCAATACCTAGCGGAGTGTCGTAACACTGGGCCCCCTCTGCCTACTCTGTTCTGTGCGGGATACAGCGTGAAACTGTATCAACTGATGAAAAATACATATCTACGCTCTAGCTACTATATTACAAATAATAAATAGAAGCACAAGTTTATATTTATACACGTTATATATAGATTTCTTCGATTTTCACGCATCTTCCGCATTTTTGATATAAACTGTTAATGTTTATATCAAAAATGCCATTAATGTTTGAGGTTTATTAACTGTTACCTACTCGTCAAGGTAACATTAATAATGTAAATATAAACTACAGCTATAGAAGTATTTCAAGTTTTAACCTACTTATAATGTGTATAATGGATTCACATTCTATTTATCTTACGTTTACATTTTTAACCTCGCGCTTTATCAGAGAAAATCTAGTGACTCAAGACACACCACTCTCTATTTTACACAGTGCCTGTTGAGTGGCGCAACTCAGCGCCGTGCTCTTAATAAGAACGTGATAAATGTAGTGGGGAAACGGCGTGACTTAACATTAGGTTCCCATGTTCCCTCTGCCTACCCTACCATGTGCGGGATACAGCGTAACGCTAACTATATAATATATAAACATTTTAAAAATAGCAAATTACATATTACTACAAAGAATTTATTAAAAAAAATTGTATATTGAAAGTATTCGTTCTAAATAAACCAGTACGGTGTCAGATCGAGATAAATATGTTCTTCTAAATATTTATACATAGAGTGAAAGATTTACTCATTATTAGGCCGTTTGTTTAATATCTTGTGTCGTATGAGGAAAATTTTGAAAGAAAGAAGGCCTTTACAAATACCTTTAAAAAATGAAATAATGAAAATCAACATGTCTTTTCTTCAGGTCAGTCGTAGACTCACTCGTGGCGCAGGTCAATGCCTCCAGAAATCGATGGAAAATGGGGAACGGAGAATCTTAAAACTAGGTTCCCTCTGACTACCGTGCTGTGTAGGATATAGCGTGAAACAAATGAAAATATTAAATAATACATCCATCCATTCCTTAAAAGGAACGGAGTAAAGAGGAGAAGTAAGGAGTGTTTTAACACAAGGTCCCCAGGTACCCTCTGCCTACCCTGCTATGTGTGAGATACACAGTAAAACTAAAAAAAACACATTTTAGTATAAAAACTATACAACTAAAATATATCTCACTTCCATATATGGGTAATATTTTTCAGTATGTATATATCTTAAAACTAATAATAGACTTCTAAAACCATCAATAATAGTATGAGATACTGAGAAAACCTGTTTTCAAGGTAACATTATGCATAAAATTACAATAACATTATATAAGAAAGACAAAACGACTGGTAATTTTTGTATTGGTAAAGTTAATAATGCACACTTGACAAAATGAGGAAGGACACATTTTATAATAAACATAACTATAAATGTATGACATTCACATTTTGACCTATAATAGTTATTATAATATAATAGCTACCCATTTTAAAGTTAACTATGCTTAAATTACGTTTTAATAACCTTTTGGACTGTAAGCGCGATGGTTCTGGATTCGATTTTCTTACTACGTTAGACAAAAACTGCGGCGTTAAGTTCCACAGTTCAACACGCAATAGCCTTGAACTGTAAAGGGCCTTCTACGTAATAGTTACATCGTGAGAAGAATACATAAAAAAATAAATGGAGGTATATTTTTTATTTTTAAAGTGTACACTAATAATAAAACACTATTAATAAAAGAAAAATACTTTTTGTATAGTAAATAATTGGACGGCTTCCAAGAGTTGCAGGTTCAAATCCTGCTACATTCAAATTCTGTCACTTTCATACCTTTTCTAAAATAATATATTTAGACCAAATACTCTAGAGCGCAGTCTTAGCGCAGAGGCAGAAGCGAAATCTAACCGCTAGAGTTTGTGGGTTCGATCCCCGATCGAGGTAATGAAATAGTTAATATTTTCATTTCCTCGCTCTGGTGTCAAGGCAAAAGCGCGGTGTTGAGTTTTTCCCCTCAACCACGCTATGCCTCCAGAATACGACGGAAAGTTGGCAGCAGAGTGCCTTAACACTAAAAGAAAAGAGGGCAACGGAATATCTTAACACTAGGCTCCTCCTATCAACCCTGCTACACGCGGGATACAGCGATGATCGTGAGCCAACCAAGCCAAGCTTGTGCTAAATTGCTTGCATAGTAGCTATTTTATTTATGAAACCTTATAATTTTAACCTACTACGTACTACACACTTATTATTAAATACTTTAATTATATACAATAATAAACATTTTTATATAATAAGTATAATAAAAAAATATTTATCCTGAACTTTATCTAGCGACGGAAATGGAAATACTAAAAATGTCATTCCCTCGAGTGGGAATCGAACCCGAACAACCTGTCGCATTTACAGTCACATTTGAACCTATGCGCTACAACTAGCCTCTAATACAATAGTTACGGAGATATTTCTCTAGGTCACAGTTTGAGCAAAAAAAAAAGTAGAACAGGGTAATGTGTCTTGAAGATCTTTTAGTTTCAAGCGTACTTGAAATGAATGACAACCAGCCACGCTTCATCGATAATTATTATTTTACTTGAAAAAGCTGTAAATATTTGACTTTTAAAACTATTCTTAGGACAGCGATATTCACTAAAAAAAATAGAAAAAAAATAAAGAAATTTTAATAATTTCCATTTGCTCATTTTTATAAGATTTAATACGTCGTTAAGTTCCGCCGTTCAACACGCAATATCTCGAATTTAAGTCAAAAGTAGATAAGAATATTACCATTATAATGCTATCATATTGGGGGGAAGGTAAAGTTACCAATAGGTTAACAGTTCAACCACTTTGAGGAACAATGCGTGTAGAGCGCCACTTTGTCTAACCGCATGAGGAAAACACTATATAAATAATAAAAATACATTTTTCATTCATAGTTCATCACGTATTGACAAATATGTCCCAACTATGCTACAGTCTTATTAATATTTAATTAATATTTATTTTTCTACCATATGAAGACGAAAGATTTGTAGAGGAATTAATATTTTTTTTTAGTTTTACGCTGTGTCTCGCTTATTGCAAGGTAAGTTAGAGGGAACCTAATTTCAACACAGTCATTTCCCCACTTTCCACCAAATCGAGGCATCGCGTGTTGAGTGGCAGAAGTTAACGCCGCGAGGACGCACTATCGTACACATAATAATCTTCTAATATATAAAAGGACTTGTCCTCACTGATTGAGGTAAGACGCACGCACAGCCGTAACCGCTGTGCGTAGAAACGTTACGAATTTGGACAGATGTTTACTTTCGTAATCTGGACATCCACTAAGAAGGGATTTTGAAAAATTTTTTTAGGGTAAAGGGGTGAATTAGGGGTTCAAAGTTTGTATGGAAAAATCTTTAAATCGCCACCGATTTTTATAAAATTTTAAATTTAGACTCTTAAAAATATTTCATTGAACACATGTTTCGTGGTTTATTAGAATTCACCCCTAATTACGCAAGCGAAGCTGCGCGCGTCCGCTATTATAAATATATATATATATATACTTAAACAGAAACAAGTTTAGTTCGAGGCATTGCCTGTTGATATTTGTCTGAAATAAAAGTTTCTTTTAATGTGATATTATTTATTTAAGTAGAAGAAAAACGTATCTTAAATAAATTAATAAGATTATATATAAATGCTCGTACGCCGCTTGAACTAGCAGAAACGTAACTAGTGAAACATTAAAATTCCTATCATTTA
The DNA here is from genome assembly GCA_036379175.1 of Heliconius cydno galanthus. Classification (NCBI taxonomy): domain Eukaryota; kingdom Metazoa; phylum Arthropoda; class Insecta; order Lepidoptera; family Nymphalidae; genus Heliconius; species Heliconius cydno. The sequence continues at coordinate 141,743 of JAKRZM010001187.1, read as the reverse complement.
TGGCTTCTTTTGATCCACCACATACTATATTCTTATAATAGTAGGTATAATAATGAACTATAAACATTTTTATAATAATTTTAAAGCCGTTATGGCGCAATGGGAAAAGCTTGGGTTATGGGTTCGACACCCACTAGGTGATATCAACTATTCTTTATTAATATTTCCATGGATTTGCTGGCACCAAGGCAAGCCTGAAGTTGCGTTCCTCTCCTCAAAACGAAAAGTGGGGAACAGAGTGCCTTAACACTAGGTTCCTTCTGCCTAACCTGCTATATGCAGAACAGCGTGATGCTGTTTTTTTTTTTTATTTTTTTTTAAATATATTTTTCACGTATTTATATAAAAAATCAGGACATCATTGACATTGTATGAGTTCATTTATAGCAAGTGGCAAAGGTGAGGCCGTATCTCGCGTATAAATAACCTAATTAACCACTCCAAATACACTGTTTTACATATTATTATTACAATTATTTAAATTACTTTAAAATTATATTTTCTAGTAAAACCAGGAAGTTTTGTCTACGTGAGAATGTTGTGTCTATTATTACTATTATTGTTTATAATAGACTAGTTTTTATATTATTATTTGTATTATATAATTTATGTTCGAATAGAATTCTTAAGATAATAACTTATTGCTGTCGCTAATAGTATACATTTAAAAATATTTTAGTTCTCGCGGTCTGGGAAGACAAAACACATTGTTGAAAATTTACCATTTTAAATGCAATTAATTGCCCTAAAAGAGACGGAAAGTTGAGAACGGAGTGTTTGACACTAAGTTTCCTCTGCCTACCCTGCTAAATTCGGTAGCGTGTAGACGTGTGACTGTAAACGAGACGTTTCTGGGTTCGATTTCCACTCGGGGAAATGAAATACATAGCATTTTTCATTTTTTCGCTCTCGTAACAAGGTGAAAGCGAGGCGTTAAGTTCCGCCACTCCACACGCAGTGCCACAAAAATACGACAGAAGTTTTCTAATTATTTATCAAATAAAAATATGTAGAGAAATGTGTCACTAAAATTCTCATTCTATTCTAAAAGTATATAACAGTTAAGTTATATAAATCGTCATGCAAATGTCCAGTCAGTCAGTCAGTAACTGGAGCAGTCGTTATTTTCCAATTGGCATTCTCCCACAGCTAGCCATTGTTTAAAACACATTAAGACAATCTACGCTTAATGGCTGAGATAAGCTTAGCTATTTTTGTTTTAAAAAAATATGATTATTTTTTATTACATATCCCATTTTTACCAACACGCTTTTAGGGGTTTTTTGTTTAGATTCACGCAGTATCCCGCACTTAGCAGAGTACGCAGAAGGAACGCTTCCACTGAATTCTGGGACTCTGTTGAGTAGTGGAACTCAACGCCGATCTTTGCTTCGAGACTAGAGCTAAGAAATGAAAATATTAAATATTTCATTTACTCTAGTGGGAATCAAACCTGCAACCTGTCGCGATTTCAATCACACTTTTGTGACCATGCGACTGCGCCCGACTGTTCTCATTTTTTAAATATTAATTATAGCGTTACTCATCCCGCCCGCATCGGACATACCCACATCACAAGTAAATTAGAGATGTACAGTCCTTTTAATTAATATAGTTGGATCAATTCGCTCATAACGTACATACATGTAATTTACGAAGTTCCAGCAATAATAATAATAATAACAGTTTATTTAAATAGAATTCAATGGTAGTGGGTTCTAATACTATATTGTATGTATTGTATTGTATTGTATTGTATTGTATTGTATTGTATTGTATTGTATTGTATTATATTGTATAATTGGCTTCTATATAGTAAGTAACCTACTTTGTTACAACAATATATTTTTTATGAACTAATTTATTAATACTAAAATAGCGTGGTTTAACAATGTCTATATATACTAGTGTCAACCACAGAATAAAAATATCTATAAATAAGTTTAAGTTTAGTTGAGTTTACAATTAATGCAAAACAAACAAATTTATAACTAACTTAAAATAAATTCAGCAACCTTACAATGCTCCCTGCATTCTTATTAATTTTCAAATTTGAATATTAATAAACTCCATACTTTTTATAGGCTTNTAGATTCACGCAGTATCCCGCACTTAGCAGAGTACGCAGAAGGAACGCTTCCACTGAATTCTGGGACTCTGTTGAGTAGTGGAACTCAACGCCGATCTTTGCTTCGAGACTAGAGCTAAGAAATGAAAATATTAAATATTTCATTTACTCTAGTGGGAATCAAACCTGCAACCTGTCGCGATTTCAATCACACTTTAGTGCCCCTGCGACTGCGCCCGACTGTTCTCATTTTTTTAAATATTAATTATAGCGTTACTCATCCCGCCCGCATCGGATATACCCACATAACAAGTAAATTAGAGATGTACAGTCCTTTTAATTAATATAGTTGGATCAATTTGCTCCATTTTTCAAATTCCAGCAATAATAATAATGACAGTTTATTTAAATAGATTTCAATGGTAGTGGGTTCTAATACTATATTGTATGTATTGTATTGTATTGTATTGTATTGTATTGTATTGTATTGTATAATTGGCTCTTATATAGTAAGTAACCTACTTTGTTACAACAATATATTTTTTATGAACTAATTTATTAATACTAAAATAGTGTGGTTTAACAATATCTGATACTAGTGTCAACCACAGAATAAAAATATCCATAAATAAGTTTAAGTTTAAGTTTAGTTGAGTTTACAATTAATGCAAAACAATCAAATTTATAACTGACTTAAAATAACTTCAGCAACTTTAGAATGCTCCCTGCATTCTTATTAATATTCAAATTTGAATATTAATAAACTACATACTTTTTATAGGCTTCACAATATAAGTGCAAAACACAATAGCAATAAAAGTACAATGAATGCAATGAAAAAAGAGTCAGTCATGATTTTTAATAAGTGCATCAATATAATTATACATTTTATATTTCATAAAAAAAATGTTACCTATATAATATATCCATATTTATTTTTCCATTCTTTCTACACCATTCTGTTTCCGTTTTTCACGGATCTCCTATGCTTACAGAAAGAATCAAGTCTTAAGACATTTAACCTTTCGAATGACGGTTGTATCTGCATCATTGACATAATATAAAATATATAATAAAAAAAAATACCTGTTTGGTTATAGGTGATCTATATACAGCTTCTAGTTTAGAATTTGGCAGTGGTTTCTTAGGTTTTGATCCCTTAATGCCTAGATAACGACCAAACGGTGCAAACACAAATCTAAAACAAAACATACATAGTTATAAATATAATATAACACTTTGCCTTACTTTATGATATGTCATAAATATTCTCAATAAATAAATTATTATTTTATTATATTATGTTAATAAATTGAATATAACATATTTCAAAGCTTCTTTTAAAATATCAGTTAAGTAAATGAACCGGAACTAATATACTAAGGGAAGATGTTACTTATCTTCCTGAATCAATCAAAACAAATAGGCCTGTCTAAATACAGTCTCATATTTCCTATAATTTAGCCTCACTCAGTATTTGCTATGTGCTAGCAGGTTAATTAGGGGGAGTGAGTTTTAAGGCAAATCTTTTTCTGCCTTGTAAACTCAACCAGGGTTGATTGGTTAAAATCAATGCAACACTTAAAGAGTTAGCCTTAGGCCAGAATGTGGAAATAATACTTATTGTTTTCCCTGATTGGGGATTGAACCCTCAACCATTACATTCACAGTCACCACCTTATTATATGATTAATAGTCTTTTGCAAAAATATACCTTTAACCTTCATTATGAAAAATATTGTCTTCTTAATATTTTATGAACATTTTTATGTAGCAAAAATTTCAATTTTGAGATATAAAGATATAAATTATTATTAAGATAAGATTATATTATCTGATATAAAGTTAAATAAATTTTATCTCTGTGACACATATTCTACAGATATTTTATCATTTAAGGATTTATCAAATATTGTAGTATTTTTGTCACTGTAATATATATTAAGCATTTGGAAATGCAAGCATCACTTTATATTTATCAAAATATTTGAATAATAATTCAATTGACATAGAGTTCAGTTAAGAATTGCAATTTAAAAAAATACTAGAATTTTATAGTTTGGATGAGTCAATGATGTTAATCCTAAATCTAATCCATAAGATAAATGTAACAAAATAAGTGTGATTCATTCTCATTTGAGTTTGTTTGTAACTTAATATTAATAACCTACAAATGCTTTATTTTATTATAAAATTAGGTAATATAGGGATATAATTAATAATACTGTACAAATTTTTTATTGAATTGTATTTAATAAACCCAACATTTTCTCACTGTATTAATAAAATTATATATCATAGTGAATAATAATATAAATAGTGAAATAAAATATTTATCAAGAAAACAGGCTCAATGTCACATGACGATAATAAACTTAATATATTAAGACAAGTTATTATTAGTGATAAGATAAACAATTACATAAAATATAAAATAAATACATTTTTCGATCAGGAAGTAAGTAAAGAAAAATTTATAAAACGATTTGTATACTATAAATTAGCAATAATTTGAAAATGCAATATGAAAAATATTAAAAAAACAATATTATTTATAAATTTACGTTGAAAGTTACGATGTATAATTCATGATAGCACAAAAAACTTATGACTCAAGGTACCGTTTACGCCCCCGAAAACTAAGTGCGTGACGGTGTCCCAATTATTTATACTTGACAGGTTAGACTTACCTCTCCAGTACATAGCGTATGGTTATGAAAACCAGCGCTAACGGTATAGGGAAGAAGACATGACGATGGTCCGTATACACCACTGCCTTATCGGGCCCGGGCGCGAGGTCCGACCATGTAGTATTAGGCGGTAACCACACATCCTCATTCCAAAACGCATTTACGAGCGGCCGAAGCATTGTTTTATTTATTTTAATATTACACCAACACTTAATCTAGTATTAAAATACTAGATTTTTATTTTACAATTATATCCATCAACTGCTACTAATTTGATTTAATGACGGACGGAGCGCGGCCGCGGCGCGGAGGTGAATGTCACAGATAATGTAAGAAGTCAGTGTCAAAGAGTACAGCTGAGTTAACCTTATAGTGGTGACTAATTTAATATTGTAAACTTATATATTTACAATTATCATTATCAAAAAGATATTAGACAATAAATCGATTATGCCTTGTTATTTATGATTAAAAGATATATTTAATATTTTTATTACTATTCTACATATAAAATTGAAATAATAAGTGTCAACTATAGAGTTGTTAAGTAATATTTTAAATGGATGAAAACTTAATAATTTTTTAAGGCATTTTGAAAGTTGGAGAAATTAAACACATGAATGGTATTGCAATACTTTTTATATTATTTAACTTTTTGGTCGCATACAAAAACATAATCGATATTGTGCATAACAAAGCTCACCCATTCCTTACGCATACATTGCACAACACTGCACATATTATTCACAACACTAAACATATCTTTTCGATACAAAAAATATTTTTAACGAAATAGTGATTAGGACAAAAAAAATCCAAAAGCAGTCTTGCTTTTTCGAAAAACTTTTACTTATAAAAATAATAACAATAAAAAAATTACTTCAATATGTAAATCAATTTTTAAAAGAAATATAAAAAAAACTTACTTATGTCAAAATACATTACAACTGAGACATAATTCTGACTTGCCTTTATATTTACTTTCACTGTACTTTAATTAATCTCAACTTTTACAACATTAATGGGCTAGATTTTAGGCTCATAATAAAAAAAATATATAAAATATATGAAAAATGATAATAAGAATCCATATTTTTATTTAATTAAGAAACCCTTTTCAGGTAATATTTGCTATGTGCTTGAAACAGCACAACGTAAGCCTTTTAGTTTGAAAAATGTAATAATAATTAAAGTAAAAAATGATAATGAGCCTAAATCCTAATATTATCCTTATTCTAACAATTCTCGCAACAATAAGATTTAAAAGGCACGAAACATCGTATAACGACATTGTACTGACTTGACGTTAAAAAGTTGCATATAAATCTTTACTTAATAATTTATTAAATATTAATTATGTTATTCTGTGTCTGTTTGCACTGTCATATATAATTGTTATGTTTTTGACAAAAGAGATTTCCTTGAAAATATTTAAGTAGTTTTTAAAGACAAAATATGACACAAGTTCAAATAAACTTTCACTGAATTACAATAAAGTAAAAACTAAATTAAGCAATTGTTCACATACATAAATCTTGTATATATCTAAATATATAAAAGAAAACATTTTTGTATAAGTTTAAAAGCCTTATTAATGGAATTATCATTTAATAAATATGTCAACATCATTGAAAACAAATTACAATAGCTTCTTCTTGAAATATTATTCATACATAGAATGGAAAATAAAATTTTGGTATAAGCTTAATTAATATTTATCATTTTTGAAACATTTTGCCTTAATAAATATTTTAGGCCCTTCCCGAAGCAATTGTTATAAGAAAAAATATGTATTGATATAATTTGAATTTTCTATACCTACGATTATTCATATAAAAAACAAATATTTTTATCCTATAAAAGCGTCTTTGGGTGTATTTGCGTAACATAGTAATAGTAACCTACTTACAGTGCAATTTATACACATTATGTCAAATGATATGGATATTTTTTTTTTATAATTTTCTAGAAATATCTACTTTAAACGATTAAAATATTTACTATAGATAACAATTGGTTTCATAATCGGTAGCATTTAATTCCTAAATTTTAATTAACTTTAACTGTGTAAATTCAGTATATTTAGGCCGTAAAGGACTTATATTAAGCTTTACATAATTAAAAAAACCATAGTAACAATCCGATATCTATTACCATATCAAAGAACACAGTGTAAGGCTGAAACACTGACGTGACAACTATATTATTTTAAAACTTAAATAAAAAATTAAAAAATATATAGAATCAAACTTTTTTTCAATAAATACTGTGGAAATGAGATTGAACCCACAATCAATGTACTAACAATCAGATAATTTATTTAGAATAATTATATTCAATAAAAAATAGTTTAATTATTTTTTCTAATCGCAAAATACAAAATAATCTTTTATAAACATTTATTACCGTATAATTTTATTTTATTATTAATAAAATTGTTGTTGTTGTTCTTTAATTATGGCGATCCGAGCGTGCCAGTTCAGCACTAATCACTTCGCCAATATCACGTTGAATGAATAATAAAATGATAAATTAAAATAAGAAGGAACATAATTCTGACAATTTTGAAGTCTTTTTAGTATCATTTTATATAATTTCAATCACCGTAATTGTCACGTAAGTGTTTTCATTATTATTATTATTAAATAAAGTGTATTATTAGTCTATCTATTATAATTATAACAATAAAATTATTTACTACGTTGGCTAGTAGGGCTGTGTCAAATTCAAATTTTTGTATGTTAAATATTTAAAATATAAACGTACTTATAATATATAAAAAAAGTACATTTTAATTTAACATCAGAAGTTATTTTGCTTTTTAATATTATAAAGACTTAAACTTTAAAAAATACATATTTTTTTTTAACTTTTAGGTATTTTTGATATCATAGGTTTTTAACACTGTATGGCCTATATAAATAAAAAAAATTTTCATCGAATTTGACACCATCACCCTATTTGGAGAAGATAATGTGAATTCAATTCACTATTTAACATTAAGATTTCGTTTTAATATATAAAAATTTTTTAAGAGAATAAAATAACAAGTTTTTATAAAATAAAGCTAATACAAAAAAAACATATATTTGTTCAAATTAAGATAAGGTTACAATATGTAATGTGCGATGTAAGTATATTAATAATAATTAGTTAAGTCATGAGGAATCTCATATAAGGCGGTATATTATATGGGAATCTACCAAACACTTATTGAAATAGGGCAATATTATCACTATAGGCGATAAATACAGGTTTAAAACCAAATTATGGGTATGTATATAAAATTGTTATAAAAAAATAAATGTTATAAAAAAAAGAAATATTATATGTATTTATTTTAGTTTTGAGACCTAGACACTTTAATTTATACTTTCATCCCTAAATCGAGACATTGCGCGTGGAAACTCAACGCCGTACTATGTCTTACGTGGGGTACAAAGTCTTATTACAAAATCCTCTTTTGTTCAGGTAACAAGACATAGCGCGGCGTTAAGTTCCGTTACGCAACACACAATATCTCGAAAACTGCACGGAGCGTGGGGAACATTAACTAGGTCTTCACTATAAATATATACATAAATAAATGCACAATTAAAGGAACGTTTTTCTAGCTAATAGAATAATATCTATGTTTTGGAACTTAATATTTTTGGTATATTTTCAATACATTAAATAATTAATGGAATTTTTTGATAATTTTAAAAATTTGTGACTACTTTTTTTACTTTTTTTCTAAATATTAGTATGGCTTTAACACTTTGGTAAAGAAAGGTAAACATAAGTAATACAACATAATTAAGGTAAAACTTTAAACAAAAGTATTTTTTTTAAATTATACAAAACTTTTATGTACTAATGAAATATTGACAACTGTTCAATTTTCATAAGAAAATAAAACAGAAATTTAAAAAGTTTGTATGAAAGATAATTATTTTCTATTACTTGAAGCTAAAGACTAGAAGTACATAATGCCTTAAGCTCATAATGTGTATTGTAACAAGCAAGCAAAATGGCGGATTTCGCGCCTAAAAATATTTTAACAAATTAATATATAAAAACAATTTATATTCATAAAAAAATAATTGCAAAAATTAATACTTAGCATTGCATCTATGAAACGTAACACATATTGTAGATTATTTCCGATTTTTAGAAAGATATTCTAGAAATTTCGACGAATAATTTTCAATATGGCGGCATTTAATATGGATTATAACACCTGTTGTTATAAGTTTATTTTTTATCAACTTTCACGAATTGTTAAGATAAATGTTAGTTTAATAAACTGTGAGAATATCCGATATATGTATAGATAATAATACGATTTGGCGACGGACGCCATGTCAAGTACAGCTTGACATAACTCTGCTGACCCCTATGTTTCTCTGGAAAGAGGAATGAAAATGTTAAATAAAAATATATATATATATATATATAACTAATTAACGAATAAAGATTATTAATGTAAATAAAAAGAAATAGAAATTTTTGTCCTCAAAGATAATAATAATAATATCTGGCGAGAAATTTAAATAAAGTTCTTCTTTATTTATGTAATATTATTTGAGTCAGTTTATTAATAATTTTTAAACATTTAAGGGGTCAGGCGAACTGAATTTTTAAGCATTTCATGTTATGTCAATATACCCAAGACTTTAAAAATAAACAACACATAATTTCTTAAGCAAAATTACAAGAAAACATAATTTGGCGAAGTTCTCATTATGCATTCAATTAGACATGTTCTGTGACAGGATGATCTCATATTATATTTTTTTAGTTTCTCGCCAATTTTCAAGACCTTGTGTTGGGTAAAGTAAAACAATTCCACTCTTTGTATAGTTACAAGAACAAGTAAATTAAAACAATTCATTCCTCGAGTGGAAATCAAACTTACAACCTTTGCATATGCAGTCAGACGCTGCGCCATTGTGTCATTATGGATTCTTAAATTGTTTGATATAAAATTAAATTCAATGTGTTAAAAACGTTTAAACAAACATATTTAAACTTACTTTTTATTATTAATCCTATTGGGCGTGCTGTGGTTCGAGTGGGAGCTGTCACTTATATCCGAACTAGAACTCCTAATGTCACCCTCCATCTAAAATATGAAAAAATAAATTAGTAAGTAATATAAAAATATAATATAACTATATATTACATTTCATTATTTTTTAACATTTTCAAAGTGCTACAATATTATAGTATTTTTGTTGTCTGGACACTTAGGAAAGAAAAATACTTGTTATTGTTTGAACGTAACGGGATTTGAACCCACGCCTCTTCTTTACTGTCCAAACATAATTAAAAAATAAATAAAAAACTAACCTTCCCAGCATTAATAGCCTTGTAAGCCACTTGCAATATAAGCCACGTCCACACCATATGCAGGCCAAGGAGCAGGCAAAGTAGGGAATTAAATATATAGTAGGCGGCGAACATTGGTAGCAGCATTGGGGCACGTATTGATGTGCTGGAAAAAAATATTAAAATTAATCACTATAAGAAGCCATAAATACGATGAGGCCAGTCGTAGCGACGTCTCTGAGGAAATTACATACTTAATATTTTCATTTCTTCGCTCTGATACCGTTTCGAAAATGGTCGAAATCACGTCCAAAATTTCCGTTTAAAAAATTTTAAAATTTCAGTTACTAAAACCACGTTAAAAAATAAAACTAACCTCCATATAATATAAAACGGATATATTCCCAGTCTTGTTACAATCCACAGTACGGTAAACACTGTGAAGATGGCGTCGCACAGTTTCTGAAAGTTTGCATACTTCGCCGCCTTCGCTGCCTGCAAAATAGTTTTTTTAGTGTCACACTGTATTCCGTACACATAGCAGAGTAGGTAGAGGGAACCTGAGAATCTAGTGTTGAGACACTCACTCCATTCCCGAATATCGACTGAATTCTGCAGGCATTGTTTGTTGAGTTCCGCCATTCAACACGCAATGCCTCCAGAATTTGGCGGAAAATAAACAGCAGAGTATCTTAACACTAGGCTCCCTCTGCCTATCCTGCTACATGCAGACTACAGCGTGAAACTGAAAAGACAGACAAGCAGGATGTAAAAGAAACATTGATAAGAAAGTGAAAAACAATTTACTTCTAAAAATATATCAGCACAGTCGTGCAACAGGAGGACCAGGGTCCCGATCCGGTGCAGGTTGCAGACCCAGCTGAAGGAGAGCAGCGCGATGGTGGCGATGTGGTGCACGAACATCTGCCAGAAGTCTTTGCGGCGCACGTCCCAGAACTGTGACAGCGTCAACGACCAGTAGAACGCGGCGCTGATCATGTAGTACCACCAGATATCGCTTGACAAACCCTGAAATATTTTGGATTAAGTATTATTATATAAACGAGTAAATTTTTTTCTTCTAATCTTAACATTTTTTAATTGTATTAAACTTTTAATTAGAATTAATTGTTTTTATCGTTCACGTCCTAGCTTCACGCTGTATCCCGCATATAAGGTATGCAGAGGGAACATGGGAATGAAGACATTCCCATTACACACACACTTCCGTTCCTTACTTTGTGCCGAATTCTGGACACACTGCGGGTTGAGTGGCAGAACTCAACACTGCACTTTGCCTCGCTACCAGATCGAACATATAAAAATATTAAACATTTCATGTCCTCGATTGGGAATCGAACCTGCAACCAACAGAAAAGTCACACGCTTGTGCTGTTTATTTATAATCATATGAAATCTTAACTAACCTGATGAGGATACCCAACATAGCACTGATCGATATCCCACAGCCAGTCCTTGTCCCATAATATAAACATCCCGTACGAGAAGTTATATAAGTAGAATGTACACCGCCACGCGTTCTCGCAGAATTTGACTAAAGTTGAAGGTTTGTCTTGACTTCTCCTGAGCCGCCACCAGCGCTCCACTTGTCGTTCTGACATGTCCAATTGCTTCGCCAACGCACATATCTGGAAAAACGTAAAAAATATATTGAAATACGATTTTGTACTTTCAAGAATATATTTCTTCTAGGTTTTTAATACTATAGTTTTAAACTATTTAGTTTTATTATAACTAAAACTATTTAAAGCCAATAAGTGCAAGGCGAGAGAGTAAGAGAGAGGGAGAGAGAGACGCGAAAAGAAAGCTCAACAGTAACATTGAATATATCTTTTAATAATAACGGAAAAAAAACAGTATGCCGAGATTCGACCCCATGTCTCATGGACTTTTGCCGAGGGGCGTGGGTTCGAACCCCGCTCCGTTCAAATTCTTATACATTTCTAAATAAAAATTTAATCCTTTTAAACTGATTTATTGCGTATAATATAGTTTTAAAAACATTTTCTTAAATCCCACGCGCGACATTTTACAATTTACTGAGGCCTGTGATCATAGGCAGTAGGAAATCCTTGCCCATACTAGATTGTACGTATGCAAATGTTTCCTAGCTGGAATAAACTAAGTATTTGATTGCTTTCGCTAATTTGCAATAAAAAAAAATAGAAACGCCAGAGAAGAAAATAAGCTACAACTATAAATACAAAAAAATATATAAGTCTATGTGAAAATATAGTATATAAAGTGTAAATTCATATCGATTTCCATTTTCATTACATAGTTAATTATTTGTTTTTATTTACATTAATATGTATAAGGTCTAGTAATTTAAATGATTTATATTTTGAGGCTGTCATGGCGCATCGGCACAAGGGTGTGACTGTACCACGACGGTTGTTGGTTCGATTCCCACTTGAGGAAGTGAAATATTTATTTACGTTCATATTTCCATTTCTTCGCTCTGGTGTCGAGGCAGAGCGGGGCGTTGAGTTCTGCCACTCAACACGCAATACCTCCAGAATACGGCAGAAAGTGGGCAACGGAGTGTCTTAACACTAGGTTACCCTGCTGTATGCGGGATACCGCGTGAAGCTGATTTTTTTATATTTGTACCTCACAAACAATTAAACACATATGTCCGTTACACGTAAATACACAGTTATAAGAATAATTTGAATAAGGACGAACAAAGGAAAAATATAGAACAAGGAAAGGAATATTACATTTCATAATATTACATAAAACAAGCTAGTAATTATGTTTAATTTAATAAATTACATTAATTAATAAACTTTTAGAATTATTGATGAAAAGTTTTTTTTTTAGTTATTACAAACCATTTGAATACAATACTCAATCTGTATAACATTTTAGGTTAATAGTGCCACAAACAAATGGCATCTATTAATACGACAATGAAGATCAAAAAGAAAATTTACGAGCCACAATTCAGCAGTCAATGTAAAAATATTTCTAATTAATTAGTATTATAGCTTTGGTGCCTTGACATACCTACTCCCCCCTACATATTAGGGAATAGGGGTATTTATTTCCACATATATATTTTAGCACAAACTTCAAAATGACGAAAGACTTGGAAGAGGGAGACAAATGACGGGATGCAAGATCACCGTAAATGGTAAGATATTAAAACAAGCGAATGAAGTGGTATATTTGGGAAGTAAGTTCAGTAGTGATGGAAGATACGAGATGGATGCGGAAAGACGTATTGCTGCCTGGTAACCCTGAGCTTTAGCTGCATTGATGAAGTCTTGGTTGCCGACGCAGTTATACGACTGCGGAACGTGGATATTGCAGAAGAATGAAAGAAAGATGAATGTTGTGGAGATGAGATCTCTTCGTAGGCTCTGCGGAGTCAGCTTAGCGAATCCGCAATGAAGAGATACACATAACAGCAAGTATGAAGAAGAACTGAGTTGGTTGGGGCACGTAGAACGAATGAGAGATAAAATAATGGCAAAAAGCGGGCTGGCTATCTCTTTTCCATGTCACTAAAACCTATTAATAAAAAAAAAACATACTTTACATACAAAAAGATATCATTTACATTTCATATTATAATCTAAGAATACCATCTTGATTCTCGCTGTGTTCTTAAATAGAATCATTACCGGAAGCGACAGTGCGGATTGATATTATTTTTATATCGAGACGCACTCGTAGGTATCTTGAGGACGAATGCATCTATAAATTATTTGATTATGCCTGCGGCTTCGCCCGCATGGTGGGTGATAAAGAATAACTAATGTACCAAATATACAGTACTAGCAGCCCGCTCGCGGCTTCGCCTGCGTGAACTACTTCATTATTAATTTCTGTCTCCATGAGTGCCTACGTCCTATGAGTGACGTCCATGCAAAATTTGAGACTCCTAGCATTTGTAATAACGAAGTTTCATACAAACTTTCAACCCCAAAAACAACCCCTTAAAAGTCGAATATTACAAATTCCCGTCTTAGCGAGCACCTACGTCCTATAAGTAACTCCTATGCAAAATTTAAGATTCCTAGCACATGTAGTTTCTGAGATTTCGTGATGAGTGAGTGACCTTTCGATTTTATATATATAGATAATCAATAATCACTAATTCGAAATCCGATAAAAATTCATTGCCTGTTGAGTAGCACAACTCAACGCCGCGCTATGCCTCGACACCAGAGCAAAGAAAAGGAAACATAAACGTAAGTAAATATTTCACTTCCTTGAGTCAGTATCGAACCCAGAACCGTCGCGTTACAGTCACACCCCTGTGCTGCTGCGCCATGACAGCTTTAACATCGAAATATAGTATTAACTTATAACTATACAATTGTTTTTTTAAATGAACCTTTTATAATAGAACCCGCATTAAATAGTTAACCAATCAATATCCATTATAAGGATATAAATATCAAATGGACATTAAGGAAAATGAACATCTAAGCTTTATTTATTTAAATCGTACCTAACCGTGTATTAGAATATAATAATTTCCGATATATCTATAAATATAAATAATTCTAATATTGATTAACAGAACTGACAGCTGAAACCAGTAACTACGAGTTAGGAAGTTGAAATTCTGCATATAGATAGGATAGGAAGTATAGGAGAGCACTAAGAAGATATTTCTCGAAATTCCTAGGAAAGCTGAAAACACAGTAGTTTAGATTTGTGTTAGTCTACGCAAACAATGTTACGGGCCGCGATTTGTGTGCAAATATAACTTTTCCGTTATTGACTGACTGACAGACGACACACAGCCCGCACTACGACTAAACTAATTGAAATCAAGTGTCTCAATGGGAACGGAGTGTCTTAAAACAAGTTTCCCTCTGTCTACCCTGCTATGTGCGGGATACAGTGTTCCCAAAACAATATTAGCATTTTAAAAGCATATTACATATATTTTATTGATAGTTTGAGACTGTATGCAGTCTTGTATTTTAAAATTTAATTTATTTACTAAGTTTTTCTTGTTTTTGTATTGGAAAATGGTTTAAAATTTTAATTTGACAATCCATACAAATAACATAGTATTTAACAGCGTCCATATAAGTACATATATAAGCTTACTATGTAATATACGCGCATTTCAAATACATAACGTTATCTCAACGTCTCTCTTATCATTATCGACATTGTATATTTAATTATTTTTTCTAAGTAAACAGTATATAAACCTACATATTTATTTCGAAGTAACAGAATGGATCACGACCTCATTAGAACTGATAATATTTATTTAAATAAAAAAAATATTTCTTATATTAAAAGAAAAAAAAACAAGTTTATTGAACTTTGTGATAAGATGTACCTACATGGCGTAGTCGCTACGTGTAAATTTCATTAGCTTCACGCTGTATCCCGCATCACATAATGTAGTATTGTAGACAGAAGAAATCTAATTTGAAGATTTCCGCCGAATTCTCAAGGCATGGCGTGTTGAATGGCGAAACTCAACGCCGCGCTGTCTTATTACCTAGCAAAATGAAAGTAAATATTGACAAATAATAATTCATTCTACTGAATCGAATGGGGATCGAACCCACGGACGGCGTGTTACAGTCACACCTTTCTGCCCCTGAGTCACGACGATCTCAGTGTGTGGATATTAGGGTGGAATTATGTATTTTTATTTTACATAAATTATATAGCTTTCGCATTCGACAATTTAAATAGAGAGCGGAGAGAAGAGAAAAAAAAACATAATAATAATACAGTTATCAACTCGGAACTATGCACCTGGCGGCTGGCTATAGATATCTAAGTCTAATCCTTATCGAAGGCATGTGGCACATCATCTGATAAACGGCTTATCAATACGAATTTACAGTGAAACTCCAAGGTACGATGGATACAACGTAGCTTCATTTTTACTATTTAATTATTTATTATTAGCCTAACATATTTTTTGTTATAACGTCACCGACATAGAGGGAATCTGGGAACCTAGTTAAGACACTTCGTTCCTTAAAGAGACTTTCGGTTGCCACTTTCTGCCGAAAGATTACTGGTGTTTTAAGTGGCAAAACTTAATGCGACGTTATACTTTGACACTAGAGAGAAGATAGAAAATATTTTTTAGACATTAATTTCCTCAAGTTTGAATCCCTTGTGCTACGACAGCTCCTAAATTCTTCATTTAATAATAACGAAAAACTATACATCTATTATTAAACTCAAACTTCTGTTCCAAACTTCCAAAGGACTCCTAACAAAAAAGAACCCATAAATACCACAATAATCCACAGCAATAAAATCCAAATTATCCCCCCATTCCAGAACAATGAAGCCCACTCATTAGCAGAAAAGCAAAGAGTTGAAATTGCAGGTGCTTACGAAACTGGGTCGCGGCTCGAGGCCCGTTTCAGTGTTCGTAGGCGATAATTGTGAGATGCTCAATGGACGCTCGTTGTACTAAACTAAACTGTTGCTTGGCCAAGGAACCATATACATATATATAAATATAATTGAACGTCTGTTGAATTGAAATTGGTTAAAAACTGTTAGAAAAATTGATAGTTGACATTACTTATGCAACGTGAGTCTCGTCTCTACATCTTTATCTCAGCTTTACGCTATATGTTCACATGGCTTGGTAGGCAGAAAGAAACTGTTAAAACACTCCGTTCTTCCACTTTCCGACGGAATTCTGGAGGCAAAGTGAATAAAGTGGCGGAAATAAACATTGTGCTTTGCTCTGTTACCAGAGCGAGAAAATAAAAATTAAACATTGTATTTAGATATTGTGGAAAAACAACATAATTATGCGTCTCT
Source organism: Heliconius cydno galanthus (assembly GCA_036379175.1). Taxonomy (NCBI): domain Eukaryota; kingdom Metazoa; phylum Arthropoda; class Insecta; order Lepidoptera; family Nymphalidae; genus Heliconius; species Heliconius cydno. Next base: position 124,871 of record JAKRZM010001187.1, on the reverse strand, counting down.
CTAATATCTTATTCATTCCTAAATTACAAAGAAATATATACAGAAAATACTAATAATATAAATTAGAATACAGGTCACATTTGAGGCAAGATTATTATTATTTTTTTATAATATAATTGGAAAATAATTAGAAATGTCTAAGAATTAATTAAGCAAGCAAGTCACGTAACTCTTTCCAACAAGAAAAATGTCACCGGCGTATAGATATTTTAAACGGTGTTAACGCTAGAAAGATATTTAAGTTCTTAAGCCTATTTGAAACAAAAGAAATTCTGGACTCCAGAAATAAATGAGGGGAATTTAATTTCTTTCTCTCTTGCTACTTTGTATGCGATGTAAAAATTATACATTTATTTAACTTAATGTTTACTATTAGAACATTAATATAAAAAAACCGCCTATTTTAAAAGAATCGGACTAAGTTTTGGATGTCAGAACCCTCAATTAGATATGGAATCAACTATCGAGTATATTTATATTCCTCCAACTGCACTTCGTAATCGTCCATTTTGTATAGATATTTTTTTTTATCTTCTCGCTTCCCACATATACCGGAATAGGCAGAGAAGAACCTGGGAACCTGGTAACATAGTGTTAAGACATTTCTGTTCCTCACTTTCCGCAAAATTTTGGTGACATTTTGTTTGTGCTTTCATTTTTCCAAATGGGATTCGAATCCACCACCTGCCGCGTTTACAGTCCCACACTTGTGCCTCCGCACGATGATAACTGGCCTCAACTATCAAAATTATATTACAAGGCCATTTATTATTTTTAATATAATATTCTAACATATTTATAAAAAAAAAAATTCCTATATTATAAACAAACTAGAGCACAGCTAACAGCGATTAGTACAAAAAACCCTGAAAGTTTGAAACGTTCTAAAGAAATATGGTACGATTCAGCCTGCAGTATTACCGCACTGCGGTTCCAGTATTACGCACGTATACGTCCTTATAACATTTCAAATTCAAATATTATATTCACATTTATATTGTAAAATTATTATAAAAAATGGTTCCAATATATGAATAATCAGCTTCACGCACACATCAGAATAGGCAGAGAGAAACTAGTTTTAAGACACTCCGTTCTCCACTTTCCGCCGAATTCTGGAGGCATTGCCTGTTGAGTGGCGGAAATCAACGTAATGTGAATAAAATATAATTTATTTAACACAAAATTTAAATCCACTTTTAACGAGAGCAAGAGATAAACACATTGGCAACTGTTATAATGAAAACTGTTAATTTTTTTTTAAGAAATTCTTATATAAGTTATCCATCTATGATGATGATTAGGAAGGAACTCGAGGAAATTAAATATTTATTTACGTTTATATTTCCATTTCTTCGCTCTGGTGTAGACTCTGCCACTCGCAGTGCCTCCAGAATACAGCAGAAAGTGGGGGACGGAATATCATAACACTGGGTTCCCTCTGCCTTCTCCGCTGTGTGCGGGATACAGCGTGAAGCTGATTTGATTTGATTTTGATTTAGTAGTACCCCACTCATGTGAAAATAACCACACTCAAACTAGATAAGCAGTAAGGAGTTCGAAGTCGATAACGCACTCTACACTTATTTATAACAATTATTGATAAAACTACACTGATTCATCAAATATCCTATTAATAGTCCGTATTTGTGAACACTGAAATTCCAATCATATGAATAATTCTATTTCTATGAAAGGTGTAGATAATTAATACTACGAGCTTATAAATCTCTCTTAACTCTGAGATCTATTATTAAATCGATCTTGAGATGCCGTTTTCGTTCAAAGATAATAATATGTAATTAACAAAACGGCATATCAAGACTGACCTCAGACTTGAGAACGTTTTATAAATGCAGTTACTTAGAACTTCACATACAGTGCCACTAGAAACAAAGGAGTTGAGAAACACTAAATTGCCAAGTGCGTGAAGCTAAAATAAAAACAAAGAATTAATTAAGAAAGTCAATATGCTATACCCATTTTTTTTATTTATCTACGTTTAATATTTACTTAGTAATTATTTATTTTCCAAAAAATAAAAATAATATATAATATATCATCAATTTCTCATAGTTAGTAATAATAATCATTTACAGTACATTTATAATTAAATCCATAACGGAGCACGCACTGTTGAACGGTATATTGTCTCATCAAATCATTACATTATGTTCTATCTATCCATATTAATTTATACTTATATAGCGTAGAAATAAAATTACTGCGACGATTGTGAGTTCGATTCTCACTGGAGGAAATTAAATATTTCTATTATTCTCGCACTGGTCGCCACGCAATGCCTCAAGAAATCGGTGGCAAGTGGGGAACAGAATATAATTGGTAACGGAGTGTCTCAAGATTAGGTTCCCAGGTTCCTTCTGCCTGCCCGGCTGCGTTAGTAAAGTGGTGATTCTAATTACATAAAAGGATAACCGCTTGTTTTGAGCTTTGATAACAAATGTGTGTCATCTGAAAAGTCTTACTGTAAGTATAAGGAAACTCAACTCAAACTCTTCTTACAATATTGAAATAGAAAAATTATCTAAAATATTGATTTAATTTAAGTAAAATCAGCATTATTTTTCAAACCAGCATTCCGCATACGGCAGGATAGACAGAGGGAACCTTGGAATCTAGTGTTGAGACACTCCGTCCCAATTAAGAAACTTTCGCTGCTCGCTGTCCACCAAATTCTGGAGGCATAAAATATTAAATATTACCACAAATGGGAATCGAACCCAAAACTTGTTTCGTTACCAACCACACGCTTGCACCCCTACACCACGACCAGCCTCCACTCTCATATACAATCTATTTCATCTATTTCTTATATCAATTAACTTATAACATATATCTACAAACCTACTCTACTCTACTCTTCTATACAATTGGAACAATCACACTCAATGACTTTAATGGCGTCCGTATGAACACAATTGACTTCTCAACCTATCAACCATTGGAATCCTATGACATGGGTTACATTTTTAGATAGAATTCAACCATGATTTATGGTATAACATTTTAGGGTTCCGTACCTCGATAGGTAAAAACGGAACCCCTTTTAGTATCATTTTGTTGTCCGTCTAAAATTCAGAGCAAAAGGTACAATAATTTATTTCTCGCTTTTCTTTTTACTGGTAAATAATTTCATTGAAAANATATTATTCTCGCACTGGTCGCCACGCAATGCCTCAAGAAATCGGTGGCAAGTGGAGAACAGAATACAATTGGTAACGGAGTGTCTCAAGATTAGGTTCCCAGGTTCCTTCTGCCTGCCCGGCTGTGTTAGTAAAGTGGTGATTCTAATTACATAAAAGAATAACCGCTTGTTTTGAGCTTTGATAACAAATGTGTGTCATCTAAAAAGGTCTTACTGTAGGTATAAGGAAACTCAAGTCAAACTCTTCTTACAATATAACTAGAAAAATTATCCAAAATTTCATTTAAGTAAAATCAGCAGTTTATGTAGCTTTTTCTTTTTTTTAGCATCACGCTGCATTCGGCATATGGCAGGATAGGCAAAGGGAACCTGGGAACCTTTCGCTGCCCGCTGTCCACCAAATTCTGGAGGCATAAAATATTAAATAGTTCCTCAAATGGGAATCGAACCCACAACTTATCCCGTTAACAAGCACACGCTTGCTCCTCTACACCACGACTAGCCTCAACTCAGTTATAATGGTCCTACATATTATGTGATCTTTTTCATCTATTTCTTATATCAATTAACTCACAACATATATCTACAAACCTACTCTACTCTACTCTACTCTACTATACAATTGGAACAATCACACTCAATGACTTTAATGGCGTCCGTATGAACACAATTGACTTCTCAACCTATCAACCATTGGATTCCTATGACATGGGTTACATTTTTAGATGGAATTCAACCATGATTTATGGTATCACATTTTAGGGTTCCGTACCTCAATAGGTAAAAACGGTATCATTTTGTTCTCCGTCTAAAATTCAGAGCAAAAGGTACAATAATTTATTTCTCGCTTTTCTTTTTACTGGTAAATAATTTCATTGAAAAATATTTATATGAGGCTGTGTAACCAATACCGTAAGTACAGTTACATATTAAAATAATAATTAAGGTAAAATTTACAATTATTTTAAAGAAAAACCACTAAAGAGCTGATACAAAGTCGGTCAAAAAAAATATTAATTGAAGGTGAAACAAGTCCAGAAACCTCGATCCTCTGAATGGCATAGCAATTTTACAGTTTAACACACCGCAACACTAACAACATTTAAAGGTCAAACGAGGAATTATCTTAGTATTCATCTGATGTATGAAAAACAATCGTTCAGCGCTAACGAGCGCGGCACGGTCATTACTTATTGCTAGCAAATTGTAAAAAACTTGTAAATGAATGGATGTATGAACATATAGTAAATAGGCCGTGGAAGACCAGCGGTATACCGTCTGATTATATGCGTGACGAGTATGGGTTCGATTCCCAGAGATTGACAGGAATGAGTTATATCATTTACTAACTGTGACACCAAGACAATGAGAGGCGTTCAGTTCCATCACTCAACACGCAATGCCGTCAGAATACGGCGAAAAGTGTGGAGCAGAACTATCTTAATGGGAACGGAGTGGCTTTACAATAGGTTCCCAGGTTCCCTCTCCATATCCTACTATAAAGTAATACAAAAAGGACAGCCGTTATTACGGCACAAATAAGTTATTCATATCGCTAATTGGTACAAACGAAACCATTTCATTAAAAAAACAAGGGGTGAGTAACGGATAACGTTTCATTCAGTGCTTAATGTTTTTGTTTATTTTATTTTTTTTATAAGGGTTAATAATTTTAAATGACCTAACGTGGAAAAATATGTTTTAAATTAATATTTAAAAAAAAATTACAGGCTGACTAAGTGTCGGTGGGCTTTTCAGAGGATAATTTTCGAAAATATAATTTTAAATGAAAAACCATATCCTAAAATATGAAGACATTCCATTACCTCCATATGTTCGAGACACTGCGTGTTGTTCGCAGATTCCTCCAAATGGGAATCGAAGCGACAACCTTCGCAATAACAGACAGACAGGCCACGAAGAAGTAATAATAGTACCTACTAAGCATATAAACATAACTTAAAGATATCGGAAATCGTTTCGATTTTCAGTAAAAAAAATTAAACCTCACATCCAACTTATCTGGAACGGACGATATTTTGGACAAATAAAGATAAGATAAAAGTTAAGCAAGCATTCACTAAGACTATAGCACCTATATAGCTTAATCGTTTTAAAGAACCATACTCAAGTGTTATATTTTACGTAAATAGGTATTTACGTATTTAGATAATAAATATTTATAGAAATATTTTCCTCGATGATCTTTAACAATACTAGAAATAACCTATAATATGACTCTTTTGAGATGAGCATATGAGCGTTATTTAAATAATTATCTTGCAGGCCAGTTCTGGTGCATCACCGATTCTAATTTCTTCTCTTTGCTCTTGCGACGAGACAAAACACCTTTTGAAAAGTCAGCGGAAAATGGGGAACGGAGTGTCTCAACACTAGATTACTCTCCGCCTACCCTGCTACATGCGGGATACAGCGTGAAAAAGAAGAAAATCTACTATGACATACATTTTATAAGTATTTATCTCATTAATTATTATAAGTCGTCTTGAATTAAATGTAAAAAAACACGTGTCGTGATAATATAGGCTCTATCTTAAATAAGCCTAAAAACGTAACTTAAAAAATTGATAATAATCGATCGCGCCATAAATTAATAAAGATAATTATAATATAAAATAAATTATATTCTTTTACCTACTGAATGATAAAAAATAATACTTTTTGCCTATAATAATAATACGATTATACAAAGAACAGATTATGTTCTTTGAAAATTTTCATAAATAGTTTTTCAACAACTCTCATATATGCAAATTAAAAATTAATTCTTTCATGGCGCAGTGACACAAGTGTGTGACTGTAAAGGCGACTGGTTGGGCCTTCGAATCCTCCTCCTCCAGAATTCGTTAATAGGTGACGAAGTGTCTTAACACTAGGTTGAACGAAATTATACTATTACTTCGATCCACAAATGTACGCTACACTGTCGAAATTTCTTTCATTAATTTTTAATGCAATCGACACTACAATTAAGATAGTATACTATGTAGGCCTTTTTAGCACTCCCAATTTGGAAGTGATCTAATTTTTTGTGTTTACATATCTGAAGGCCAAACATGGCGTAAAGTTAGGCCACTCAACACGCAATGCTTCCAGAACTTGGCGGAAGGTGCGGAACGGATGTGTTTTAATACTACATTCCCAGGATCCCTGCTATGTGACGGATAGAGCAGCTAAAAAAGCAGCTAAAAATGGAAAATAATCTTAAATATATTAAAATAAATAGATTTATAGATATGTTAAATAGATCTTTGATAAAAGATAATCTGCAATAATCAGGTTACTATAATATATTAATATATGGAAAAACTGTAGTATTTACGTTTACAATCGTCAGTAATTTCTATATGTAAAAAACAATTTAAATTTCATAAAGCCCTGACATCTCAGTGATAAATAACTCAATACAAGTGGTAAGCGGAAGTGGCAAGCTTTATAAATTAATTTCGGATGTTGATATAATTTTATGGGCAACAAAAAAAAATTATCATTTGTCTTTCTTGCTAAACTATTAATTTCACAAAACAACTAATATTATTGCAAATAAAAATGTTTTATAAAAACATAATAAAATTTTCAAATCACATCAACATCCTGAAAATATACTTATTAAATTAATAATATGATTTTAGAACTCTAAAGAATGTAAGCAAACTAATTGTACTATGTAATACAGTGCAACATTTACCTCTTCCTTGCTCAAATACAACTGAAAAGAAACGAGCCAAAGTTAGAGGATTAACTAGCTTAATGCACACACATTATAATAAATAGCGTTTTTTTTTTAAATAAAACCATGACAAATACAAAGCAATCAATTAAACATTGTTCTTATTTCACAAAACTCAAAATATTTAATGAAATTTTAATTTACAAAAAAAACATATTTTATCTGTAATACTATTCTATTATATATCAAATAGATTATAAAATCTTCATTTGATAATTGACAGTGACATTTACTATGTACACATATGTCATAAATATTTATAATATTAAAAAACAGGTTATCCAAACAAATTTTGGCTTCACAATGCTGGACACACAACACATCATGCACATACATTTGACATTTATTATATTTTATCTATGCTCACACAGTAAATAATGATAAATATCAATACATAAATATTATGTCTAAAAAATATTTATTACAAAAGCTCTTTAACTTTCTTATCAGCAAATTTAACTTNAAACTCAAAATAATTAATGAAATTTTAATTTACAAAAAAAACATATTTTATCTGTAATACTATTCTATTATATATCAAATAGATTATAAAATCTTCATTTGATAATTGACAGTGACATTTACTATGTACACATATGTCATAAATATTTATAATATTAAAAAACAGGTTATCCAAACAAATTTTGGCTTCACAATGCTGGACACAACACATCATGCACATACATTTGACATTTATTATATTTTATCTATGCTCACACAGTAAACTCTTTAACTTTCTTATCAGCAAATTTAACTTACTCTTACTACAGTCATTAAAATATATCTTTGTATCAAAAATTATAAAAAAATATACATATTATTTAAATTAAAAATTCCTTAAAATATAATTATATTGGGTATATATTTTTTAAATATATCCTATATTAAGGATAATTCATAAAAAATTGAACAGGATTTGAACCTGGGCATCTTGCTTACTATTTCCACCAATTTAGTCTTTCATTCTTATCAGGTTACAATGAAATTCTTCTACAATTGTACAAAATTATATTATTTATATGAAATAGATTGTTTATTTTAAAACTATATATTTTTAAATTTAATTAAATAGTAAATATTCTTTCTTACCTGCTTATGTTTTATTTTGGGACAATCTATATAGGCTGCTTCCAATTTTGGATTGTTAGGTGCCTTTTTTGATCTTGTATTCTTAATTCCTAATGATTTTCCAAAAGGTGCAAACCAATATCTAAAAAAAGAAATATATATATACAAAATATTTTGGTACATATTAAGTAAATATTATATTAATTAACATATTAAGTAGAATATAATTATATTATATACAATTTATTAATCAGCCCATCACAATGCAGTGACACAGCATTTGACTTTTGCAGTCAGATTCTGAGTTGAAGGTTTGATTTCCTGCTTGGTGGAATTAATTTTCATGTCATTGCTTTGGTAACGAAACAAAGTAGCATTGTGCTCCATCACTCACCATACAATGTCTCAAAAAATGGGCAGTGCATAGAGAAAGAGTGTATTAAAATTAGGTTCCCTTTGCCTATCCTACTATAAGCAGCATACATTACTGTCAAACAGATAAAATAACATTGTAGTTGTTTCAAAGAACTTATTAAATAAATGTACCCTAGGCTAACCTTCGAATGAATGTATTTTATTCTATACAAAATGTAAACAATAAGATTACTGATTAATCAGACTTTATGCATTGTGCATCATAAAAGAACAATAGAATTTAATTGAACATAATTATAATTATTATTAACAAACTATAAGAATGCAGTGCACCAAAGCAGGTGTTGTTTAAATGGAAAACACATTTATTACACTCATATAAAATATAAAAAACTTGTGAAACATTTAATTTACATTAAAAAATATAAAAATGTAAAATATATGAATTCTTAATAGAACTTATAATAATTAATAAGAAACCGATAATAATTATCATTTAACTTTAACTGATAAATTGTGAGTCACAGTGCGTTGGTATATAGGTGAAAATCGGCATAGTGACCTACATACTAAAGAACTAGGAAAATCTCACCACTTACTTTTCTAATATATGCCTAAAGGCAATAAGCACAAAGGCTAATGGTATTGGGTATAAGAGGTGCCTGTAGTCAGCATACACCACTGCCTTATCAGGACCAGGGGTGATATCTTCCCAAGTGGTGTTCGGAGGCAGCCAAACATCCTCATCCCAAAATTTATTTAATAATTCGCGCAACATTGTTGCCACTAAAATTACAGCACTCCACTATATTTTTCTGTCACTAAATTATAATGTCATTAAAAAAATAAATAAATAAATAAATCACGTCATAAATACACCCAATCAAGATCGAAGTCTAACGTAATGTCAAAGCTATAAGACGGACGACTTCGACTGACGGACGGAGATTTGTATTTTTTTCAAGAGGCGCGCGCTTCGGTTAAGCTACGTACACATTACGAATGTCACAGATAAAATAAAATTGTCGTTTAAACTTTATATCTTATTAAAATAATCAACTGCACCAAATCATGTTAAAATTAACACTATTAATTAGACAAGGAAAATTTAAGAATATAGAATTGGATTAGTAAAGTTCCTATTCGTAATATTTACAAAAATATGAAACGTTTGGTCCATATAATTTCATTATCTTAATGGTTTATAAGATACTCATATCTTTCAAATAACGATAAATATAAATATTTGTAATATTGATTAACTATTTAGTCCAAATTATCCGTTTTAAAGCTTTTTTTATTATTAACAAGGCTATGTAAACTATGCTTTAATATTTCATTTTAATATACTAGCAACGTTAAATATCTACTATATTAGTTTATTTGTTCATTTTGTGGCAAGTTTTATAATTGGTTGCCAATTGTCAATGTCATTGTCGTAAACACATTTTTGTGCGGCATATTTTTAAGCTGGACTCTAATTAAATTTCGTAAAAGAAACATTGTACATTTCTTTATGACAATTAAAATAGAAATAAGTGTAGAAATATAAAAATAATTATTCCTGTAAAAATAACAAATGGCTATAAAATGACGTTAGTTATCACTTCCTAAGATAACAATGTTATTTTGCCCAACGTGCGCGAACATTTTGATGGTCGAAGAGGCACCAGAGTCAGGATTGCGGTACGCTTGCAATACTTGTCCTTATGTGTATAATATAAAAAAGAAAGTATCGACCAGAACGTTCCCAAAATTAAAGGTAATTTTAAAATATTCTTATTATTGCATCATGCATGTATAGACATTGCATTTAATGAATACACATGATAGTCTGTTAATTGTATTATTTATACTCTATTATTTCAGGAACTCGACTATATTATGGGTGGAGCAGCTGCATGGGAAAATGTAGATTCAACTGATGCAGTTTGCCCTAAATGTGGTCATGGTAGAGCTTTCTTCATGCAACTCCAAACTCGCTCTGCTGATGAGCCAATGACAACTTTCTACAGATGCTGCAACCATAAATGTGCTCATAACTGGCGTGATTAATTTTTAAAAATACTTGTTGTTTTGAATCGTTTAAGATAAAAACAATAATTAGACTATGAACTTTTTAAAAACAATTAATTTGAGTAGTTTTAGAAAAAGTGTTTCAACAAAGATGAAGATAGACAAAATGGCTACTATAATTTTGTGTGAAGAAGAAAAATCATACTGCAAAGCTGCAGATTTCTTAAACAATGATCTTGTAATAGCTGTGCCGACAGACACTATTTACGGGCTAGCTTGCAGCGCTAATTGCCCAGAAGCAATTAAAAAATTATACACTATTAAAGGCAGAGATGCTGCTAAGCCTGTTGCTATATGTGTAACTTATATAGCAGATATCAGAAAGTGGGGTGAAGCATCGCATTTGAGTGACAAGTTATTACAAAATTTGCTTCCTGGACCTGTCACTGTAGTTTTGCAAAAAACCAAATATTTAAATAATCCATATTTAAATCCTCACACAACTAAAATTGGTATTCGCATACCAAATCATGAGTTTATTAATAAAATGACAAAAGTGTTTAATAATCCAGTAGCATTAACAAGTGCTAATTTCAGTAATGAACCTTCTACTTTAAGTATAAAAGAATTTGAACATTTATATGGACATCTTGGTGCAGTATTTGATGGTGGAGTCCTTAGTCAGGGTTTAGACCACAATAGAACAGGTTCAACAGTCATTGATTTATCAGAAGTTGGAAAATATGATGTTATAAGGAAAGGGATATCATATGAAAAAATTATTGATATCTTGCAGTGTTATGGTTTAACCAGTATTGTTAAGTAGTTTTGTTACTATTATGCTCTTATTGTAATAAATTATAAAATCTTTATATAAGTTGTTTTAATTTATAAACAGTCTTTTTTGTAAATATCGAAGTTACACTTAAGTTTAATTCACTATATCTTATTAGTGAAGTTATTGTTAAAATGTAAATGACTTTAAATAACTCAACGCAATATAATGCAAATCAATTTAATTCAGAGTGTCTATTTATCCTATTTACATGTTAAATATATTTACAAAATAAATCTATATAGCTAGACTGAGTGGTTTCCTATTTTCTGGCAATTTAGCCTCCAAGCTTTGCCATCTTTCTGGTGGCCAGACAATACAAACAGCTTTTGCATTGATTAGGCCAACTGATACAGGTCCAAATGTATTGCTGTCTAGGGTGTGACCTGTGTGATCACCTTCAACCCAACAATGACCTTCTGGAATTTTCACATATTGATTTTTATAACCTAGTGTACTCACAACATCACCTTCCAAAGCTACAACGCGTTTAATTATCTTTTGATTTGGATCTTTAGGCGACACCAAAGAGATTATATCACCTCGATTGACTTGAAATTCTCTTACAGCCCAACGTGAGAGGAACACGTAATCGGTATTTCTTGACTCTGGATTAAGTACTGGTTGCATAGAAATCCCCTCAACTCTGGCTACATATCCCACTGAATCCAAAAAGGTTACGCCAATTGGTACGCCGAAAAGTATAGATCTAAATAAACTTCGGAACAACATTAATAAGCCGGTATTCGTTTTTGGCAGTGAAATATTACCGACATAATCGGTTAATGTTATTCTTTTGTCAGTCTCATTTATAAAACATTACATTAATTCGTTTTTCTATTTATAGGGGACTAGTTATAGACAAATGCAATGTCACTTGTCAGCTTGTCACTGTCATTGATTTTTGACTACAATCACATTTCATTTTATTTATTGGCTTGTCTTAAACATTTTGACATTAGGTTGTTTTCAAAATCATTGACAAAGACATAGTGATAACTGAACTGTTGCTCAATTCATTTATCATTTCATTTATACTATTTTCATATTTTTAATATAAGCGTAAATAGCAAGTAGAAATATATATTTACCATATAATTATTTAATTCAAAATTTTAAATTTTTTATCTACTTATTTAAAATATTAAATTTTTATCACTAATAAAATATGAACATCATTTTTACTAAAGGAATAGTGTAAAATCAAATTTATATTAAACACATAATTTGTGTTTAAAATATTCTGTATCAATTTTTGTAAATACTTGTTTTCATAAATTGGTAATTTATACACTGTCACGTCACTCAGTCAACTTTTACGAATGAATGACCATAGATTATAGAACTTCAGATTCGGTCTTTATTACAAATACTCAAAAAAGTGTTGATGCTTTCTGTAGTAAATCACAACCACCACGAACCAAACATAAATTTTAGACATTTTATTTGTGTATACCAAGTATTGTATCAATTAAAATTAAGTTAGTAAACGATACTTTCTGTAATTTGGGGCCGAAAAAACGTTTAGAAAGGACTGTATACAGATGGATGTGTTCCGTGGTCAAGAAAAACTTACAACCTGCATAATCAGCTGTCAGTGAGATAGATCATCTGTCCCTGTAAATATAAAAGCTAAAAGGACCATAACACGATATTGTGTCGCGCGTGTAAATAATGAAGTGACCAATGATTCCAAGATGTGAGCACCACGCTTCGCTCGGCGGGCCCCGACTCAGAGAGAGATATGGGATAATAACCTATCAAGAAGCGAGATGATCGCGATGACTGGAAGCCCGTGAGGTTACTAGGATGGTTTCTCTTTTGGAAGGTCAGTAAATGCCACAACATGTCCGGTGACTTTCCTTTTGCGGGCAAAATTGTAAGTCCCCTAAAGTGTAACGAGAAGCCCTGGGATGTATGGATCGACGAGATCGGGCACCAGTCGCCGCGACGTGATGAGAACGCCTCGGGGTTCACGCTGCCGGCGGCGGTGGACGGCAAGAGCAACGCGTCCGCCCGACGCACGAGTGATGCTCATTCTTACAAAGCTGGGGACAGGACTAATGCCCGATACCGTCGCGCTGGCGTTAACCGACTCCGGTACGATAGTATGAGCCTTCACGGACTGTTTCCACAAATGGACAATTTAAATGCTACAGTGTGTCATATGTGTGGTGTTATAGTGAAGTGCAGTGCAGCTTACAGACATTTACTTGAGTCTCACACCAGTGCTGAGCCTATACTACCGCCACCTCCCCCCACCGTCAAACTTAAATCTGCTCCCAGCAGAAGTCGACATAAAAAGGAGCTTCCTCCTCCAGTCCCCTTAGAATTACCCAAATTGGAGAAATCTCCTATTCATACTGCCCCCAGTCCTGTCCCCCGAGTGGTTGTGCCTCAACAAGACTTGCAATATGTAGATGATGCGACCACCTCTGCTCTCTCAGAGGTTCAAGTCAGCTTGGAGAGTGGAGAGTTACCAGTAGTTAGTATACAGGACACAGAAGAATTACCCCTCGGTGAAAATATAACAGATGATATTTTTGCAATAATGTCCTCTGAGGGCATTCAGAGTGCAGACGACATCACAAATGCAACAGACTGGAAAAATATAATTAGAGATATAGGTAATATGCAAGAAATTAATTTTTCATCTGCTACTGATAATGTACAATCACAAGACTTATACCCCGCAGTGGATGCCTCACTGGCAGGTTACACCATCACTGATACGGACCTCTCTAGTTTACAATTCGCCCCAAGCACGTCCCCCATGCTGTCGTCTGTGATAGATAATAGTGTACTCAATGCTCAAGCTTTAAAACCCGCACCGACCACGCCGAAGTCCTCGACGCGCAAATCTAGTAAGACCAAGTTTAACTTAAGAGAGTACGATCCCAACAAACATTGTGGTGTGGTCACCGCCGAGAACCCCAAGCCCTGCACGCGCTCTCTCACGTGCAAGGCGCACGCG
>JAKRZM010001187.1:41519-110335 GCA_036379175.1 Heliconius cydno galanthus | reverse complement strand
GGGCGAGCTGCTCGCGCACGGCGCGCTCAACGGGCATGCGGCGCACACGCACGCGCACAAGGCGCGCGCGGCGCTCAAGACGGGCAAGCGCGGCGCGGCGACGGAGCTGGGCTTCGCGCTGGACCCGCTGCTGGCGGACGAGAAGTGCTGAACTCGCTTAGTGTATATTTATTTGGTGCACGGGATCGGAGGACCGCGAGTGCCGAACGTTGCGATGACGTTAAATCTCATTTTTTGTCGAGAGACGAACTGATGTTTGTATTATTTTGTATATTATTTATAAGATTTTTTAAATCGCCGACCGCGCGTCGGCCGACGATGGAGAATTAATAGAATTATGCAGAATGGTTGTATTTTTTTGAATGACGTAACTCAATGTTGAAACCGAAATGAATACTGCGAAATGGCCTAGGATTAATGTTTAATGTGATGAAAATTTCCATGTAAAAATATAAATACTATTAAAATAAGTCTATCCATAATAGTAAATCGCCTCCTTTTGAAGATACCTCAATGACTAAATCGACGTGTTTTAATTTACACAGACACCTCTAGAACTTGTTGTTATATGAAGTGTTCCCACGGCGCGGTGTCGCGGTGTCGGGGGCCCTCTGCGGTGAAAGTCGCGGAAGCGAACTACCGAAGCAATATGAATTGATATCAATTATTGTTTTTACATTAAATTATCATTTTTAACAAAAAACAATATCTTTTAGTTCAACTAAATCTGACATATTAAAATTACACATTTAAGCCTTTCTCTTTCCTGTGCGTGATTGATTCTTTTTTGATTATGAAAATTATATGGATATCGATCTACTCGTTGAAGTTACTACACCAGTTACACAATGTTTAATAAAATGTGCCTTAATTTTTAAAAAATTGATATGATAATTTTATTTAAATTATAAAAAAATATTAGCTTCATGCAGTATTCCACACACTGCAGGGTAGGCAAAGGGAACCTAGTCTTAAGACACTCCGTTGCCTATTTTCCGCCGAATTTTGGAGGTGTTGCGTGTTGAGGCGGAACTCAACGCCGCACTTTGCCTCGACACCAGAGCGAAGAAATAGAAATAAAAATTAAATAAATATTTGATTTCTTCTAACCGTTGACACTGTTGTGTCCCTACGCAACGTCGCCGTCGGCCTCAATAATATTTTTATTTATTTCTTTATATTTAATAATATTAATATAATTTAATTAAATGAACCTGTACTTTTTGCACCGATTTTATCATGGACTATTTAAGAATTAAGTATTACGAACAGCTGTCAGTTATTTTACTGTATCGATTTTGATGTATTTTCGTATTTTGAGATACATTTCAAAGATGTAGGTTTCGTTTGGTTGGAAGTGGGCCAGCGAAGCCTAAACATAGCGTTTTATATTTAACTCTGAAGTCTCTTTTGTGACGACTAAACTTTTATATTCTGTTTTTTTTTCTATTTCTAGGAGTAAGTAAAAATAAATGGAACGGTGTTGGTTCCTATTTAAAAAGAAAGTGTAAGCCGTAGTAAGCCGTCTGGCTAATGCCGACCGTTGTAGGTTCGATTCCCACAAAGGATAATGAATTGAAAATGGACGAATTTTTATTTCTCTGTGTTGATAAAGCGCAGAGTTGAGCTACGCCATTTAATACGCAATGTCCCGATAATTGGGAGAAGTGTGGTTAACGAAGTGTCTCAACACTAGGTTCTCTCTGTTATAGTTTCCATTTTCATATGTGGGATATCAAAAGCATGAACGTAATGATTATGCCTTAGAACTTTAGTGGTTAAATTTTTAAGCTACGAAAAGTTGTTTTGGAGGCCGGTCGTAGCGCAGGGCCACAAGCCTGTTAACGTAACAGGATATGGGTTCGATTCCCTGAATTCTCGAGAAAATGAATTATTTAATATTTTCATTTCTTCGCTCTTGTGTCGAGGCAAAGCGGGGTGTTGAATTTTGCCACTCTATACCCAATGCCTCCAGAATTCGGTGGAAAATCGGGAGTGAAGTGTCTTAGCACTGGAATGGAAATCGAACCCAGAACCTGTTGCGTTTAGGTACAGTCGCACAAAATAGGTGGCGATTGGATCCACCAACGTTTTGTTATATTGAACGGAAAGTGGAGAAAAGTGTCATCACTAGCTTCTCTAGGGTGAAGGTCTTGCAGAGTAGACAGCAGCCGATATGAGCAGTTGGAGCATCGCCATTTAATGTGCAGAACGTAAGGCAGTAACAGTAGGTACTAGCAAAAATCTCACTCTGACAATGAAGAAGAACGTGCTCAGGTGGTTTAGGCACGAAAGAGCTCGTGGCAGGTACATGCTTTTGGCGAGAGAACGGAGGTCTCTCTGGCTACCCCGCTAGGGATAAAGCGTGAAGCTAAATTGAAGAGCTGATCTTTGAAGAATTCCACATTTTTGCTAAAGTACAATCTTTAGTAGGACTCTTGAGGTACAATTCAGACACTAAAGTAATCCAGACTTTTACATAAAAGCATTACTCCCTCGGCTGGAGAAGGAGGTGTATGAGGAGGAGGTTCTACATGAATGTTCCAGTCTTCGTAAATAATATAACAACAATTTCAGTAGCTGTACCTGAGACCAGTCGTGGCGCAGGAACACAAATGTGTGACTCGAATAGTGTATTCGAGGACATGAAATGAAAATGAAATATTTAATTATTTCCATTTCTTCGCTCCAGTACCAAGGTAAAAGCGTGGCGTCTACTTCCGCCTCTCAACACGCAATACCTTGAAAATTCAGCGGAAAATGGGGAACGGAAAGTTTTAAAACTAGGTTCCCTCTGCCTATTATACAGGTACAGCGTGAAGTTAAAAAAATATTACAATAAATTTAAATAGTGCCTTAACCTACTAAAAACGTGTTTTTGGTAGCTTAAAAGCTCATTTATATCCGCTACAAAATTTGAAATATAAACTTTGGTTTTGAATAATGACCATTGTCGTTGTTATAGTTAAATGTATTGTTAGTAATTTACATTATATTAATTAAAGTAATACGTTTGTGGAACAATTAGGTTGATTGTGTTACAATGTAACTGAAATTCCCAACTTTCTGCAACTATGCAATGCCTCCAGTATTTGATGGAAAGTGGGGAATGGTAGTGTTTTAATGGGAGCATATTGTCTCAACACTAGCGTTAAAGCAGAACTCACCACCGCGATTTGCCTCGAAACCAGAGCGAAGAAATGGAAACATAAATTTAGATAAATATTTAATTTCCTTGCTCGCTGGCCACACTTTGTGGCCACGACTCGCCTCCGACAAAGAGATAGATTGAAATTAATATGTCACATAACAAATGAAAAGTCAAATAACTTATCACAAGCTTTATTTTAATTTCGTAACAATTTAACATCGCATGTTTTGCAGTCAATATTATTAAGCATTTTCACTTATTAATAAATATAAGATCTCTTGGCAGAAAAGTAGGCAAAAAAACATAATATACTCTGTGGTATTCAGATAATTTAAAACAAAATGGCGGTGTTGTAAAAGCAGGATCTATACTGTCTATGCTCAAACAGTTTTACTAGGTATAAATGTACTAAAATTTCTCTTTCTATTATTACAAAAACAAGTTCAACAGTAAGCACATGAAGTGCATTTAAAAAAAATCTTTTATTTTTTTAATTTAATTTAGCGTTATTAAAGGTTATAACAATAGTATTCCTTTTATTGCTTAAATTCAAAATTAGAAAGTTTGCAAGATATAAATTAAAATCACTGTTTATTCTTTCTTCCAACTCTGCCGCCTTTTGCTTTTGATTTAACGATGCCCTTGAATTGTTTTGTTGTAATCGCCTTTTTCCTGAAAAAAAAAGCATTTTATTAAGAACGTTTTAAATATTTTTCTTATGTTCTATCATCACTCCTTTACTTGTAAAAAAATATTTACCTCTTATTAAGATTCTTCCTAGACAAAGGTAAATATGCATATGGGTCAGGTTTTCCTTGCTTCTTAATGTCACCTTTAGCTTTCTTCGACCTGTATTCATTTCCCATTGATGATGCGACTGAAGCTGCCGAGCCTAGCGGTCTGAAAGATGCGATAATATTTTAAAGAATATTATAAAAATATATATTGGAGAAACCTAATGTTTATACGGATCAAGAACAATATATAAATATAAGAATAAATTTAGGGCAGTCATGGCGCAGGGGCACAAGTGTGTGACTACAAACACGACTGGTTGTGGTTAGGTGGTTGGTTGGGTTCGATCCCCACTCGAGGAAATTAAATATTTATTTAAATTTATATTTTAATGTGTTCGCTTTGGTGTCGAGGCAAAGCGCGGGGTGGAGTTCCGCTACTCATCAAGCGATGCCTCCAGAATGCGGCGAAAAATGGGAAACGGAGTGTCTTAAGTTCCTTACGTAGGTTCCCCTTATCTACTCTGCTGTGTGTGGGATAGTGTGAAGCTGATTAATGATTTTAAAAAACGCGGCAGTTCCGTTGTTAAAGGTAAAGTTTCAATTATTTTATTACCATGCCTACATCAGCGCATTGTCGCGGCGCTGTAGCGCAAGTGTGTGACTGTAAATGCGACGGTTGAGGGTTCGACTCTCGCTCGGGGAATGAAATTTTTAACTCTTTCGCTTTGGTAACGAAGCAAGCGCGGCGTTTTGCCTCGTTACGCAATGTCTCGAGTTCCGCCACTAAAATATCAATTCCAACAGAAAACAGACAACGGAATGTCTTAGCACTAATTACCCTTTACCCTACTTTGCGAGAAAAAGTGTGAAACTGTTAGCAAAAAAATATTTATTAATAAAACAATAAGCCTTACCTGTGTATTCCTTTACCGCCAGTTTTATACTTAGATCCAACGGTCACAGTGGACGCTCTACTTCTGTTCGTCCGTCCGCTCTTTATACTGAGGATGTCGTCGTATCTACGTTTCGTTCCTGGTTTTAGTAATTTCGATGATTTTGTCTTATTTTCTTCGTTATCTGTGGATTTAATGATAGTTAGAGATAATATTCAATCAGTCTTCTTCTACCATCAGTAAATACACAAACTATAAAGTTGCAGTATTAGAAGTTAATCTAATGTCAACAATCATCAGTTGCTTAATAATTTAAATTAAGTTATAATATTAAAAAAAAATTAAAACAAGAATAGAAAAAAATTATAATAATCAAACCTGTATCATCCGTATCACTGTCCACATCACCACTCGGCCTTGGCTCTTCATCATCGCCATCATCATCACCGAGACCCTCATCACTAATTATAAGTCTACCATCAGGTGCCGTTTTGAACCCGCCATCTTTCTTCTTTGCTTTTTCTTCTATTACATGTTTCTTTTGTGTTGGGTCGGTTGCTGGAATAAAGTAGTAAAGTAGTCTTATATATTATATGTACGTAGTTTTTCTGTATGTCTGTTTGTCACCCTATTCCTCCTAAACGGCTAGATTCATTTGTATGAAATATTGTTTTTATATTTTATTACGTTTTTGAATAGTTGAAAACATAATTGAACCTGGTTACGATACATATTAAACAATAATATAAAATTGCGGCCGTTTCTTTCACAGCGTTTGTGTTGGAGGCACGATTTCAACTCGGGGTAGTGAAATATATGAATTTTCTTGCTCTAGTGACCCCACAAGCCGCGATATCGATCGTTCCACCACTCAGCACACATTGTTACGAGAATTTTGAGGTCCCTAGTACATTAGTAGTCTATCCTACCCTGCTCTATACAGTATAAAATTATATTATTTTATTTTTAAATTCCAGAACATATTAACATGAACAATCCCATTTCCAAAATCCAAATATCAAACTACCTGTAATCTTTCTAGCAGACGCCACATCAGCCAAATCCACGATATTCTCCGGATCATCCTGGATCCAGGCTTGGTTCCTGCCTTTCACCTTCTTCTTGATCCTCGGACGCTCTTCATCATCAACGTGATCCATGTCCGAGTCGGAGTCCCTGAGGATGTCGTCCAGGGTCTTGGTACCTTTGATTTCTAGATCTGATGATGAATCGTTGTCTTGATCTCTAAAATGGTATTGAAAAATATATTTTTATATTTTTTTTTAGATTTTCGTAGCGAGATTTCAATCTACACCATTTAGAATCCTCCAAGCTCTCTGACATTTAAACTAAAATATGTTCTCATCACACTACGTCGAAATTTTTGTAAGTTTGTTACAGTTTTAATTATAATTATGTTGTTAGTATCTCTCTAGGAAGATTATTACAAATTTGTGATATTGAATTTTTATTTTTATAATTGTAATTAGATATATCGTAAAAAAGTACCTACTTAAATCGGACACAATGCAATAGTTGCGAACTAACAATCATAACTTACAAAAAGTGTTAAAATAAATATCAATAAACTAAGCGCAAAGTCAAAAAAGATACCTCAACAAAAAATAAATAAACAAATTAGAAAAACAATAAAGAAAAGACAACCAACCGCTGTCCCTCCTTCATTCTCTTCTTTCTATTATCCATTTTCCTTATATTCTTCAACCGTTTCAACATAACCTCATCTTGCTGAGGTATCAACTTCTCTATTATTTCCGCCCCGAATTTCCTCGTCATTCTCGTTAAGAAATAACCAATTTCTAAACGAGAGTGTCGCTTGCAATCATCGGGCATTGTCGACAATGTCTTGAAGATTAACGGTAAACTGCCCGATAGTACGTCTGTCGGTATCACTTTTGTGTAAACCTGTTTAAGTTAATTAGTTACTTTTTATACCAAGAATCTGTGTAAAATATATTTTTTTAAATAAAGTTTTAATCGTTTTACAGAAATTCTATTTACAAATGAAAAAGCAGTAAGCAACATAATTTGAGAGTAGTGCTTGTAAGTTAGTTCTTATAATAATGCACAAAATGATAAAAGAAATAATTAAAGATACACATATATCATATCAATATAAATAATATTTTATTCTAATTTAAAGTTTTTTTAAATCTACCTAATAACAACAAATTTTCAAAGTAAAAGTAGATATTACAAAATACAACCTACCTTCAAGAAACTCATACAAGCAGCAACAGTCTCCCTGTTATTCTCCATCATGTGCTCAGCGACCTTCTCCAGCAGACTTTGGACCGTCTCCAGGCCCATATCCTCGCTGAAGGTGAAGAGGGCCGATGCCAGGGCGCGGAGAGAACAGCTCTTGACGCGAGGGAGAGGGGCGGAGACACCAGAGAGAAGGAGGTTTATGTAGGATTGCATTCCTGAGGGAAATAAAATACAAAATTCAAAGCATTGAGAAGTTTTGAGAATAATTTATACATGAAAATAGGAATATTAGCATAGCCAGAAATTAAAAAAAATATTGTTTTGAATTCTATTACATTGCTAAATACATTGATACAATTAGAATACATTGATAAATAGATTTTCTTATGATTATATCTTCCATGTATAGACAGCGATCACTTACAATTCTAATATACATATTAAAGATAATACCGTGAAGAAAAAGTCTAAACAAAATGCAATAATATCAGGTAAATAATTTAAAAAATATTTTACACATTAAAATAAACTGAATCTCACCCCCATCCTGCCCTTTTAATACATTTCCAATAGTATTTATAACACTGAAGGCCCACTGTCGACATTTTGAATTTATATCTCTTGTGCATATAACAGATTCTGCGATTGCACTCTTTATTAATTTACTTTCCGCATTCAAGTATGGAGATGAGTTTATTAAATGTTCTATACACCTGTAAAAGAAATTGTTTATTTTTAAATTATGACATATCCTGCACATAGCAGGGTAGGCATAGGGAACCTTGGAACCTAGTTGTAAGACTCTCCATTCCTATGATTACTCTTCCATTCTCAACTTTGAGAGAGTGAATAAATGAAAATATTAAATATTTAAAAAAATATAAATAAATGAAAGTATGATAACAGCGTTTTCAGTCGCACGCTTGTGCTCCTGCGTCACGACTGGCCTCATAATATTTAATTTCATTAAAAATGGCTTATGGTAAAACCGAGTGCGGTGTTAAGTTTCGCCATTCAATACAATTTACCAAATTGTATTAATAGACAAGAATCTTTATTCTTAACTAACTTTTTTACTTAGTGTTAAGATATTTTTTTCTCCTCCACTATCTCCTAATATAAGTATTGGCGGAATGTGTAGAAACTTATAATTCACTCCTAGATTATCTCTGTTCCTAAACAGAAGTTTAAACTATTTGTTTTATATTCTTAAATGAATTTCAAAATAAATTAACTCATAATATAGCGTTACTGATAGCGATAAAGTTTATATCTTACAAACTAAGAAACATAACAAAAACATTATTATAGATTACCTTAACCTGGCCGCCTTGCTGCTATCAGCCACCTTATTCAATGACGTCATCAACAACTTCTTAATCTTCTTATAATTATTCGATAAAAACTCTTTACAACTATCATTATCACTTTTAAATATTTCCTCTAATATACGATAGGCCTTCTTATGTTCCATTTCGAGCAATTTAGCTTTGTCTTTATATTTTAATTGTGTCTTTTCTTTATTCTCATCTGTGTCCATCTTTTCTTTTCTACTCTTTTTGAACTTCTTGGGATTTTCTAGAACGGTTTCGCATAGTGGAAAGACCCATTTGTCGAATAATTTTGCTATTTGGTCGCTATTTTGGTATAAAACTAGTAGACGAATTACGTCTAATATGGATTCCCTTTGGAAATGATCATCTTTCGATACTTCCAGTTGTTGTAGGGCGTTGTTGAATAGTTCTTCTCTTAGATTTTGATCACTTATTGTTAGGTATACCTGTGATTTAGGATTTTTTTATAAGTATTTATAAGAAACAAGTGCAGTTTTTAACAATAATATCGAAAGAGAATCAATGGGATTTTTTGTATTTTCAGTTTGACATTTTTTTACAGCTTCACGCTGTTTCCCGAATCAACCCAAAACCATTGCGTTTACTCAAAATAAATATATTCTTTTTTTATATTTACAACTATCATATTAATAACTTCTACTTCCTTTCAATTTTATCATATAATTTCATGGTATTATTCAAACTATATATAACAATATAACGGACAGGACATACCTGTATAGTTTCCAAAGCGGCCAACCTCTGTCCCTCAGCCATACTACCCTTAACTGGGGACATGTAAATATTTAACAAAATAGGCAAATAATTTTTACCAAATCTTGCCAATTCAGCCCTATCCTCATCTTCTGCAGAAGAAATCAACTTCCTGAGTCCTTGCATGACAGACAGCCTAAATTCCGGATTATCTTTCAAAACATTTCCCAAAACTCTGGCCACCATTTTGAAACTATCTTTTATATCCTTGGGATGATTACAAAAACTCGGCAATAAAGCCCATAATTGATTACACAATAAGTCATAAGTATGGGACGCAGCTATATTTTTTTCTTCGGCCAATTCTCTACATTTCTTACGGCAAAACGTGGCCATTTCTAGAATCTCCGTCGCAAAGTACTTTAAGTTGGAATTTGTTATTTTTTCTTTTAAAACTGGTAAGAGCCAACTTCTGTCCAAATTAATATTCATTTCATCCCTTAGAGGGATGATCTTTAATACAAATTCTGGTCCTAGAGATTTGATGGCGCACCCTGTAGCATATTCTGCCTCTTTTATGTTGTGGAAATTATGACTTTCACGTCTTTCGTTTAATTTTTTTAGTAAAGGCGCCATTGCATATTCGACCTTATCGTTAGATATCTGTTAAAGAGAATAATGTTTGTATAAGTATTACAATTTAAGAAAACCCATTTTTTGTTTAAATTTTTGAATTATTTTATTTTGTCATAACTTTTATTTTTACTTACATAGTATCTTTATTTCGGAAAAAAATATATTAAAAAACGAGTAATGAATTTAAAATTATAAAACAAAACATTAATGTCAAATGTTTATTGTCAAAGTTTATGAGAATAATGGTTTTGTTTGTTCTATTTTCAAACAGTTTCATCTGATGTAGATGAAACTTTACAGTAATAGCTTATCAGAATCAGAATAACACAGGCTACAATTTATGTAAATGTTTTGATTCATCTTCTTCTTCCTGGCATTATCCCGCCTGGCTATTGCCAGGGTCTGCCTTCCTACTCAACCTAAACCATTTTGCACTGTCTTATTTTGACATTTAATATTTTGATTGTTAGTAACAAAAACAACCACTTATATTGTAATAATATAGAAAAAAAAAGAAATATTATGTAATTCATAAGAAATTTGAAATCGCTTACCTCAAAACACACAGCAATAGTCAGAATGACATGTTTAATTGCTTGATTGAAGGGATTATCGAGTCCTGTCCCTATACATTTAAATATGGCGTCGATATGAGATTTGTATTTTAAAAGATTTTCATCTGAGTCTAATGCTGGTTTCACGCAGTCTAAGAGCACGGCCTTAAATATAAATTACATAAGAAATATTGATATATATACTATATCAGAAAAGTTAGGAATCCAGATGTGGTGCAGGGACACAAGAGTGTGACCGTAAACGCGACAGGTTCTACGTTCGATTCCCACTTGAGGAAATGTAATATTTAATAACATCTGTCCATTATGTCCTCTGGTGACGCGGCAAATTTTTGTCTCCAAAATTCAGCGAAAAGTGCGGAGTGATGCTGAAACATCCCAATGGATATCCCAAAGATTTTGAATATATAAGGTTTGAACCAGCGCCCCTTGGAAACACATTCCTCACAATCCCGCAACATTCAAATTTTGAAATATTTTCAAAAAAAAGTATATATGTTGTTTCCAAATAATAAATATATTAAAATTTTATTTCAATGTACATTTAGATATTGATATTCAAATATATAGAAATTAATAACACTTATAAGTCGAGGCGGAAAGTAGAAAACAGAAGTTCCTTAGTGGGAACAGGGTGTCTAAATACTAGGTTTCTTCTGACATGCATACAATTCGCGGGATACAGCGTGAAGCTAAAGAAAAACTTACTTTCAAGGCGTTCGTAGATGCAGCGTTAACATCCGCCACGTCCGAGAGCCATAGCTCCGAGACACAGATATTCACGAATTGCGATAGATTTGGCATACATAAGTTAAGGTCCAAACTGTAAAAAAATATATAATATTAAGTAATTTCCAAAAATGTTTTGATTGAATGAAAAATAATTACAGTGTTTCATTTCATCACTACCGACCAAGTCATAAACGCGGCGAGGAAAAATTTTGAAAATGGAATGGAAATTGGGGAATGGAGGCTCATTCTGCCTATCCTGCTATATGTGGTGTATAGCATTAACCTGATAAAAAAAGTATCTCTAAGATACAATTACAATTTACATTTAATTCAAGATCACGTCGGTTAAGCGGGCGAAGCCGCAAGCAGTTTGCTAATACAGCATAAACTATAAAAAAACAAAATAATTACCCAGCAAGACAACCATATCCCTGTTGCAAGACCGTAGTCCACGCCAATATCTGCCCTGTATCGTTCGCGGGTGGTCTTGCCGCCATTAATGCTCTTGTCAATTGAACGGAGAGATTCGCGGTCAGATTGCAAATGGCCGCCGGCGCGGAGAACAGAGAGTGCAAAGTGTGGAGGCAGCAGGTTTTTATGTATACATTGTTGTGTGTCATTAGAGAGAGGATGGCTTCGCATATTGTCTAAAACGAAAAAAACTTCGATTTCCATTTTTTCTTATTACTTTAGTGGAGCAATTCGAGGTCCGATTCTCATTCAAGTTGAGTTATGAAATCATTATAAATACATAAAATTACAAAAAATAAATTACTAGTAGTATGAAGAATTTATTCCTCAAGTAACTTTGAAGTACATAAAAAATGTAATATAATTATATGCTACTATATTACGTACGTACTAAGGCAGAATTTTTTTTTAACATGTTTCATGTTTTTTTTGTTTATTTTATATTATTTCTTTATATTTATATACTTTTCTTTTGTGTAACAAATTCAAATCATTCATATTGGTGAATTAGTGTTTTATTGTAAATATTGAATCCATATAAAAAACACATTCCATAAAGAAATGTTTGAAAAAATATTTAAATATTTTGTCATCTTAAACATAAACTCACTTTAATATTTTCCTTACTAAAAACAGGTAAGACATCTCTCAACAAAGTCAATGTATGCAGAACAGTGCGATGTCCAGAAAGAAGTGCTTCGGAGTTTATCTGCGAGAGACAGTGTTCAGACACTCTGTTTGACGCTGGATGGAGTTTTGGCACCTGAAAATGTAAATTAATATTATGTTATATTCAGGCCGTCGTAGCGCAGTGGCACAACGCCTGACTGTAAACGCAATGTTTGTGTGTCCTATTCTAACTCAAAGGAATGAGTTATTTTAATCCTTGATTACTGGTGATGGAGTTATGCCACCAAACACATAATATCTCTAAAATTAAAGTGATGCATGGGGAACAAAATGTCTTAACACAAACTTCGCTCTGCTTACCCTGCTGTATAGAGGATACAGAGTGAAGCAAAATATAAAAAAAATTGTATGGTCTTATATCATTAGTACTAATATATTATGGAAAAAAGTTATAGTGTATGAATGCCATTTTTAACAAGTTTTTTGATTCGATGAGACACTGGTCCATTTAGGATGTGGATATTAATTTCAAGATGTGGATCTTCATATTTAAATGGGTGGGTTAAACATTAGTTTGTTCAGACTCGCTATTCAGGACTGTACTCTATATTTTCAAAATATTTTCGCGAAAGTTTTAACATAATTTACCTTGGTTTTTTGATCTTCAGATGGTATCATGAAACAGCTTCCTCTAAGTATAGCTGTTACCGCGTGTTGTGCTGCTTTACGAACCTTTAAAAAATGACATTTAAAAACATTAAAACTAAGTTATTAATTTTCGCTTGATGCGCCATGACTCATCAACAGAACTGTAAAAGAATATAACACACTTATAAAATGTAAAATAAATATTCTTATTAAAGGCAAACATTCTTACCTTAGGCTTAGAATGCAATACAAAAGCTAGTACACATTCAAATACTCTCATGGTAGACGAGTCTCCCCACAAAGCGTATTCTTGAACTCTCAACAAAACAGACAGACAACCAATGGCACTTCTTAATAAAGTGCCATTTTCAGATTGTGCATTTTTTTCCAATATTTCAGTAAAAATTGATGCAGAATCGGAAAATTGTTTTCTTAGAACTGCTTGTGGTACCGATTTAATGCCCATCGATAGTAATGATAGGGTTGCGATTAAACTGCTTTCTTCTTCTGATGATTTTAGTGTTTGCATCTGGAGTATATTGTTTTTTTTTTAATAATTATTGTCTTTCTAATTAATCCTCAAAATAAATGGTGACAATTTATTTAAATAATGTCAAATTCAATAAAAATAAATAGTTTATTACATTATAATAAATTAATTTCCTAATTTTGTAAAAATATATTTAAATATTTGCCTCAACACCAGAGCAAAGAAATAGAAATATAACTGTCGCATAACAGTCACACCCTAGTGCCGCTGCGCTACGACAGCCTCAATAAGAAAAAGTTTGTGATATTATTTTATAAGTATAATCCAAAAACATATTTTTACAGTGTAATTTTTGGCCATCAAAATTTGATATATTGTGTGTGCAGCGGATGAACTTCACACTTGTTTTTTATATGAATGTTTAGAGTAAGTGACTATTTCTCCACCGTGGCCACTATATTAAAAATATTTCTTTGTATTAAAGAAATTATTATACAAACAATAAAGGAACATGAACACATTTTGTTTTATCTATCAAAAATATATATATTTTTTAAATTTAATAGATAAATAATAACATACCAGAGCAGCAAAATATTCAGTACTGCTTTCTTTTCCGCCTTCCTCTTTTATTACTTCAGTAACAGCTGCCAATACTGCCAACATGTCTTTATGAATGGCATTATTAGAGTCAAATCTTGTTAACAACCTGTAAAAATTGTTATTGTTTTTTGTTATTATTATTATGTTATATTCAAATTTTATAACAGAATATCAAATGTCATAAATAAAAATTATGAAAATCCATTGAATAATAAATTTTAAGTGTTACATTTAGTATTAAGATTAATCATAAAAAAGCTATTATAATCTTTTACTCACTTGCTAAAACTAACATTAGAACACTGACTCCAATCAGAAGCAAAGGTTTGAAATGTTTTAAAGGTGCCAGATTTCATTGACCCTGTATATTCTGTATCAGAACCATCTTCACCAGTTCTGACAGACATGTTTTCAAACTCCTTTGCAATAGTCAATGCATTTTCTGCCTCAGATTTTGGTTTGCTTGAGCTATGTCCATAGGTCATCATTGCATTGTGTTTTGATATAGCTTGCTGTGTTAGACCGGAATTACCTAAGCATCAATTTAATTAGTATATTTAAACATAAATAATAAAAATAAGAAAATTAATTGACAAATAATATATTAAACTATATTATATTTAAAGTAATTGCTCAAATAATATCAAAAGAATATTTTTATATATTAAGCATAGGTTATATTCATAAGGCATTGTTAGATATAATTGTATTCCAATAATTACATTATATTATTATAATAAATTTGTAAATATATCTAGCGCCGTAGTATATTATTTAAGGCATAATTATTGTGATCACAATGCTCGAACTTACTTAAATTCTCTTGAAAGAACCGGGACTTCGCCATCTCTCGATATTTTTGAGTTTTGGGATTGGAATTTGATGACTGACCCTTTTGCCATCTTTTTCCTTTTGTTTTACCTTTAATTTTAGATCTAAATTTCCCCATTTTTCTGTATAATATAAGCTATTTTTAATACAATATCCCAAAATAGTACTACACGTGGGTAAAGGATTTTGTTTTTGAAGTTAGATACACATTGCTGTCAATGTCAAATGCACTAACAAATGGCCATCAATGTCATTAAAAATAGACAATCTTTAAGTTACGTTGTACAAATATATAAATTCTTTTATAATTGTTGCTTTTCACTTAAGATATAAATAATTGTTAAAAAAATATAAAAGCAATATAAATTTATTTTTAAACTAAACAATATATAAAAGACTCACCTCACATATACTATACAAAACAATAAAAACCTGTAATTAGAAAGAAACAGTGAAACGGAGCGACGACATTAGTTTTTCTGATTAATTTCTCTTCATTCACCTCGCATTCTTGTTTCATTGACGTTCCTGTTGTTTGTAAATAACAAACGCTGGAAATAGTACGCAATGTGGAATTACGCGCATACCTCCATCGAGCGTACGTTACGTAAACTTTAGCACGATAATTATACTATATTAACAAGAAAATAACCTATAGCAGGAAGTGAGTGTTCCTTGTTAAAGAAATGAAATAAAATAATGCCGCCTTTCAGAAGGAAGAAGGCTGCCAAGTCTTTCCCAGTTAAAGTGTGTACTTTGGATGCGGAATTGGAATTTAACCTTGAGGTAAAATATAATATCTTCATATATTTGTAGACGGTAGTTTGTTTACAGCGTATTAAGGGTATGTTAGTATAAATTAACACAATGAACCCGTTGTGAGTCATCGGATGACCCCGGGGTCGGTTAACATTTGTTTTACATTACTAAACCATTTTATTTTGCATTAAATAAGCGAAATTAACTAGAAGTTTCGATGTTTTATTTCAATAATTGTATGTACAGCACATACCCCAGCAGTTACTTTAGATTATTTGTTTTTATTATAGCATCAAAATAAAATAGCTAATAATTTATACAATCTGTAATGAATATGAATTAAGAAAAAATCTTTTAATCTGAACAGTATTTTGTTGTAGTGGAGAGCAACAGGCAGAGATTTATTTGATTTAGTATGCAGAACCATAGGTTTGAGGGAGACATGGTTCTTTGGACTACAGTTCGAGGATACCAAACATTTTATAAGTTGGTTGAAGTTGGATAAAAGAGGTAAATTTTGCTTAGTGATTCAAAGCTTTTAGATAACTTTTACTTTGTAAATAGTAGTAGTAGTAGATTTATATATTTTTTCAAATTAAGCTCTTAGACAATCAGTGACATTGTCTACAATATATCATATAATTTATTAAATAATAATAAAAAAAAAATTAAATGTTATATTTTCACTTTCAGTTCAAGACCAATGTGTCTCACAAATGCCGGGAACACCATTCATGTTGCTATGCAAGTTGTACCCTGAGGATGTAGCAGAAGAGCTTATTCAGGAAGTTACTCAACACCTACTGTTTCTACAAGTGAAACAAGCTATACTTAGCATGGATATATATTGTCCTCCGGAAGCTTCTGTGTTGTTGGCTAGTTATGCTGTTCAGGCTAAGGTATGGTAGATAAAAATAATATATGTTGATTGGTTGGTAGTAGGATTAGATTTAGTTACAGATTTATTAAAAAAATATTTAAATGAGTCACTTTTGAATTTATAAACAAATTAATAAAGTTTATGTAAACATTATTACAATTTACTTTTATTTATTTCTGTTACATTATATACCTTATATTTTTTTTAACTTTAGTCTGTATTCCCCACATTACATGTTAGATAAATTGAACCTTGGGACCTATTGTCAAGACACTACATTCCTAATAATACCATTTTGTTTCCCAAGTTCCGCCAAATTCTGGAGGCATATTAAGCGGTGGGACTCAATGCTACGCTTTGCAGGAAATTAAACTTGACCATTCACTGGAGTAAGAAAATGAATATATTAAATAATTCATTTTCACGACTGGGACTCGAACCCACAACCTGTCGCGTTTAGAATGATACACTTGTCCCCAGTGTGAGAACTCAACTCTCATACCAAACTCATTTAAGAATTCAAAGAGTCATTCAGTTCATTTAAGAGTCAGTGTATCTGTATTTCAATGGACCAAATTATTATTTTTTAATTATTAACAATTGTTCTACTAATAACTATTATATTTAACATTACAGTACGGTGATTATGATGAAAGTGCATACAAGCCGGGAATGCTGGCCAGTGAGGACTTGTTGCCACAAAGGGTTATTGATCAGTACCAAATGACACCAGAAATGTGGGAGGAGAGGATTAAGATATGGTATGGTACATTGTGACTAAAATTCAAATAATTGATTAATATTAAATAGATCTTATGTTTGACTTTCTATGTAAATTTGCACTAAAAACAATTCTACAATACCAGTTTGCTTGGGTGGCTCTATGGAAATATGTAATAATTGTGTGCACATTCTGATAAGTGATTCTAGAGCTTCTACAATAAATGAACTGTTTTGCACTAGAATTTTTACTTAATTAAAGCTAGTAGTTCCTAAGGTAAAATACAGTAAACCAACTAACTCATCAAAAATTGCTGCTCTGGGATATTAAACCATATTTAAAGTGAACTGAAAGTGGATAAATTAGTGTCCAAACACTAGTTGCTGCATTAACTGTTTTTTTTTAAATTTCTAACTCTTTCTTTCTGATTTTAAACTAGGTATGCAGATCACAAAGGCATGTCGAGAGATGAAGCTGAAATGGAATATCTTAAAATAGCACAGGACTTAGACATGTATGGCGTTAATTATTTTGCTATTAATGTAAGTACTTAGTTTTTGTCACTGAGTTATTTTCTTTTTGCTAGATTAAAACTCGGCAAATTTCCATAGAGTTAAATGTTTTATTAAGCTACATATGTAAATTTTAAATTTTGTATTGGTATTTTTACTCGTCTGACGGCATTTGGTTACGTTATGTTACTTGCAATATAATTAAATGTTTTGACCGTGTAGAAAATAATGATATCTTTTTAGGTTCTTTCTTAAATTAATAGAAAAATAGATTTGGATAATAAAATATTTATCGTAATATATTCTATTATATACATTTGTCTCTTTCTACAGAATAAAAAAGAAACAGACCTCTACCTAGGAGTAACTGCACTCGGCCTAAACATATACGAGAAAGATAACAAGTTAACACCGAAAACAACCTTCCCCTGGTCCGAGATCAAACATATTTCTTTCGATGATAAGAAATTTGTTATCAAATTCGTTGACAAGAGTGTTAATAATTTTATTTTCTTCTCTCCCAAAGGAATGAATAAATTGGTAAATTTATCATTCTTATTGCATACACTTTTATTAACTTTATATTTATCTATCTATCTATAAATATAGATAGACATCTTTCTATCTATCTATTTATGATAATAAAATAATTTAATTATGTTACATATTTAGTTTTAGAAATTATTTATTTTATTTTAGAAACTAAAAGAGGGAAAATGGAGTGTCTTAACAGTTAACACTAGGTTCCTCCTGGTTACCCTGTTATGAAAAAATTTGCGCCGAAATAAAAAATAATTCACTTGAATGAGAATTGAACTCACACTCATGGCACTGTTTTACTGCGATATTAATTCTTTTAAAAAAGTGTTAAAGTATCTTAAAAAATATATTTTAAAAGATTTTAGATCTGTGTATCGGCAATCATGACTTATACATGAGGAGGCGGAAACCCGACACTATGGAGGTACAACAGATGAAGGCTCAAGCCAAGGAGGAGAAGCAGGTACATATTTATATTTGTGCTATGATGTTGTGTCAAAGTGGTACAGACATAGTAAATGTAATTGTGATGGGTTCGATTTCCCTCAGGGGAATTAATTACTTTAATATTTGCCCTCTGTGAGACTCTGAATGTATTCCGGTACTCAACAAAAACTTGAGCGGAAAGTGTAGAAGAGAGTGTTTGAATGTGATATTAATTTCTTCCTAACTATCCTCCTATATGCGGAATACAACGTAAAGCTGAAAAATTCTACTATTCCACAGCGTCGTCAAATTGAGCGCAACAAGTTAGCGCGTGAAAAACAATTGCGTGAAGCGGCGGAGAGAGAGAGAGCCGCCATGGAGCAACGCCTGTTGCAGTATCAGGAGGAAATACGGCTGGCTAATGAAGCTTTGGTAGGTTTTAATTTAAATAATTCTATATGATCCCCCCTTCCCCCACTATGCCCTTGTTAGTTTTTGTAAAAGAAAACGTTATACCAGGGCGACTGCTGTTTCACGTATTAAAATACTGATAAAAAATTGTTGAAAAATTAATATCAATATCAGTAAGAAATTTAATATCAATTCTAAAATTTATTTTTTTGTTTTATGAACTGACTTTAATAATTTATTAAATGTTGTTGTTGATTATATTTTTTATTGTTTATTATCTGAGTTGTACTTTTCTTCTTACATTCATTGATTCTCCTGAACTATGAATTTACTATCATTATTTCCATTTCTATGTCTTTCAGCGTCGTTCAGAAGAAACGGCAGAACTTCTAGCAGAGAAAGGTAGAGTGGCGGAAGAAGAAGCTTCCCTCCTAGCACAGAAGGCATCAGACGCTGAAAGGGAGAACGCGCGACTGCGGCTGTCCGCTATCAAGACTGAGGAGGAGAAGGTAAGAGACAAGACGAGAATTTAAAGGGTTAAATATATAATTTTTATTCTGTTGTTTGTTTTTAGCATAGTGACAGGAATCTAGCTAGGACACCCGATTCTCGACGCACCGCCTTATTTTCGAGACATTGCAGGTTGAGTGGCGGATCTTAATGCCACGCTTGGTCTTGTTACCAAACCGTATATGGATATATTAAAAAATCACTCCTCTCAGACGGAATCACACCTACAACCGTAATGTTTACTATCATAAGCTATGCCACATTGGCTTTAATATTTTTACAACTGTTATTATTATTATATTATACCAAATTTATATCCCATATATAAACTTCCAGGTGCATCTAGAAAGAAAAACACGCGAAGCGGAGTTCCTAACAGCCCGCCTAGTAGAAGAGTCAGAGAAGAGAGCGGCGGAGGCGGAGAGACTGAAGGCGGAACTCGTATCCGCCAGGGTTGCGGAGAAACAGGCGAAGGAAAAACTTTTGAACTTCCTTAGTAGGACATCCACGGGATCATTGCCTCCGCCGGTTAGTGTTATTTTAGTTTAGCGTTGTGTCCCGCAATATAACAGGTTAGGCAGAAGAAACCTAGTGTCAAAACACTGGTCCCCAGACATTGCCATTTTCAGAAAGCGGTGCAAAATCGTCGCCACCAGATTTGGACGCGTAGAAGGCGAAAGAGAAACTTTAACTTGCTATTAACTTTCTTAGTAGGACGTCCATATGGCCGCGGTTTTAGTTAGTTTAACCTGATTTATATGTTGAAGAAATTATGACGAAGAATTTTCTTATTCCAATAAGAAATAAAATAAACAAATATATATTTTTAATACTCATTTAATACATTTTACAGCCATCGTCCACAGTACCGTCATCGATGTTCCCGTCAACTTGTTCTCTGCCAGCCGAATTGGGTGGAGAAGTTCTCCAAAATGGCAATTCCGGTGAAGAACTCAACTCTTACCAACTGGTGCCAGACGACGACCCCCACGTACACCGTCTCTCCCTAGAAATAGAGAAGGAAAGGTGAGTGATAATGTGGAGAAGATGTAAAATTTACCGTTTAATGTAAGCGGTAAGTAGTGTATGCGAATGATAGTTATATAGCAGTGGGCGGAGTTAAATGGAGAAGATGGAGAATTTACCGTTTGAAATAAGCGGTAAGTAGTTTGTGAGTGTGAAAACTACTTTTCTTAGTGTCAGAGGCTTATTAGAGAATACGAACACTAAAGGAGGTAGAGAATTTATCGTTTTTAACAAATGGTAAGTAGTGTGTGAGAGAACTATTATCTTAGTGGAAGATCTATTAGGGGATAGTAACTATGTCAAAACATTAAGAATTTACCGTTTACGATAAACGGTAAGTAGCGATAGTGACAGATAATATGTGTTTGACACTGTAAGTGAAGAGTAATTTTGAATGTTGCTATGAAAATCATGGGGTAGTGAAATGTGGAGAAAATGAAGAATTAACCAATTATGAAATATGGCAATAGTAGTGGTATGTTAGTGTTATGATACTCTAAGAGATGAGTCATTTTTGAGTCGTTTTGTGATGATATAGAGACAGAATTTAGTGACTTATTGAGTGAATGAATGAGATGCAGATTAATAAGCGAAAGCAGTGTTCGGTACCAGGAGCCCATGAGCCGGCGTGAGGTCCTCCTGAACGGGACCGTCGACGACGAGATGACCTCCTACGAGCTGATGGACGACGACCACGTGCAGCGCCTTTCCGCCGAGATAGAGAAGGAGAGGTGAGTCGTTTGAACTTTGACTTACTAATGATTGTTGATTATACGGTTATGGTAGTTATTAAGAAGATTTTTTTTATTATTAATTTATTAATAGATTGATTAATTAATGTATGGTGGCTTTGGTAGGGAAGACAGGCAATCCACAGAAATGATAAAAGGTGTTCTCTATATTTTAACTTATTGGATAATTCTTCAAAACTTAAGATGGATATGAAATTAGGATTTCGATTCACTACTTAGTGTAAGGGGGCTGTAAAGTGACGGTTGTCGGTTTGATTCCCATTTGTCGGTGTTTATATTTAGATTATTTTCATACACAGGGGTACCTCTAGTAGCGTGGCGTTGAGTTACTTTATTTTCTTCTTTCTAGTAAATATGAAGGTAAATTTTAACTTTTTTGACTTTGTTTATTTTTATACACACAAATGATGGTGACATGATTTAGAAGTATATACTTAAGTCACCCACACCATAAAAATAAAACAATACATTACTTCAAAGAATGACAATTTTTTTTTTACTTAAATTTTTAACTACTCCACTATATTCCAGAGTGGAATACTTAGCGAAGTCCAAGCATCTTCAACAGCAGCTCGACGAACTACGGTGTGAATTCTCCGTATTAAGGGTTGAAGGGGGAGGGGGTGGACAGGGCAGTGGCGGGGGCGGGGGTGGAGGAGCAACTCTCGACCGTCTTCACGAAGCCCAGGCGAGAAGCGGTGATGATAAATACAGTACTTTGAGGCGGTTGAAGCAAGGGTCTACCAGGACAAGGGTAGCTTTCTACGAAGATCTTTGAATTTTGAGTAAGTATTAAGTATTATTTTTATTTTGTATGGAAGGGAGTAAGTGAGAGAACAAGTGAGATCCCACCCAAGATTGTCTCCGAGGAGTTCAGACGAGGGTTGGAGAGAATAAGATGGCTTAGGAAGGTCTTAATAGCGTAGAGTGGTAAAATTGCTGAATATTTCAGAAATATTAGCTTTATTCCGTAGTTTTAATGGAGTATACAAATGTTATCACGATATAATTGTGTATAACATTATATTTGCAAAAAAAATTGTTATATTTTTTAAGCAATGCCTCCAGAGTTGGAAGTAAAGTAGGTAGCGGAAGTGTCTTAATGAGAACATAGTGTAATACTGGGTTCTCAAAAGACATGATACTGAAAATAATTAATGTACTGAAACTAATTTTTTTGGCTAAACACTGGTAGCCACCATTATTATAAGAGCACTGGGTCCTAATACACTGGACCCAGTGCTCTTATAATATAGAGAATAGTAATCTACCACTGGTTTTTTTCTTTTTTTTTCGTCATATGAACTAAAATATATTTTCATAATTTCAGGAACTTGACGTAACTTCACGGAATAAAAGCTTGAATTTTATTACCATCAAAAGGTTTATAAAAAAGATATGTAAATCTTACTTTTTTTTACTTTTAAATTATATATTAAGTATAAGTTGAAAATGGTGTCATAGTAGAATGTCGAAATGTGCCTTAAAATATTCAAGGGGAAGAGAAAATAATTATAGTGAGTATTGAGAGAAATGGAAAGAATGATAAATATAAACGCAACGGCACTACTACGTGTCTGACTATAAAAGTAGGTTCGATTCTCATTTGTCGGAATGAATTGTTGTTATTTCCTCACCCTAGTTAACAATACAAACTGCGGCGTTGAGTTCCGAAACTCAACACTCGATTTCTCGAGAATTTTGCTGAAAGAGAAGAACAGCTATATAGTATGCTTTACTTTTTTTGTGCTAAATTCAATTGTAATAATCACTTATGAAATAAATTGATCTCCTCATTTTATTATATTACTAATATAAATATTATATGAATTAATTATTATATCTTTTTACACATTTGTACTTTAGTTTTAATTGTTTTTTTTTAATAATCTTGCTTAGAACAAAATTGCTTAGAGCCAAAATATGAAAAATTTTAGATTTCGTATATTTATTATAAACAAATATTTAGGTAAATAACAATGAATGTTGTTCCTTTATACTCGTAAGTATCATTAAATGGATCCTGTATGGCTCCATTATTTTATTCATAATAAATAAAATAATATATATTTTTTTGTATTTAGACGTTATTTTAAAATACTTTTTTAAATAGCCGCCTATATAAACATTTTTTGTAATCGTATCTCTTATCGTATCTTTTTTTTATTGAATTACTTATTACAGATTACACACGATAAATACGCTTTTTTTTTAATGAAGGAATTACTTGGAAAAAAAACCCCGACTGCATGATTAGTTCATGCATTATTAATTACGAAAATCCAATGACGTATCATTTATCAATATCTGTTTAACAGTTACAAGAGTTCAAAGGAACGGAGGTACATACACGCTAAAAACATAATAATCCTTTTGAGTCCGCCGCGGTCGGGTAAAAGAGAAATTAAATATTTTAAATACAATCAAGACTCTTTTAGAGTATGAACACGACACGCACAAAAAATAAATATTTAAGGAAAAATATGAAATTTCAATCACTTTAGTTTAATATATACCATACATTCTTTCAAGTACCTTTATTTTGTATCATAATATAGTAATAAAATAACTGCTTCTCATAAACTTAATACTTTTTGTGTTAATTATCTAATATTATTTAAATAACGTTAACATTGGTTTATTTTTTATCTAATAAGTTCATCCATTTAAATTTAATTATTAAACGAAATAACTGAGCATATATTTATGTAAAATAAATGAACGTGTTTTATTATTGAACATTTTTCGAAATGCAATCAAGAACATATGACGTTAAAATTTTCTTATTTAAACTTAAATAATTTATAATCAATTGTAAAACTATTTAATTTAGTTTTTGTTATTGCATATATGTTTTTTTGATTATTAAAATGGATTTTCATTAT
Source organism: Heliconius cydno galanthus (assembly GCA_036379175.1). Classification (NCBI taxonomy): domain Eukaryota; kingdom Metazoa; phylum Arthropoda; class Insecta; order Lepidoptera; family Nymphalidae; genus Heliconius; species Heliconius cydno. The sequence goes on along the minus strand of JAKRZM010001187.1, from coordinate 86,239 downwards.
TTTTACTTTAATAGTATGGATATAATAATATTTTTATAGTACAATATTTTTTGTGAGCAAAACTCGTGCCTCTCTGTCTTATATTATTACAAAACGCACCCTTACAAAAAAAGTGATCCAAAAACCAAATCTAAGTAACTCAACATTTTTGTATATTAATTTTTTCAAAAATGTCCAAAAAATCCCTTTTTACTTATCCTCTATACCAAATTTTTCGCAAATTGCAATTTTTTTAATAATATCTTTTATTTTGGAGGGTGCAAATTGTGATGTATTAAATGTTACTATGTATACGTGCCTTAATGATGTTAAGAAAATAAATATTTTGTAAATATATTTTTAGAAAATTATTCAGTTGTTTTTATTTTTTTACTCTTGTTTACACATTCAAAATCGAGGTATAATTATTTAATTTATACTTAAATATGACGTAATATTAAAAAGTATGTGAATAGCAGGAGAGATAGAGGCAACCTGAGAGCTTAGTATTAAAGCAATAGTAAAGAGAGCTTCTAAATATTCATATGCCTAAAAGAGTTGTAAAATCAAATCCTAAGAAAATAGCTAAAAATAATCTTTAAGATACTCCATGGACGGAAATTAAATGCCTTAATTCCAATAAAGAACCTTCCGCTCTCCACATTTCGCCAAATTCGGAGGCATTGCGTTTTGAATAGTGGAACGCAGTGGTTGGCCTCTTGCTGTTACCAGAGCGAGGATATGAAAATATTAAATATCACTATAATTACTAAAAATACGTACTAAAATATATTTTAACACATTTTTAATAACTTTCAAATGCAAGATGTTAACGATAGGAACGAAATATTAAGCAATTTGTTATCATTAACTTAACTGAGTGATTGTGTGTATCGTTAAAATATTCTCAGAATGATATACGATAACGTCGTGTTTTGTATATGTGCTAGATTATTATCTATAACCATTAAGTATACTAAAATAAAGATTTTCCCTAAAACTCTGATTATAAATAAAAGCTTTTAAAATAGATTTAGTAATGAAATAGTATAAGAAATTGAGGCCACAGGGAGGCACGGTTTTGGGTTCAATTCCCATTCAGGTTAATGAAGTGTAATATTTTCATTTTCGTCGTTATGGTAACGAGGCAAAGCCGTTGAGTACCGCACTCAACACGCAATGCGTCCAGGACTCGGCGGAATATGGGGACACCACATTCCCAGGTTCCCTTTGAGTACCCTGCTATTGTGCGGGATACAGGTGAATCTATAAAAAAGTTTAGTAATTACTAATAATAAAACAAAACACATATTTCTTAAATTTATTAAAACTTCATATACAATCAACATACATTTGCTGCTAATTATTTAAAAAATATACACCACAATCTTATAACAATATTAATAGTTAATTGTTTATTATATTATTAATACACTTTTATGTACAATTTAGAGAACTTTTATTAATAAATAAATGAATGATTAAGTTAATAATAATATTTTACTTTTCTTGACTCAGAAGCATCATATGAATATTAAAGGAAAAAACAAAACTTTCATACTATCATTACTTTGACTGGTTGTAAATGAATAAAGATTTATAAAAACATAATATATTACATATTTTTTAAATTTTACATGTCGTAAAAGTAATAATTTAGTGTCGACATTTCACCACTCTTCGTCTTTACCCGAATATAAGAAATAGCGTGTAAATGACGGAACTTTACGCCGGTCTATCTTATCTATCTAACCTAACAGAGCAGGAAAATAAAAATAATGAATTCCTCCGAGCGAGGATTGAACTCCAGAGCTATCATATTTAGTCAGACGCTATCCCACTGTGTCAGAATCCAAAAATCAGCTTCACGATAAATACTACACATAACAGGGTAGGCAGAGGGAACCTCAGGGAAGGAATTACGACTTATTGTTCTCCACTTTCCGCCAAAGTTTTCGAGGCATTGCATGTTGAGTGGTGGAACTCAACGCCGGGCTTTGGCCTTGGTGCCAGAGCAAAAAATGGAGATATCAATAAATAATAATTAATTCGCTCTAGTAGGGATTGAAACTATAACCGTCGTTACAGTAACACCCTTGTGCCCCTGCGCCACTACGGCTTCAAACATCCTAGTTTTGTTTAAACAAATCAATTATAGATTATTAAGTTCAATAGAGATCAAAATTGTAACAATATTTACAAAATGCTATTTTATCTACAAAATTGTAATGAATGTAAATAAATCATATTATATATGAATTATGACTGAAACCTAAAATGTGTAAAATGTATATATAGTATAGCAAGTGGATTATTAGAGGAGCAATTACACAAGTTTTTTAACTCTCCATCTGAAAACAGCCTTATTAGTTAACATAATATTGTTGGCTTAAATCACAAACCTGATAACAGCCTATTAAGAAAGAATAGAAGGTTATTGAAAATTAATAAATTATAAAATAAAGCTTGATTGTTTTTTTACACTTTCGGAAGCTATAAGAACGAATGAGAACATAAAAACAAAAAAAATAGATTTAGCAGGTTGACATTCTAAGCCAACCATATACAGTAAACATTACAAATACTCCAAAGTGAGTAATGTTCTAATAGTAAACAATTTACTAAGCATATTCAGTTTTATTTAAATTATGCATTATATATCTTGAAATTATTAATCTTAGTTACAAATCAATAATTTCATAACTCTATTCACCAATTATATCACTATTCTATACATGGCAGTGTAGAATAAGCCACCTATAGTTCCAATAACTCGTCTGCTATAATAACGTCAATTGGTAAATATTGAAGCATAAAAATAACAATTAAGCTTTATTATATAATCTTTTGTAACTAATACTTGTGCCGCTATCACAAAATTCATTCATAATAATCCTACATAAGAATAAATGGAACATGACTATTAGAACTATAATGGAAACCCAGAATAAGGGGTTTAGGCCTCCAAGGCTGTGGCCATGTCGGTGTAAGGCGATGACATGGTGCTCGTGAGCCGGTGCTTCTATGACTTCATGTACATGGATTGCATGTCTCAAATCCTCCATATGCTGCTTATCGGCTGTTATATATAAGATAGCGGTTAAAGGCTCGGTAAGTTTCACTGGGAAGTATTTTCTATATGGTCCAAGTTGCACAGGTGAGTCTAAGCAGCCGGCATCGCAAGCATAATATGTTTTATCAGAGCGATCTAATGCCACAAATATAGCTGCCTTATTATCTTCCTGCAATATAACACTTATATTGACATGAGTCATGTTCCCATAGTTAACTCGGCGAAATAAAAAGTCTCTATGTAGCTTTGATGGGTGAATATTATATTCCAGGTGTTGATTACTGAATCTTAGGCTTCCAAAACTAAGTATCATTGCTTGGTTGACACCACTGGCACCAGCTTTTAAAAGATTGTGGCAGCCCTGTTTTTCTAAGGTCAAAAGCCAAATACTTGCCACATTATTCAAATTAGAAAGACTGTTTAGTGGTTTCCATAAATTGAAAGCATCTAAAGTTGAATAGCCTTCATAGCAGCCCTCTGAATATGTTAGGGTTCGGAGGATTTCAGATTTAGTTGTTAGTTTGATGTGCTCTTCATGTTCATAACTTCTAACTTGTGAGAGGATAGCATAAATAGTAGCATTAATTCTATCTCCATTAATAACACCATCAGCTTTTGAATCAGATATATAAAACCCAGTGTACCACAGACCTTGCCATACTCTAGCATGGTTCTCTCTCAGTTTTCTTACTGCGACTCTGTCTCCTGTTAATGCTATAGCTTTTTCCATTTGATCTATAGCTTTCTTTTCTACAATGTCCTTGTGACTTGCATAATCTGCTTTCTTAATGGGTTTGCTGTATTGTACTGTTGTTAGAATCAAAAGGTCTAAGCCATCTCTTGCTTCAATTTGTATAACATTGCTCAGTTTTCTACAGACAACTGAAACGGCTATAACATTTTCACTCTCAGGTAAAGCTATCATACCAGTTACAACCTCATATTCCTTTGCATCAACTCCTTGATGCAGTTTTATAGTCTGTTTTACAGATGTAGGCCAATCAGATAGTCTTGGTATTGTCATGTGTAAAGTTTTAGGTGCATTTAAAGGATTATTAATTAAAATTTCTTGTACAAATAGCGATGGAATAGTTCTATGTGCGTAATATTGGTATGAGACATGCAAGCCTGTTCCACTACATTGAAATCTATGTACAATACCACTCTTGTAGTCTACTAACGTAGATTCTTTCATATCTAAGTCATCTATTATGTATAAAGGGTGATAATACACTGGTAGTGATAGAGTTCTCCCGTGTTTAATATTCAAATGTGAATCGTGTTCTAAGGCAAGTCCTAGTAATCCATTACCTACATAAGGCACGTAATTGTGACTTAGCGATGAAAGCGTGGCAGATGATTCCAGCCTCAAATAAGCGTCATATTCGTTAAGACGATCTTGAAAAGGGTTCAAAAAGTTCCGATGACAAACATTTTGGTTACTCATTAGGGAACCCTCTCTATTATAAAATATATCCATAAGCGTAGGTCCAATGTAAAGCAAAAGGAAGACTACCACTAGAACTAATAAAACTAGTTTTTTTCTTGTAAGTGGTCCATCTGTAAGTCTGTTTATGCGTCTAAAAATCTCTCCGGCTCTCCGACTCATGTCGCCAAAGTTATTGTTTGGTCTTTCCATTACCCTGCAGTTCGCTGTAACCTACACTTTCCACAGCACCACACATATAAAATTTACGTATGATTTAATGTAATCATTGTAAACATGAAAAAGTATTGCAAAATTTTAATTTTTACAACTATAATATGCTCCACAATAAATAATCACAAAGTTAAGCGAAACACATGACGTTTCATAGATAATTGTGATCGGATACTTGTACTATCAAATATTTTCTTTTTAAACCAGATATTGCTTTCTTTATAATAAAAATATACGCAGTAATAGGAACAAAAATTATTCGTAATTATTTTTATATATTAATAGATCCTATTAGTCTTAAAACTGATGTAATTTTTTTACTTTCCATATAAAAATGTGTGGTTTAAAAATGTTTTTTTTCCATTCAGTCCATTTTGTTAGGTGACAGTACCAAATTAAGAATATGAAACTTGTAACGGTACTAAATCGGAATTTAGTTACTAAATTTTGTATCTATTTAATTCACAATATAAAGAAATATGTATACGAGAGGATAAAAAGAAAACGCAAATTACTTTAAAATCTCATATTCATAAAACTATCACAAAATTGTGTTAAATAACTTACACTAATATATAAATATAAATGAATACAATAGCACCAATCTATAATATTTTCTGCTTTACAACAATATAAACTTTTTTGACAACCTTTTTTAAACTCAAAAATAATTTAAATATATATCCAAGTTAATTAGAACATTATAATAATAATAATTATATATAAAACTATATTATTATTGCTATGTGTTAAGAGATTCACACATTAAATTCATTTTACATTAATATTATAAAATTATATAATAAATAGGCATTTTTAGATAATTAGTATCTTATATATCTATTAAAATTTCATAAAAAAATATATAATAATTAGAATGAACTTTAATATACTTTTTTAATATTATGTAAATGAAATTTAACAGTATTTTTTGTCTTAAAAATATATATATCTGCTAGGACATGTAAATAATATTAAAACAAGTTATATCAATATTTGTGCTTTTCATATAATAATATGCCGCTAGAGTATAAACCCACTGTTTTTTATTGTTATTTATGCCGTTGGAAAGTATTAAAAACGATAAAATTGAAGTCCACGAAATTAAGAAATATACTAATTCGTATTTATATCCTATAGTAAATATATTAAGGCATAATTTTCATATAGAAGTCATTTAGACTATAATTGATCTTACTTAATTATAGTAAAAGTGATGTTAACAACTAGTAATTGCTTTGATACATAATATTCTTCTTTAAAATATGAGTTTCTTTTTCGACTGCAATGGATGAAATATGTTTTTATATTGTAAAATATTTACCAAATAAATTAAATAATTGTTATTTTTAACTTTTAGTAACATTGGATTAAATAATTTATTTTTTAAAAACGAACCAAAATGTGATATCAATTTTTTTTATAATACTGTTAATTTGGAAAGTATAACTTAGCATATAAGTGGAATAAATCCAATTTCAATAGAATCTCTCAAATCTCAATTGTTTTTTAAATTAATCACAAATTAATATAATATTGCATACATATATTTGAAATTATTTTAAAAAATATAATGTATATCTCTTTTAATTTGTAATATTTCATTACCTCGAGTGGGAATCGAACCCACAACCAGTCGCGTTGACAGTCACACTTTGTGTCCCTGCGCCAGGACTGGCCTCACAGTATTAAATTACAAACTATAAATAATATTTTCTATTCAAGCATTGTGAAAAAATAATTTAAAAAAAATTTCAAGCTGCTATGGAAAGTATTTTAAATGCAACAATTTTTTATTTGTGGAATGATATTTTATGGAAAATAGAAGCAAAAATATATTTTAAAAATATCATTTTACGTAATATTAACGTGATCTACAGTCATTTTTATTCTTTTTGTACCCAATTGTTTTCAGATCTAAATTGTACGATGTCTTCCTCCGAATCGGTGTCCGATGGCGGTATTTCTTCATTGTCGTAGTATGGTTTTTTAATTATATCTATGAAAAATATTTTTTATTAGTTTTAATCTGTATCCTGCACATAGCAGCGTAAACATAGGGACACTGGACCACTTTTCATCATTTTCTTATAGCATGCTGAGTGCCTTGTTACCAGAGAGAGGAAATGAATATATTTCATTCTCCCGAATGGGAATCGCCACCATAATCATCCCTCATCATCACTCCCCACGAAGCCGGTCGCCATTCATCACAAAATGTCTCGAATTTCGACAAAACGCGCAGAAGGGTGTTAACACAAAGTTCCCTCTGTCTACCCTGCTATAAGCGGGATAAAGCGTGAAACTAAAATAATTAAAGAAAAAAGAAACATATTACCATAACCACTCTCGCCATCCCCATCAACAAGTGGTCGTTTATCCTCTGATGGTAGTTGTGAAAACGCATACTCCCGCCTCGCAGCACGAGCTCGTCCCCGCCACCCCGCGCACCACGCACCACCCACCACTAGGGTAACTCCCACCACACCTAAAATAATAATAATGAATCCCGTACATACGTAATTGTATTAATATGTAGACTTTAATACAGTATGGTTGATGAGTCGTGGCCGCCTTGAAGTAAGCTGTAGATAAGATTTCAAGATACTTTAAATTTTGATTATTTTCGTCTCCAGTGCACGATGCGTAAAAAACCTAACTTCGGAGCGACCTCGACTCATCGACCATACTGTATTTATCTTTTTTTATAAGATCAAATAGTGATCATAACGTCAGATAGCAAGAAAGAAAGAAACTCAAGATAAACCTTATTAATGTTGTCTCGTTGTTTTAAGCAATTAATTTGCTTAAAACAAATTCATAATAGATCATCAAAATCCATTGTAGGTAGGTCGTCAAAGTTACCGGATACTTCCACAGTAATCATTAAATAATACCTACATGAAATGAATCTCCACTAACCTGCTAACATAATGAAGACTAGTCGCGGCATCCCCAAAATGTGGCCATCTTGGTCCAATTTAAATAGAATATTCGGTGTCACATTCTCGCTGCTATTTATCTGTAAAAAATATTCAAGGTTTATTTTTTTGCATCTGCTGATTTGATTAAATCTTTTAATGTTTATCAATTTTTCATATTGTAGTTTCCTTAATATATTTGCTAATAGTGATGTATCCATCACTGTAGCAGAGTTGGTAGATAGCAAAATGTCTCGCCTAATATAAGTAGTTGGGAGACATACAGAAAAACACCTTATCTGTGTGACTAAAGATAATAGACATACCACATATAGCAATTAATTTACGCTATAGGTATATGTTGTACGTGATATACCTTGGACGTGCTTCTAGCCAATGTACTTTTACATGATTTTAAATAGTGACGTACTTTAATATGTTTACTGATAGTGATGTAACCATCGCTGCTAGCAGACAGCAACACGTCTCGCCCCATATAAGTAACGGGAAGAGATGCGGAGAAACGGCCCCATTGGTCGCTACTTGCGGTGGACACGCCCCTTTTGGAGTCCAATGGGTAAATCTTGATTTGGGTGTTGGGTAACGGCTTGCTATTGTGGTCCAGGGCTAAACCTGAGGAATTAAAATTAGGATTTATATGAGAAAATAAGTTTTTAGCGTGTAATAACTAAATCCTTATGACTTTATACGACCAAACAATCTAGTTAATGTAAAATTTTATAAGTATTTTAAAGATACTTTACTAGTTTTTGGAATACAGATAAGTTTACAATATGCCACTTATTTTCTTTATTCTCTGAATATTTGGAATCACATAAAATAACATAACATTTAAGGTAAATATATTAAAAACAAAAAAATATCCGAAATTAGACATAGAATGTTCAAATAGAATAGTGAACCTATGGGACCATATTCATACTTTTAGTATACATAAGTGACCATAATATTGTAGTTTATATTACTTGCAGCACGAAGTATATGAAGTGATTTAAATACAAAAATATTATTTAAACCAAACCTGTAACATAAACAGTATCAGAGTTCCTATCTAACGGCACATCATCAAACTGTCCCCCTGGCAGATGGTCAGCGTTGATTCTACGCAATATCACATCTTTTTTCTTAATTTGGCCTTCTATTACACGCCATGTTAGAGTCTGAAAAGAAATATCAAAATTTATTTTATTGTATATTCCTTCCAATGAAAATATTTGTAATTGTATAGACATACCGTTTTAGTGAGATGCTTGAGCGTTGCTATGGCAACGTGTATCATACGCGTCAATTCGTTCTCTAATAACTATAAACTTACCTGATTTTCATATCCATGGCACTGTACAACCACTTTATAATCTCCTGCTGGTAGCAATGCACGGTAGACTGCTAGGTTCTTACTGACGGAGTATCGCCGGTTCAAATCCAATATGAGGAGGGAGGCACTACGCATTGGTGCGTTTTGTTCATTATGTATTTGGCCTGTTATACCTGAAATGGGAAAATAAGATTAGGTTACATTTTTTAAGTTTTTGACGTATTTTTTCTCAGCTTCACGCATGTATCCAGGCTAAATTAAGTATATTTAAATTTAATTATTTAAATAGGGAAGAGAATGTCTTAAAAATTAGGTTCCCTATAGCATTCCTATTCCATTCCCTATAGCGGCAGGTAGCCCTGCGTACGGGATACAGCGTGACATCAAAAAAAAATTAAACAAAATTCTTACCAGTATTAGCCTGTTCAATAAACTTCATAATCCCATGCAAATTCTTCCTCCAGATCCAAGCTATATCCATTTCTAGAGGCATTTTACAACAACTCAAACCAACAGACACTATAGGCGTGTTAAACCGTTCATACAACAAATCTACGAAACTCTCATGTTGAACATTGAAATATTGCTTGCAAGGATATTTATCTATAGGCGTCCGATTATCCTGATACTTTTGGGCGAACTTTTCGTATATATTCTTGGAGAAATTCGGAACAGTTGCGTCTTCTGTGCCCGATCCTAAATCAAGGATAAGATCGAACTCTTCAATTTCTAATAAATGGGCGAACGCTTTTTCTCTTGTATAATTAGATAACGGATTAATGTTTTTATTAGTTAAATAACTATATAAACTATCGCCGAATTCTTCTTCCAACGCTTGTACGTCACATTTTTCTGTATGATCGTACGTTTTGAGTATTTTTTTGAAAAGTGGGTCTAGATTTGGTATAAAATGTAATACAGTGTTTTCTAATAACTTTTTGTGTCTCGGCTCTCCAATAGTGTAGGCGGTGGCTATGTGACGGGCGAAATTGATAAGTATTTCTTGTCCTAATGGTTGAGAACCGTAGAGATTGCTTATAAGGGCCACGTGGAATTTCTGCTCTTCGGGAGATCCCGACTGAAATAAATATAAAAACATTATTTTGTTTTAGATTTTCTTTGTATTTTTTTAAAATAAGTTTAAATTGACTTGAAAAACGTTTTAGAATGATCTTTTAAAAAACACTTTTTAAAAGTTTATTTTGCATCGTGGCGCTGAAGCACAAGGGCTCGACATTAACGTGATGGTTGTGGGTTCGATTTTCACCCGAATCAACGAATGATTTTTTATTTATTAATATTTTCATTACTTCACTCTGGCACCAAGTCAAAAGGCGGCCGGCGTTGAGTTCCACTCACCACAAAGTGCTTCAAAAAATACGGCGGAAAGTGGAGAACGGAGTATCTTAACACTAGGTTCCCTCGGCATACCCTGCTGTATGTGGGACACAGCATGAAGCTGATGATGATGATGTATTTAAAGCTAAAATACTGTTTGATCTTATTTATAATTCATAAAATACCTAGCCAGAAAAAACGTTTTGCACCTTTATCACACACGTATTTTTTTAAATACATACTTCAGCAGTTAGCTTCAATTCGTGCAACATGGCAGTCTTAAGGTTATCCCCAGCACGAAATTCCGCTATATCGGGATATTTGTTTTCTAACTCCGCTAATATCTCGTAAACTTCTAACGGCGTATGATATCGAGTGTTCATTATGTTGTCTAATACTCTAAAAATAAAAGAAAAAAATATAATTATATAAAATAATTAATTATAATAAGGATTATATTATTTCCTATTTAATTGTGTCAGATTCACGCTGTATCCTGCGTAGTAGGGTAAGTAGAGAGCCCAGTGTTAAGCCACTCCGACTTTCTATTGAACTCTGGAGGCAATGCGTGTTAAATGGCCGAATTCAACGCCGCGCTTTGTCTCTGCCATATTTTTTTTTACTTGTTAAGTAAATTTTATTTTAGAATATACTAATATTTATAATTCATATTTAATTACGTGTTTTATAATAGGCAAAAGTAAATTCTATAAATAAACTCCGTTCTTCTGATTACATTATGTTGTTTAGAGATATATAAAAAATCTAGAAAACAATTCCTTTTGAATTGATTTTATAATAATCATATGCATGCATTAGATTTTTTAACAAAAAATCGTTTATAGCCTTTTTTTACAAAACATTTTTTTTTATTCTAGATAATTAATAAGTAATAATTGTTTAAGCTATAAAATAAAATATTACTTTTATAATTTATAATATTATGTAATATTTAATAAATATTATGTAATATGAATAAAATATATTAAAATTTGTAAAGTTGTAATTTTAGAATTTAGGTTTAAATTTTTTTAGCTTAATCTTACTATTAAAAACACTAGAAAAGTATGAAACATGGTAGCAAAAAATAATATTATATACAAAGCAAAAAATGGAAGGAAATTAAAAGGCGAAAAGTAAGTTAGTACATAGAAAGACAGTTAGAAGAAAACAATACACAAATATGCCCAGAAATATATACATTTATTAGTAAATATAAATTATTCGTATAAACATAAAAAAATAAAATTATGCATTTATGTATAGTAATAAAATAAAAAAACCTAATCAATTGTTTAACACATTACAATTATATTGTAATTTCATTTAAAATATTTAAATTTATGAAGTACTAGATAGACATACAGAGAGATAGATAGAGAGAGATACTTAGATATTTATATTTTTTTCAAAATAAAATAATAAGTGTGTCAGAGCAATGTTAAAAATCTACAATAATTATAAAAAAAACTAAGTATGTAATATAATAAGAGATTGAGATATATGTAACTAGACCCTTCTAAATATGAAAAACAAAAGTGTTTAAAAATTATTCTAATGTGTAATAAAAATATAATGGATGGAATATTTTGTAAAAATCATCAATCAATATAATAAAAAATATTCAAAATCCGTTGTGCAATAAGCAAGCTGCAATCGTTTTAAAGACGCATTACCGTTAAGATATAAAAAAAATAAAAGATGTGTATTGTGTTGAGTGTCAAAGTCAAATATTTATCAACTGACAAATTTAAATAACTATTTAACTCATATCAATAAATTTTTATTTAAAATGCCATTCACTAAAAACCAAAAAATTAAGTAATAAAGAAATTTAAATATATTAAACTTGTGCCAACCAAACTAACAACCAAAAGCAACTTAAAAAAAACAACCTTGACATCTGTCACTCAACAACTGACATCTGACATTGACCACCATTACCAACTTACCGGAAGTCGTACGCAGATGACCAGTGTTGAGGGTCGTCCGGCATCAGCGTGAAGTTGAGGCTGATTGAACCGCTTGGTGGTACTGTCACTTGCTCCGTTATTGATTCGTAGCTGTAATTTTTTTAAAATATAAATTATTTTTTATTTAGAAATGTAATTTTAAATTAACAGGATAGAACAGCAGTTATTCAACAGGAACATGTGAAACTGTGAATACGACTGCTTGTGGATTTGGATTGAATGAAATATTTCTTTAACTAGGTCCCCTCTGCCTACCTTGTAGTGTGCGGGATACAGCGTAAAGCTAATTTAGTTCGAGGAAAAAAACCACAACAAAAATAAAAAAAAAACCAACTGACCCCTCCTTACTAGCAGTAACATTATAAGTCCCCGGCATCAACAAACGCCAGTAGTCGCCATCTTTGCCAGTGCGTATATTATGATTAATACCGGATACGGAAATCGTTGCTGACAGGCCATGGCCGATGTGACTGTGCACGAAGCCGTGGACTCCTTTGTGTACCTGTTGCATAGGAAAAGTTATAATTAATTTAACAAAATATTTATTTTTGTATAATACACATAGTAAAAGTTATCATTTAAGACAAGAAAAAAAGTAGAAAATGGCAGAAGAAGTTAGAACAGATTATTACGAATTAACAGCTTAGAAAGGATTTATCTTTTTAAGCTTAAAATCCTTTCAAAGCTGATTTTCATAAATATTGTAACATGATAGCAAAATTACTATATTGGCAACATTTACCTTTTGAAGAGATATTTTCAAAAAGCTTAGCTTAACTACTCATATATTGATAGTTATCGTTAGGCAATTAGAGTTATATAATTTTCTTATTACAAACTTATAGTATACTTATACGATTCAAACCTGCATTAAAAAACAATATTAAGTCACCTGTTCAATAAACTGTATAAGGGCATCTCTATTGTCCTCCCAATAACTAGGAAGATCGGAAGCTGGAGGGAATTTATAACAGCCAAGTTCAAGTGTGATTTCCATATCATTTGTATGCAAATAGTTCCAATCTTGCATACCTCCTGATAACACGTACCTGAAAAATGTTTTGAGTGTTAAATTTTATTGATGCACACCGAAAGTGTGCGATTGTAAACGCGATGGTTGTGGGTTTAATTCCCATTTGGGGGAATTAAATATTTAATATTTTGATTTCCTCACTCTGGTAACGAGGCAAAGCGCTCTCCAGAGTTCAACACAAAGTGGTGAATGGAAGTCTTTTAGTGGGAAAAGAGTGTCTAAGTGTGTGTGAAGCTAAAATAATGTTTAATCTCACCAATCAGCACCATTGACTATTCCACCAGGGAACTTCTCATAACTCTGACTTTTGCAGGGCAATCCCAAATGCATTTTATGATGTGCCTATAACATAAAGAATAATATTTAAAAACTTTAAAAAATGTAAATTAATTAAAAATAGAAAAAAGTATAAGAACTATTTAAACGTTTCATAATTTATCCCAAACCACAATTTTTACACAAAACATTTGAAAAAAAAACATCAACTCACATCCGAATAAACATGGGCAAGATGAACAAACACATTGTTATCTGGCGTCAAATTCTCCTTTCCATCCTTCATATCCTGGTTACCATCATACGGATAGTTAGCCACTAACGAACCGCCATGCAAGTTGGCGGATAGGACAAACGGGATAGATTGCGTCCAATTCATTATTGCTAACGTTTCTGGCTCTTGGACTTGGTTATCCTAAAAAATCAGGATAATAGGATATTTTTAAGATGAGGAAAAATAATTTAAGACGGAATAGTAGTTCAAAATATACATGTGGTAATATTTATTAGATAAAGTCTTTTTATCAGCTAATGTCTTTTTATTTTAATAATATTCGGCGTAATAAAAGAACAGATCAGAACAGATTCTTGCTTATTATTCAGTTCCATATCTTCCATATCTTTGCAGGGGTAGGCAATGCCAAGCACTAAATCAAAATATAAATAAGTATAACAACTTTGAATATTTTAAAACATATACAAATACAACGTACCTGTGTAGGTCCAAACTGGTCTGGGAAGTTTCTATTCAGGTCAACATCATGGGCATTGGGCCTACCTCGGACACTGCTATAGTCATCTATATAAGAAAAAAATTAATAAAAAGAGTTAAGAATAAAAAAGTGCAGTTAAAAAATCGTGCCAAATGTGAGATGTTGAATAAAAAAAATTAAACAAGCTACACACCACTCGTGCTATCAATTTTTTGTACACACAAAAGTTTGTTGAAAACGCTTGAAAGAATATAAGAATTAAATGACACTCGCAAGAATAAAAAAAAACAATACCATATTTGACTAGGACTTACTCTTTCCTTTAATGGAAAACGCTAAACACAAAAACAAAAATCAGTACATTATGACATTACCATAATAATCAACATAACTTCTGTAAACTATTTATCATATATTTAAATAAACAATATTTCAAATATTTAAAATATATTTATACCATAAATTGTTCACAATTCCTCTAAAAGCCAAAATAAGAAACCTTTTTTCTAAATAAACTTTTTTATCTATCTTTAACTAAACTAGTAACAAATTACGCTACATCTCCTACATTTTTAAGATCCGGAAACAACGTTTTCCAGGCACGTTATCTTAAAGTAAGTAGAAATAAATCCGTTTTAAAAAATAAGCACAAAAACACAAAAAAATCAAGCCACTCACTGACAGTAGCATGCTCATATCCATCAGGGTTCATACTCGGTAGTAAATGGACCCGCGTAGTGTTCAACAGTGTCTGAACTCTCTTATTTCCAACAGTATACTGTTGACAGAGATATTTAGCTAATAGAAGCAGCATTTCACGTCCCACCACTTCGTTTCCGTGCATATTTGCTACGTATTTGAATTCTGGTTTGCCTGTAAATAAAAGTAAAAAAATTGCCTTTTCCTTTTCTAAATGATATTGTTTTATTCCACATAAAGTTAACAATCGAGGCCATCGTAGCGAAGGGTCGCCAGCGTGTGATTGTAACGCGACGTTTGATTCCTACTCGGGGGATTGAGGTATTATTTATTAATGATTTCCCTTCGCTCTGCTACCAGGGCAGCGCCTCGTTGAGTTTCGCCACTTAACACGCATTGCCTCAAAAATTCGTATTTTTTTTAATTTAGATTGAGTAATATTTTCTTAACAAGACTTTTTTAAAATAAAAAACATACCAGGTATATGCCTCCCAGGGTCTTTCGTGATCTCAAGTACATACAACTCCCTATTTTCCACACTCTTCCCGATGCTCGTTAACTTAGTGATGTCAGGGTATGACTCCACCAGGTCCTGGAGGAACCTCTCCATCTTCAGATAATTGTGGTGCTCGAAGTCCACTGCGGGAAGACCATCGTTGGCGATACGTGGGCACCTGTTACGCACTGTTTTGCCCCTTAGACGCGTGTTTTGTGTAGTTTTATATATTTATACAGAGTATACTATATATAAGGAATTAGCTAATAATTAAAATTTATTAATTTAAAAAATTATAGATTGGAAAGTTAAGTTAGTTAAGATAAAAAGTAGATCTAGCGTGTTTTCATAGATCCTCTGCTTTAACAGTAATTTTAATTATAATTTATTTTAAAAAATTACCTTACTTATACATAAAAAAGGTTGTAAATTATTTTTTAAAGGATTGTTAAAAATAATAAAAAAAGAAATGGTTTTTTATCATATCTAGATGTTATTTTCGTTCAACTAAATAAGCATCATAATTTGTTGCTTTTAAATTAATTAATTATGTCCATTGTTTGTACAAGATAATGCTACTGCTACAAAGACTCCATGTTAAATAAAATAATTGACTAAGCTAAAACTGTACAGACAAAACTAAAAAAAAAGGTAAATTTGTCTTTCTAATATAATTACAGACTTATAGACATGTACTAAATGCAAGCTCAAATTATAAAAGGCACAAAAAAGATAAGGAAAGATAAGGGGCAAATTAACAGTGCGTAACAGAAAAAAGAATTAACCATCACCAAGTAGCACAACAACGAAAAAAACCGAAAACCACAAAAGTATTATTGTTTTTTGTTATTTTAGCTTGCAAAGCTATAAAGAACTAGAAGCTAAGCTTTTTAGGCATACTACTTACTTACCTAGTAAAAAATAAAAAAAAGAAAGAAGAAAAAAAATAGAAAAATGAACTGAAAAAATTAAAACAAGTATAAATTTTTGGACTCATTTTATTACATAATATTATAGTAATAAACAAGATTTATATTTAAAAAGTACATATTGTATACTAAAAACACTTTATGAGCATTAGTTATCGAAATGAGCAAAAATTATCAAATGACATTGTCACGTTCATTTTTCTTCATAATTTTAAAATAATACAGATTATAAAATATAGTCAGAAATAAGACAACAGAGACAAGAAAATCTGCGTTTGCTACTTTTCTTTCCGCTTCACGCTTCGTCTCTAACAGGGTAGCCAGAGAGAATATAGCGCCAAACGCTACTATTTTAAAACTGACTTACTACTAGTAATTTAAAAAGTTGCACATATAGACGTAAATTAGCATTTAACTACTATTAAATTTGATTATGTTCTTTCTTTATGTAGGCAATTTAATATTAGACAAATACTAATTTACATCCTGAAGTGTAGTAATGTTATCATATCGAAACTTAGGCATTTCTTAGATAAACATATTTTTTCACAGTAATTAAATGTATTATCAATATATCTAATATTATATATGAATTAAAAAATTTTAGGCAATAATTGATGGCAGTGACCAATTAACAACTACAGTAGTGTTCCTTTATTATACTTGTTATATAAATTTACTAATTAAAGCGTTATTATTCGAAAGTATCATATATGATATTCATAAAAAAAATATGAAAAATGCTATATTTACACCATAACCAATAAATTATTTTTTTTAAATATTTGTCTTAAATTCTATATGAATAGGAATGACAAAACATTATCATTTATGATATGACACAACCACCAATATTTAGTACACATTGAAAAAGAAGTATCAATTAGATATCATTTTGCAAAAAGAAGATGCAATATACAATTATATAAAGGAGTAAACGAGACAGAAGATTCCATGACAGATACATAAAAAAATAAAAAAAGAACTATTTATTGACAATATGTCACAATTTTTCGTCAGAAATTCATTTTAAAATTGTAAATTCTATTTGATACTCCTTTTGTATATACATTTAGAAATAATACTAGATATTATATTTACAACAAACACCACTGGTTAATTATTTTATAATTATGTTATATATGTTATATGATATACATTTGTATTATACAAGTCATATAAAACAACAAAGTGTGTAGTATATGAGTGTGTGTGAAATGCTGGGTTTTTAATTTTTTTTATTGATTATAATATTGTTAAATATTCGCGTTCTATAGTTTAAACGAGGAGCAATGACTCGAGGATTCAGCGGGAATGGATTGTCTTAATATTAGATTCCTATGTTCCCTTTACCTACTCTGCTATGTGCAGGATACAGCTTAAGTTAGGAAGGAGAAAAGTATAGTTTAAAATATATATTTTATATATATAAATATTTATAAATTCAACAATTTTAATTTTTTATATTGGTTCTTTCATTTCTATCAAATCTCAATAACAAATTAAAACACAATTAAAACCCATGATTGAACGATCTTAATAATCATTTAAAGGAATATTTTAAAAGAACTAAACCATAAACATTTTAAATAATACCAACAAAGAATATTAGGAACAAGTCACTGACATAATTTTTTAAATGTACTTTGCATATATCATATACTTCTTGAGGAGTGTAGACAGATACACTACACTGTAGAACAACTAAAAGAGGAACGGGAACCTTCTAAGGGAAGTAATCAAAAATAGGGAAGTAAAAACACTAAAATAGGACTCTTACGTAAATTAACGAGAATAAGTAACCTATACCCTATATCTTGTGACATACATACATACTTAAGATAAATAATTTTAAGCTTGTAATATAAGAACTAGAACGAAATTAAAAACTAACCAACAATGTGTAACAGTCACTGCTGTATTGTGTCGTGTAGAGTCCATCAGTGTCGCGTTCTTTAGAGAAGTGTACGGTGAGGTGTCAGACATTGTGTCGTGAGACTTACCGGCTGTCAGCGATCTAGGGCGACGGTGTACGGTGAAGTTGGCGATTGACGGTTTCTCGTTGGACACCGTTACGGTTATTGGTTGAGAATCGGTGTATCTGGAATTAGAAATATTTGATATTTTTTGAAAGTTGTTATTCAAATATAAAGGGTATAAAAAAGAAATTAAAGAGGGCAAAAATGTTTTTTTGTTTTTAAAAATTTAAGCTATAACAAAATGAAAAAGGGTAAAAGTTTTTAAAGTTAGAATATGGTCGATTAAGTAATATTTTCTTTTATTTATTTTTTTAAAACGTATAAAAATGATTACACGGCTTATTGGTCAGATCACTTGCACAGTTTCTAAGTGCGAGATCAAATCCAACTGCAAACAAACTTTTAGAACGTCTTCAAAAAAAAAGCAAATATATTGAATTTATCACTTATTCCAGATAAGTAGAACACCCTATACGCAAAAAATATATATATTAAAAAACAATATAACATACCCAGGTGCCGAAGCAGACACTTCATAGTCCCCGGGTAGGAGAAGACGCCAGTACGCGCCGTACTCGGTAGTTTTCACAGTATGATTAATACCATTCACTATTATTTGTGCGTGCTAAAAGTAGGAAAAAAATATATATTTAGACATTGATTTAATTGTTAATTTTGTATATTTTTTACCGCCGAGTCGTCGTTAGGTTGTGGGTTCGATTCTCACTTGGTGGAATGAATTATTTTCATTTTCTTTCCCTGATAACAAGATCTCTCGGCATTAATTCCAAATTCAAAATATTCTTTATTCAAATAGGCAATTATTATAAGCACTTTTGAATCGTCGAATGAACATATGAACAAAAAGCTACCACCGGTTCGGAAGGCAGTTCTGCTGAGAAGAGCCGGCAAGAAACTCAACAGTTGCTCTTTTCAAAATCAATGGTACAATCTATTACATTAGTTGGCAGCTATCCTGCATTACATTCAATAGACATTAATTCCATACATGTTTGTCCTCTAAGTATTCTTGATTGATTTGATTTTTTTGATTCCTCCACTAAATATGCAATATACCAAAAATTGGGGCGGGAAGTAGAGAATGGAGTGTCTTCACAACAGTATAACATCTCAATTGTTATATATATCATTTTTCATACATACCTTCACAGGTTTATTTTCTTCATCCAAAACGAAACCTTGGACTCCTATATTAGTTTGTTCCATGAAAGCCAACAGGGGTTCCTTATTTAGTGACCAGAATTTAGGAAGCTTATCAGCCTTAGGGTATTTGCAGCATGACAGTTCGAAGGTCACCTCGAAGCAATTTGAATGGAGATAATTGAAATCCTGCATACCACCTAGAAGAAGTTGGAAAGCAAAGTATTTTATATTTATTTTTAATGTATTTTATGGGGTAAGTATAAGAACTGCATTTTGATATAGCATATTTTTTTTATTTTGATAGTGGGGAAATTAGTAGTAAAAAAATCTTCTTTATAAACAGTCAACGACAAAAATAAGTGAACACAATGAAAAAAAGTCTTTTTAAAATTTATATTATAGTATATGCACGCTTCAAAAAATTATATTAATTTTCATCCATTAAAAAGGCATTTCAAGCTATTGAAGGCATAGGAACAGTGACGTCACACTAAAAATTCGATGGCAGTGAATTTAATACAATCAAGTAATAATTTATTATATTAGTTTTTCTGTACTGGTAAGACAAAGCGCGGAATTGAGTTAGACAATTAAATATCCAATTAGGATGGAGAGACAAATAGGATGGAGAGTGAAAAACTGAGTGTCCTGCNGATTCAGCGGGAATGGATTGTCTTAATATTAGATTCCTATGTTCCCTTTACCTACTCTGCTATGTGCAGGATACAGCTTAAGTTAGGAAGGAGAAAAGTATAGTTTAAAATATATATTTTATATATATAAATATTTATAAATTCAACAATTTTAATTTTTTATATTGGTTCTTTCATTTCTATCAAATCTCAATAACAAATTAAAACACAATTAAAACCCATGATCAAACGATCTTAATAAACATTTAAAGGAATATTTTAAAAGGACTAAACCATAAACATTTTAAATAATACCAATAAAGAACATTAGGAACAAGTCATGGACATAATTTTTTAAATGTTCTAAATGAACATTTTCTTTTTCATGAAAAAAAAACCTTCGATATATGAAACTTTGCATGTATCATACACTTCTTGAGGAGTGTAGACAAATACACTACACTGTAGAACAACTAAAAGATGAACGAGAACTTTCCAAGGGAAGTAAACAAAAATAGGGAAGTAAAAACACTAAAAGAGGACTCCTACGGAAATTAACGAGAATAAATATATGATCAAAAACCATATAGAAACGGAAAAAGACAGTATTTTACCTACAGCCATACTTAAGATAATTAATTTTAAGCTTGTAATATAAGAACTAGAACGAAATTAAAAACTAACCAGCAATGTGTAACAGTCACTGCTGTATTGTGTCGTGTAGAGTCCATTAGTGTCGCGTTCTTTAGAGAAGTGTACGGTGAGGTGTCAGACATTGTGTCGTGAGACTTACCGGCTGTCAGCGATCTAGGGCGACGGTGTACGGTGAAGTTGGCGATTGACGGTTTCTCGTTGGACACCGTTACGGTTATTGGTTGAGAATCGGTGTATCTGGAATTACAAATAATTTATATTTTTTTAAAGTTGTTATTTTATTAAATTTAAGCTTTAACAAAATGAAAAAAAAAGTAAAAGTTTTTAAAGTTAGTATAAGGTAGATTAAGTACTGTTTTCTTTTATTTATTTTTTTAAAACGCATAAAAATGAGTTTCTAACGAGTGCGAGATCAAATCTCATTACAAACAAACTTTTTGAACGTTTCCAAAAAAAAAAGCAAATATATTGAATTTATCATTTATTCCAGATAAATAGAAGACCCTATACGCAAAAAATATATATATTAAATAACAATATAACATACCCAGGTGCCGAAGCAGACACTTCATAGTCCCCGGGTAGGAGAAGACGCCAGTACGCGCCGTACTCGGTAGTTTTCACAGTATGATTAATACCGTTCACTATTATTTGTGCGTGCTAAAAGTAGGAAAAAATATATATATTTAGACATTGATTTAATTATTCATTTTGTATAATTTTTACCGTCGAGTCATTCATACATCATTAGAACCATTTAGGGGGTTCGATTCTCACTTGGCGGAATGAATTTTCATTTTCTTGCTCTGATAACAGGATCTGTCGGCGTTAATTCCACCACTAAATGTGCAATGTATCAAAAATTGAGGCGGGAAGTGGAGAATGGAGTGTCTTCACAATAGAAAATATATATAATTTCTTCATACATACCTTCACAGGTTTATTTTCTTCATCCAAAACGAAACCTTGGACTCCTATATTAGTTTGTTCCATGAAAGCCAACAGGGGTTCCTTATTTAGTGACCAGAATTTAGGAAGCTTATCAGCCTTAGGGTACTTGCAGCATGACAGTTCGAAGGTCACCTCGAAGCAATTTGAATGGAGATAATTGTAATCTTGCATACCACCTGGAAGAAGATGGAAAGCAAAGTGTTTTATATTTATTTTTAATGTATTTTATGGGGTAAGTATAAGAACTGCATTTTGATATCGCATATAAATGATAGCGGTAAAATAAGTAGTAAAAAAAAACTTCTTTATAAACAGTCAACGACAAAAATAAGTGGACACAATGAGAAAAAGTCTTTTAAAATTTATATTATAGTGTGTATGCACACAAGCATGCGCTTCAAAAAATTATATTCATTTTCATCCATTAAAAAGGCATTTGAAGCTATTGAAGGCATGGGAACAGTGACGTCACACTAAAAATTCGATGGCAGTAAATTCAATACAAACAAGTAATAATTTATTATATAATTTTTTCTGTAGTGGTAAGACAAAGCGCGGAATTGAGTTAGACAATTAAATACCCAATTAGGATGGAGAGTGAAAAACTGAGTGTCCTGCCCTACTTACACTATCCTACACACAACAAAATCACCTTACCTTTTACAGAATACCAATAAGCACCATTGGTGAGACCATTCTTGAACTTCTCTACGGGACAAGCGTCTCCCTTCTTCATCTCCTCGTGGTTCGAGGCGTAGACACCCGCGAGATGTTTAAATATGGCGTTGTCTGGGGTTGGACTCTCTATACAACAGTCTTTGTCGGTACTGTAATTATATTTTAGGATGTTTTAACTCTCTTTTTTATTTATCCTTGCAGAGGTAAAGGAAATGAGGCCTTTTTTGAAGCCATCGTGGCGCAGTGGCAGAAGCATGTGACTGTAAACGCGACGGTTGTGGGTACGATTTCTACTCAGGGAAATGAATTATTATTTACCAATAATCAAATTTGTTACCAATTAGGGAAAGCGCGGCGTTGAGATCCTCTACTCAACATGCAATGCCTCCAGAATTCGGCGAAAATGGGGAACAGAGTGCTTTTTAGAGCTTATCCCGCTCATATCAGCGTAGTCAGGGAAACTGGGAACCTAGTGTTAAGACATTTCCGTTCCCCACTTTCAGGTTAAAATTTGAATCTGTGCCTCTACGACTGGCCTCGATATGACGTGCGATTTTGACTATGAGATAATTTACATATTATGACTAATGATATCTACATTTCATCCGCCATTGATAATAAATAATTCCTTAAATGATAAATATATTACGAAAATTAGCTTCGTCATTGTCGGTATATCATTTTTAGTTCCATTTTGCAACATTCTATAAATAGAAATTGTATCATATTAATGTCTAAAAGTGAATTCATGAAGCCATCGTGATACAAGGGCATACTCGTGGTTCGATTACCACTCGTGAGAATGAAATATTTAATATTTTCAATTCCTCGCTCTGGTAAGGAGGCAAAGAGCGGCTTTGACTTCCCTACGGTGAGAACTCTATGGGATGAATTGTACGGAACATCGTGCGCGAATGCGACTCGCACTTGGCCGGCTATTAGGCACGAAACCTTATGGAAAATCACTATTTATGAAGTCGACAAATAGAAATGGTCTTTTGCAAAAACGTATTACACAAAACTAAATTATATAAAAGAGAAATTATAAAACCTAGTAAGTGTGATCGCTCACGACACCATTCATTGAATAGTGAAAGTTATATAACATTTTATATTAATAACTTTTTGTAAAATTCATGATATAACTTACGTAAAAGTAAAAATAATAAAAAAGTTCATTTAGTATTTAGTAGATAACAGGAAATGATAAAAGGAAATAGACACTTGAGACGTAGAGCGCGGAGAGCGCGGTGTTGAGTTCCGAAACTTAATAAGTTTAATTAGTGTCCTAATACTACATACCCTCTGAAAAAGGCCTGTGAGCATAAAACGAAGAAAAGAACGTAAAGTGTCATATAAAAATATGGTAAGAATATCTGAAAACCACAATTATAGCCTTCTGTGATATAAGTTAAATAAGCTAGGATGACACCAATCTAGGGTAATTAAATCATACACTTCGACTCATCCAAAGAGTAATGTCTATTAGTAAAGATGCTTCTTAATTCTTCTTATTCAGTATTAAAGATACTTAAATAAATATTTTTACAAATTAGATTACTTATATACCTATTTTCTACTTTTTTCCTTTTCAAAGCAAACAAACAGTAAACTTAAATTAAAAACATATAAAAAGATACCAAAACCTTCAGCGCAATCTATATATAAAATTTTATACTTATACTAGCGGCCCGCCCGCGGCTTCGCCTGCGTGAACTACGTTGTTATTAATTTCTGTATCCATGAGTACCTACGTCCTATATGTGACGTCCATGCAAAATTTGAGACTCCTAGCATTTGTAGTAACGAAGTTTCATACAAACTTTCAACATCAAAAACAACACCTTAGAAGTCGAATACTGCAAATTCCCATCTTAGCGAGCACCTACGTCCTATAAATAACGCCCATGCAAAATTTGAGATTCCCAGCACATGTAGTTTCTGAGATTTCGTGATGAGTGAGTGACCTTTCGATTTTATATATATAGAAGATAGATATAAGATAAGAGTATAAAGTTAATTTGTTTGACCGCGCTAATCTCAGGAACTACCTATTNAAAAGAGAAATTATAATATCCAGTAAGTGTGATCGCTCACGACACCATTCATTGAATAGTGAAAGTTATATAACATTTATATTAATAACTATTTGAAACATCCATGATATAAGTTACGTAAAAGTAAAAATAAAAAAGTTCATTTAGTATTTAGTAGATAACAAGAAATGATAAATGGAAATAGACACTTGAGACGTAGAGCGCGGAGAGCGCGGTGTTGAGTTCCGAAACTTAATAAGTTTAATTAGTGTCCTAATACTACATACCCTCTGAAAAAGGCCTGTGAGCATAAAACGAAGAAAAGAACGTAAAGTGTCATATAAAAATATGGTAAGAATATCTGAAAACCACAATTATAGCCTTCTGTGATATAAACTATAGACGTTAGTGTGATATCACTTAAATAAGCTAGGTTGACACCAATCTAGGGTAATTAAATCATACACTTATTCGACTCATCCAAAGAGTAATGTCTATTAGTAAAGATGCTTCTTAATTCTTCTTATTCAGTATTAAATTTCAAAAAGGTACTTAAATAAATATTTTTAGAAATTAGATTATATATTTTCAACTTTTTTCCTTTTCAAGGCAACCAAACAGTAAACGTAAATTAAAAACAAAACTTCAGCGCAATCTATATATAAAGTTTTATACTTATATTATAAGAGTATTATAGTATAGTAGTAAGAGTTAATTTGTTCGAACGCGCTAATCTCAGGAACTATCCGAATTGAAATCATCCATATTACATCATGTGATTCGTTTCGTCGTAATTCACCATTCTCAATGAATATGTCTTACATATCTTATTCATTTCGACGAAGCTACACACAGCTAAAAGGTGAGTTTTAATGACCGAAGCCGTCGTGGTGCAGGAGTACAAACGTGTTACTGTAACACGGTTGTGGGTTCGATTTCAACTCGGGGGAATAAATTACTATTTATTAATAATTTCAGGTCTTCGCTCTGGTACCAAGTAAGAAATCTGGTATTCGAGATGTAGCGTGAACATAAAAAAAAATTCCAATCACCTTGTATCATCATAAGGATAGCTCGCCACAATAGCACCACCATGCAGATTCCCAGACAGCACGAACTGCTTGGACATGACCCATCTCATCAGCGCGGCGGTCTCCGGCTGCCGGCCGCCGAACAGGTACTCGTCGTCGTTGGCCTTGTTCTCGTCGAACTGATCTGGGAAGTTCCTGTTCAGATCGACGTCCCTTGCGTTACTGCGGCCTACGTAATTTGGCAGTGAATCGCAATTGCCTTCCTGAGAAAAAAAACAAACATTGAAAAAAGAAAAAAAAAAAGCCCGTAGTGTAGTAGCAATACCTTGNATTGAAAAAAAAAAAAGAAAAGCCCGTAGTGAAGTATTGGCAGAAGCATGTGACTGACTGACTAAAAACGTGACGGTTGTGGTTTTGATTCCCACTAGAGAAAAATAAGAAACTATGAGAAAATAATAATTTATTATTTTTATTTCCTCGCTATGGTATAAGGTACAGCGCGGCGTTGAGTTCTACCATTCAACACGCAATACCTTGAAAATTTGGCGGAAAGTGGGAAACGGAGTGTCTTAACACTAGGTTCTCTTAGCCTATCCTGCTATCTGAGGGATAAAGCGTGATTATATTTAGTATATAATATTATATCGCCATTATTACTAATTCTGTAATGTAAATGTTTCTTAAAAGATAAGTTTCATTGTTTACAAAAATAATAAATATTACTCATAGTTTTGCTGGGAAAAGTCATGTATTTTTATTGAACGGTTTTAATTGTGCTGTGTTGTTTGCATAATAAAAACGAAAATAAAAGCATCGCACTGTATCCCGCATACCTATAGCAGGGTAGACAGAGGGTATCTGGGTATCTAGTGTAAGGAACACCGTTCCCATTACGACACTTCCGTTTCTTATATTCCGCTGCATTGTGGAGACATTGCATGTTGAGTGGCAAAACTCAACGCCGCGCTTTGCCTCGATACCAGAGCGTAGAAATGACAATATTAAACATTTAATTTCCTCCAGTGGGAATCGAACCCACAACCTGCCGTGTGCGGAATACATCGCGAAGCTAAAAAAATTATGTAACTTGACCAATTCCTAATTAAAAAAATCCCATAAACTAAAGATTGACCTTTTCAAATAAATATTTTGATTAAATCATCATTTTAGGGGATTCCTGTTGATAAAATAATGTAAATCTTTTAAGTTAGACACGATACAAGGTCGCCATTCACTACAAATTACGTAGGTAAATAAGAATGACTATAGTACGGTCAATGAGTAGTGGCCGCGCTGGATTTATATGTAGCTTAATACATTTGATTTGAAGATTTTTTTTCACTTCTGAATATTTTATATTTCACAAGTGAACTATACGCATAAGCTCATTAAAACTAACTTAACTAACTAAACTTCAGGTCAGCCACAACTTGTCGACCGTACTGTACTATTCGTTATTTAATCGCTTAGTGTCGTCTGACATTTAAGTGAAAAGTGAATAAAGAAATGTTTTTTTTTTCTTTTTAGTAAAAACAATTTTAAAAACTTCTCATTAAAAATAATTTATTGTATAGCAATAAAAAGTTATTTTTATTGAGCTTTTATCATAATACCGCTCGTTTAGTAATTAAAACTTTTTTAAAACAGTTTTTGTGAGATTTGTAACAATTAAAATTTTAAGAATAAATAATGTTAAGCTGTGTATGTACGAAAATATTTCCTCACATTCTTTTCTTTCAATATAATTGTAAATTTTTGTAATGCCGATATAATCTAAGTATTTGTTGTATTTTTTTGCTTCACACTGCCCACACATAGCAGGGTAGGCAGGGAGAACCTAGGAACTTATATATTTTATTTATAAATACATTCTCGGAATGCGATGAATAAAGAACAACAACAATATAAATACTAAGTACCTACTTCTAAAAGTGGGACACTTTTTATACTCAATAGAAATTATATCAAGATGTCACCTATCAATTGTTATCATACAACTTTATCTACATACAACAAGTCTCCTTTATAATAGAAATGTAACACGGATATAAAATATTTAATTTACTATGTAAAGCTCAATGAAATTATTTTTTGTAATATATTAGTTAGACATTAAACAGGTAAATAAACACTCAGTATAAGGTGAACCCTTCATAGCTCCGGCACAAAATGGTAGTTAGTTTAATTCCCACTCAGCTCAGTTTAGTAAATGCTTTAAATATTATAGCATTTTCAATACTAACAAAAGAAATCAAACTAAAATTTCAAAATTGACAGGAGGTTTTCTTAACTAAATCTACATTTCTTTGTTAATTACTAGTATAAAACAGATATTTTATTTGATAGCAAAATTTATTAATTAACATAGTCCTAAGTGTATTTTTTATCTATTTACTAAGTTGCAAATGCAGATTAACTACTTATGCTGACTATGATAACTAAAAAAGTAATTTATTTATCAATTTTGCCCTCTTTTCCATATAGAAGAAAGTCAACAGACGAAACCTTGTATTAAGACATATACATATCCCTTACATATCTCTTGCACCACTGAATATTCAAGCCACCTTTTGTGTAAGAAGTTTCAAGATTAATAAGGTACTTTCCACTTCCACTTTTGCAATAAATATTGACCTTTTGCAACTGTGCAAATGATAACACTGTTTATTAGAAAATTTATATGTACATTATTGCATTTATTATCTGTAAATATTGCTATGGTAATTGCTTTAGCTTATAAAGTTATAAGCATAATTAATTATGATTAAGATTATTTTTATAAATAGTATTATTTATTGAATATGGCAGTGTAAATAATTTCTTTTTTCATCAAGTTCATTCAATAGGTAAGGCTAACATATTTGTAACACTCTAATAAATTATGTTCATATATGTATAATCCATTTTTCCAATTGATTTTCGCTAATTGGTTAAGAATATTAAGCTAATTATACCTGATAAATTGTGCCATTAAATTAATCAAGTAATAAGATTGCTAAATTCATTACTAAAAATACTTAGTTACTACCAATGTAATAAAAATTAGAACCTATTGACTTAAAACATGATGAAGTAATATATTTTATGGTATATTTGTGTAATTTCATTAAAAAAAGAAAATAATTGTGAATCTTATTTGTCTGAAATAAATTTAACTCAAGCTATGTATTATTAATTTAATATAAAAATAACACCAACCTTACTAAGTTCAAATCCATCAGGATTTAAGGAAGGCATTAAATGTATTTCTGTGCTGTTCACTAATTTCGTTATCCGGTCGTCTTTACCATAATTCGCCAACAAATACTGTGCTAAGTAAATAAGCAATTCTCGGCCGACCGATTCGTCACCATGCATATTTGCCACATATTTAAAGGCTGGCCGCTCTGGATGGACATCTTTAACTCCTTGAGTTATTTGTATCACCAACAGCAGACGTCCTTCTACAGACTTTCCGATCGAGTAAACTTTAGCGAGTTCCGGGTACGACGACTCTAATTTATTAAATAAAATAACCACTTCTTCATAATATCTATATTTAGGTGCTATTTTAAAGAAATCATCACCATCCTCTATAGAGCGTGGCGCGCAATCACTCACAAAAAGAAGAAATATCACAAACAAAAAGTTAAGAGAAGGTAACATTTTTGTAAATGCCATTACTTAGACGATTAAATCACTGTATTATGCATAAGTAGAAACTTAATTTGTTCACTTCTTGCACTATTATATTCCTAACATTATCATCGGGTGCCGTGTATTACTAATTGCAATAAAAAAAATGAAAGGTGTTTCAAAGTAGGTCCACCATTCACGCCCGACAGATGACAATTGACGTATCACCTCTCACAGCGGCGGGCGGTCGACTGTCAAATGTCAGAATCAAACGTGAAGTATTTGATGATCTGTCAATTTTGTTATTTTTTATCTGGAATAGCTTATTTGGACTCTAGGTTTTTGAGTTCTGCCACTCAACATATAACAGCGCCGAAAAATTTGGCGGAAAGTGGAGAACGGAATGTCTTAGCACTAGGTTAAATACAGCGTGAAGCTGATTCGATTTTTAATTATATTTGCAGGTTACATATTAATAGCTGTACATGTAGAGATTACTTATTTTTTAAGTAGCTCAGCAACAATATCTCACTTTATGCACACAGCAGGGTAGGTAGAGAGAACCTAAGCTGAAAACACTCCATTCCCCACTTACTGCCGAATTCAGGACGCATTGCGTGTTGAGTGGCAAAACTCAACGCCGCGCTTTGCCTTGACACCAGAGCGAAGAAAAGGAAATATAAATGTAAGTTAATATTTCATTTTCTCGAGTGGGAATCGAGTCCACAAGTAGTCGCGTTTATTTTATCATGTATAACATTTTTTAATCATTCATAGCTTTACTTTAAGCAATTTTATTTTTTTAGATTATAAGTGTTTGAACAAGCAAAATTTAGAGGTATTAGCTGAAAATAAAACAACCGGAAATTTAAAAAATGGCATATAATCAAATTCATTTAAAAATACGTAATTGTGTGCGTTCCATTTATCATATAATACAATAACTTAACAAATTAATTTAAACAAACACTTACGTATAGACATTTTATTCTATTTATTTACTTCTTTTCGTAATAAAAATAAATAGAATGTCAATCATATTAAAAAAAAGCAATTTCTGATTTAATTTACAATTTCTGCTGCACTTATAAATCTCTTTACATTAAAAACAATTAAAATAATTAAAGCTAAAAACAAAATAATAATACAATGATAAGTGTATCACAGTTACTATTGATTTCTATTTTAGTCTCAAAATGTCATAAAAGAATACAAAAGAAATAATGTGTGTGTTCTAATGGACCCAAATTAACGTTAAACATGTAATAAAAGCGCAGCAATAACTATTTTAATAATAAATAATATAATATTATTATATTAACTAATGCCTTCCAAAGTAAAGTTCTTTTGAGTCAGAAAATTCATATAGAGTAATAATTATGTAATTATAAAACAATAATAGTTTTTTATTTGTAGCTGCAAATTTAATTTGTTTAGTTAAATTATTAAATGTTTTTAAAAGTAATGAAAAATTTACAAATTGGTCATTCTTAATTATTTAACTTTATTTTACTATGGCAGTGTAAAAATTACTTACATACTTCAAGCCAATTGAAAATATTTCAATCTAAATAAGTTAGAGCTTTATGCTTAATTCAAGTGGAATTTGAATTTGCACCTGATATAAATTACTATGTGTAAAAGTCATACAGTATACATCCAAATTAAAAGAAATATTATAAATCCATACATTTTCAAAAAAAATCACCAATATTAAATCTTTCCAGGCGCTATAATCAATTAAACACATGTATGGATAATAATATAATACATTGCAATTAGAATTTTGAGAAAAACAATATATCATGATTCAAAAAGATACCCTTGTGCTTAAATTTGAAATAAATAAAATCGTTATAATGTATTTCTAATATTTTATTACAAAGTAATGAAATATATCTTTCTTTTTCTAAAGAAAAATTGATTCAAGCCAATCACAAAAAAAATAATTTGTACAAAAATGCATCATATCACCTTTATCCTGGCAGGCGCTAATAATGTTAAATCGAAATTCTTATACAGCTATTAAAGTTTGCAGAAATAAATATTTAATTATAGTACTATACTATATGTCACACAGTATGGAGACCTAGTTTATCATATCAATCAGTAAGTATACAAAAAAATGTAAATTTATTACAAAAGTGTAAAAGTACAATAAGGCACACATATTGTTCTTTCAGTGCATAAGAAGTAGATAGATAGATATTAGGTTCAAATTTTGTAAAGAGAAGCTATCTCTTATAGTATTTTAACATTATGGTAACTGTAACATTTATATAAAATTATATACAATAAGATATAATAAATAATAAACTTCTAAAATTAAAATGACTAATAGCTGAAGTATTTGTTCATACATGACTTAAAATTAAAAAAAATGTTTAATTTACTAAAGTAACAACTGAAAATGGCAACACCGTATAGGCTGATTGATTGAATTATATAAATAAATTAAACAAATCATCCTGTAGTAAAAGGACGGTTACAAAAATATTTTAAAATATAAATAAATAATAGTGACCATTTTAACACTAAATTAATCGATTGGATACAATAATACTTTATCCAAATTACCTAAAACATTTAAATATACATACAAAGTACGAAAATAGTAGAAAATCGAAAAATACTTTTTATAAGGCAAGAACTGTAAATACAGTTAGTTATATATATAATACTAAATTTGAAATACCATTGTAATATTTAATATGTATTTTATAAACAGACAAAAGATAATCTGAATTATAGTTTTTATATCAAACCTTTGATCCTAAGCTTTAATATTTATTTTAATAACTGCAATTTATTTGACAATTTCGTGTCAAGTCACTCAGTTCTCCAATTTCCGCCCGAACGAGATACTGCTTGCTGAATAGCGGAATTCAACGCCGCGTATTGTCTTTTCAAAGCAATTTTACTGGCTTCTGCGGCAGCTGGGAGTTGGCTGGACTCGTTTACACATATACGAGTACACGAATATTTCTGTATATTGCTAGTAAAACTTTTGGAGTGGACTACGCAGACCCCCCACTTCCTAACCAAAAGTAATACTGAACAAACAATTAATTAGGCCAAAAATAGGCCTTCAAGTAGCATGTAGTTATTTTTTTTAAATTGAGCATTATTCATATAATGAGAAAGACGTCATTTCTTAGTATTTCTCAAGTAACTTTTCGTATTATTTTTTATATAATTGAAAAGTTCAATTTTTTTTAAATACATGTAT
Organism: Heliconius cydno galanthus; assembly: GCA_036379175.1. Taxonomy (NCBI): domain Eukaryota; kingdom Metazoa; phylum Arthropoda; class Insecta; order Lepidoptera; family Nymphalidae; genus Heliconius; species Heliconius cydno. The sequence goes on along the minus strand of JAKRZM010001187.1, from coordinate 53,844 downwards.
TCTAAAATAATAGAATAACTAATAATTTACATCACGAAAGTTAACAGTAGTAGGTACATATATAAAAAGCCAGCAAGAAAGAGACATAACCCACAAAAGTATTACAAAAAGAATAAAATAAAAAATATATACAGATAATATATAAATATTTTTATAGTTTTGGACGCCTTTGCCTTAAGAGATTGATTATTGAGTACCTATGTAATTATTAAACACCTATTTAACTAGACTGAGGAAACAAATATACCTTATCTTGTAAAAATTGTATCGCTTTATTTACATTAGCTTATTAGGTAGGTAGAGGGAACATGGACACCTAGTGTTACGACACTTCAGTTCCATCAAGACGCTTTTATATTATTACTTATATTTTTTAAAAATCTCATAAAAGAATCATAATTATTATACACAAATTCTCTACTGGCTATACAAACTAAAAACAGCAGCTGTTATACTCAAATAAACCCCATACATCATTAACTAAGTATTTTTGGTCATATAAACCTACCAAATACGTTGGTACAAAACTTACAAATACTACTAATATTATAAAGAATCTTGTGAGAATGAATGTTTGTTCCACTTTAACTCAAAAACTACTAAACAGATTTATATGAAAATTTACAGTAATATAGCTCATATATTATAATAGGCTGCAATTTATGTAAAGATTTTGTATAATTTGGCTATAATATAACGATAAGACCCGTTTTTATAAACCGCTCTCAAATCTGAAATGCCGTTTTCAATCACAGATATATAACTTTTGAATGAAAATTGCATCTCAAGATCGATCTCAGACGTCACAGCGATTCAAAAATAAACGGGCGAAGCCGCGTTTGGATCGCTAGTACGTTGTAAAGTATAAAACTTACAAATACCTTAAATATTTATTAAAATTCACTTAAAATGCGAGGTCCAGAACACATTGGCAAGGACGCCGGCGATCATTAAAGAGAAGTATAGTACTACTGCCGCCCACCATAAGCGTTTTTCCCATTTCCGTTTCTCCAAGTTCCTTAAAACTCCTATACCTACTAGAAGACCTGGAAAATAGAAAAAATAGTAAATCAAGTTATCGCACATCTTATATTTCTTTGGAGATATATTGTGATGGAGTCCAGAAACAAAAATGTTTCCCAGTAAAGTAAATTGGCAATCCTTGTCTTTTTATTGTCAATTAATAAAATCAGGTGAAAATTCATTTTATTTGAAAGAAATTTTTTATTTAATTTTTTATGGACACATTTATTTTTAAAGACTTACTAAAAACATGGAGAAACACTTTATTACATTCTCAGAGTACATTTTACAATGCAAAAAAAAACACTCAAATCTTACCAGCTACAGCACCAGCCAAATGGGCGACATATCCTATATTCTGCTGCAAGTGCCTCCAGTAACGGTCGTACACCGCTGTACCGATATCCACTGTTGCTAGTAATAGAAACACTAAGAGTTGGATGATGGCGAATTCCATTTCCGCCCAGTTCTGAAATTTAATAATGTAAGTCATCATGGAAATTTTCATTGAATTCAATGTGTTTTTTAACTTCACTCTTTACTCCGCATAAAGGAGAAAAGGCGGAGAAAATCTAATATTAAGACACTTAATTCCGCTACAACCCTGTCAGAACGAGAAAGTGAAAAAAATTCAATCTTAGCGCTTGTCAGATGTCCTAGATAATAAACTCTAGCTTTCTATAAATAAAAAAAATCCTTTCAGTAATCCATTACAAATAACACCAAAAAAATCTAATCTTCACACATCTAGCTTACCCTTACATAAAATAAATAGAAAACTAATTACATATTACCATAATAATAGTAGCAATATGAGCAGCAACCAGCGCGTAGACTCCACCAGAAGCGCCAGCCAAATACACTTTGGGGTCGGTGAGGCTGGTTGCCAGTGACCCCGCGGCAACCCCCGCGAGATACACCAGAACAACCCGCCACCAACGGTGGACCATTTCAAGGGGAACACCAAGGAATAACTGAACTAGAAGGTTAACGAGGAGATGCACTACGCTGAAAGAAAGGAAGATAATTATTAGTTTCTTCTTATTAGGTTTTTACTTATTTTTTTTGTTTACTGTGGAGAGTACAGGAGAAGGAAAAGAAGAAGATAAATTATCGCACATTATGTTAGTTATTGTTCATTGTTCTTTAACGGACCAGAGAGGTTATTTATAGCTCCAAATTGTAAATGTGAATGAGAAAATTGAAACCATCGAGGGCACAACATCTGACTGTAAATACGACGGATGTTGGTTCGATTTGCACTCGAGGATATTAATTATTTTCATTTTCTCGTTCTGTTAACAAGACAAAGAGCGACGTTGAGTTCCACTACTCAACGTGCAATGTCTCTAAAAATCGTCGGAAAGTGGAGAACAGAGGGTCTTAATATTAGGTTCTCTCTGCGTGTGAGTGGGATACAGCGTAAAGACTAGTTATTCTAGTTAATTTATATTTTTCATCCTATCACATGAACCAAAATGTATCCAATAGACTCACCCAACGTGCACCAACATGTACGTCAAAAACCTCCACGCCTCCTGCCTCTTGTGGGGATTATATATAAATATCTGTGCTATGGGTCCGGTCGCGTCAGTCTTCCCCTGGGCCGCATCATAGCAGAACAATATGATTTCCACAATTGATATGAAAATCATACAAATAGCTGGTGGCCAGCAGCTGTACTCCTCCTCGTAGGTGCCGTCTGTGTACGTGAATATGGTTTTGCTACGACTTTGGACTGTGAGACGCAACACAAAAGGGGAGGTCGGGGTAGGAACGGGTATAGATTACATAGAAATAATATTTAAATATTTAATCATTTTCGGATTTTTTTAATTACGATTTTTTGCATAATAATACCGGTTAGTTAGTTAAATTTGAGCCGGTTTATAAATAGATGTCAACAATAAATAGAGCACGCGGTGATAGAGTGACATTACGGCATACAGGATGTATTAAATCAATTAAGTAGCCGCGTGTTGAAAGGGCAAATTGTTGTTAACAAGATAATTTGTGGTGCAAATTTCGAAATAGAATACGCATTTGAAGATGCGTTTTTAGGCATAAATTGCAAAAATAATATAAGAAATTAAATTCGATTTAATATTTTATAATATTATATTAAATGTACAATATTTATAAAGGTGTAAAGGATTTTTGTATTTAAGGTCGCACATAAGCAGGTCAACATAAAACAATAGGAGAGGATAGGAGAAAAAGAGAAAAATATCTTGTTAGTATTGCATGCATAAAATATTACTATGTTAGTAGAATACAATTTTCATAATATATTTACAATTAAGGGCTTTCTTATATTTATAGAAAATATTAAAATAAACTTTGTCAAATAAAATAAAAACATATAATAAAATTTTTATTGAAAAACAAAGGAAAAGTGATAAAAAAACCAACATATAATTATAACTGTGAGAAAAAAGCAAGGACATAAAACAATAGTTAATAGCATATCCTTATACAAAGCGAAGTTTCATGCACGACTGGTATAGTAACGTAGCAGAGTATTGTAACCCGTCACCTCCGACCATGGGCCCAGTACCTGTACTAAATGAGATTATAATGAAGTATGCAGTAATGGCATGCTGATGCTATGTAAAAGATTATAATCAAGGTCGATGTTATGTATATAATATAATTAGATAAATACATGTAATATATAAATATTGTGCTATTATACAATTTATTAGAGGCGGTCGTGGCGTAGGGGCAAAAGTGTGTAATGCGACAGTTTTGGTTTCGATTCCCACTCGAAGGAATAAATTAATGTTTATAAATATATTAATTTCTTCGTTCTGTTACTAAGATAAAAGCACGGAGGTGAGTTCCGCCACTTATGAATAATAACTTTGTGTATGGTTATAGCTGTAAAAATAACTCATATAAAACTATACATAAAAAAATCTGGCGTATGGTAAAATATGACGAATTACAAAGTGTTTATTGTTTACCCATGAGAAAAAACGTACCAAAATACTGTAGGATTTTTTTACAAAAGTTTAATATCTTCTTAACATAGGCTTCCAAAATACTATGCCCCTTTTTCACTGTTTTCCTTTTGCTTATATCCTTATGTCCACAACCTTCGATCCGTTTACACATTTTAACCCACATTACGTTCACTAAACACAAACTTTTAGTACTGATAAATGTATAATATTCATGTAATATTAAATATACATTTTCTTAATGTTTTTTTAACGATTTCCTACATCTGTCTGGCAACATAATAGTTAACTTAACAACGATTTTTTATTTTAAATCACTATGTTCAACATAACACACTCACACCCCAATTTCCTCTTTATTTACTTAATTTTTTTACATTTTTTTAATATAAAAAATCTATTTAAAATTAAACTAAATTAAAACATAAAATACGTCCAGTCAACGACAGGTAGTGTTGTCCACTATCGACGGTGAACGTTAGTGAGTGGCCTGCACGAGTTACAATGCAAGGATTTGTGCGGATCGGCGCCAGTGGACCTCTAATGCGCTTAGTGACGCACCTTTGTAATTGTATTTTCTCGAGTTACTTCACTACTATGCGGAAAAGGAACAAGAAATTAAATGGATTTGATGATTTTATAATTAATTTAAAACTGTTGGCCCCCTTTTAGACTCAGAAAACTGAATTAATGGTGTAATTCAACCAGATTAGTCTTTTTCATATATGTAATCCTATAGAATAATCCCTTTTTAAGTTAATAAATTGTTTTTCCCTTTAATATTTGGAAAGTTTTTTCTCAATTCACGAATTGGACCATTTCCATATTATATCATAGCAATTGATCTCAATTACAATTATTAGTTTATTCTTATCTATACATATTAAATCTTTTAAATTAATAATAACATTAATCATGCAAGCAAAGGGTTCTCTTCTGTATGTATGTTTATCTATTACCATTTATCCACTAAAGTAATTTTGATTGACCCAATAAATTTATAGAGTACAGCTTCATAGTTCACATATATTAAATAAAATCATACATTACTATAATATTTATAAAATTCAGATATTATTGGCGGTAGTTCCGCCATCTTGGTTGATGGGCACTCGAATAAAATTCAAATGGGATTGTCAGTATGGGGCTACCAAAAGAAAAATATATAAGAATTCGATTCGTGCTCAACTGGCACGCTCAAATCGCCAAATTAAGAACAGAACTCAAAGTTTTCACAAGTAATTAATAAAAATTAATAGCAAAAACTGTATGAATTGGTTGGTTAATTTAGCTGATAATTAAAACTAATGTTAAAAGGCTGTCCCGAGTAAGTTTCCCGATTTTTTTCAATTTACGTAGTTCCTAAAAATACATACATGATGTGGCATAATACCAACCTCCAATTATTCACTTAATACAATAAAAACAAATTGCACTCAAGATAGCCGCTGTATTAGTTCTAAAATAAAGCAGGTGTAACGACCTAGCGCGACCTTTAAATATCTGTGCATAGAATATTAGATAGAAATGGTATATGTAGTGGATGTGATTTACTACTTTATGGGTATTGGGTTCAATTCTGGTGGAAAATAACTACTTTAACAATTCTTACCAGTAAAGTTATTTTATGATGGTAAGACCTTCTTTTTTAATTTTCTGTGTAGTACTACTGAAAATAAAGTAATTTTCAATTTGCAATAAAAAAAAATGTGCCATAACGGTAGAGTTAGGACAAGCCTGAATAAGTTTGGTAGTAACGAGTTCAAATTCAACTCTTGGGAATATTTCTAATAGAAAAGTAAAAAGACTAACCAGTGTTACTTATATACCTACGTCTACTCTCGTAGAAATGATAAGTTTTTTTGAATATCGTAAATGTCAATAAACTGTTGATCTTTAATAATTATAATTTACATACACGTGTTAATATTAATATTTAATATATTATATTATTTAACATTAGTCAATCGGATCACATCGGAGACAGCAAGGTTGGAGGGAACCTCGTGTTAAGACACTCCGTTCACCACTTTCCGCTGGATTCTGGAGGCATTGGGTGTTGAGTGGCGGACCTCAACGCCGCGCTTTTTCGGAGAATTAATTTTATATTTTTCATATGTGTATATCTTATTTAAAAATACCTCTTATACATATATTTATTTATATAAAGGTATTTATTTGACCGTATATTTCCAATACATATATTAAAAGTGTTAAATATACTTTATATTTTCAAAATTTTGCTTACGCGTTATAATAACTTTGTGAGTATATAGGTAGGTACTCATATCTAAGATAATATGGAAGATAAAGTATAATAATATTGGTACAAGGATAGTTATAAATTCCAATTTTACTCATTGGATTCATCACATATTTAGATGTAGTACTAAGAAAGCGCGACGGTTGTAAGTTCAATTCCCAATCGCAATGTCTTGAAAAAATGTACTTAGATAATAGATTATTAGTATGGTTTTACAATTTAAAAGAAAAACAATAAAATTATATAACTAAATGTAACTAGTAAAGCCGGTGCTATTCAATAGTATTAATTTAAGGAATCGATAAGTAGGTATATTGCGATATTAATTTTATAACGGTAATAGTGATAAAATGTTAGAATAACTAACGGTATATCAATTTGGATGAACAATTTTATAATGTGTAAGAAAATTCTTATAATACAGTTTACATACCCACCCTACATACCCAGTTTAGTTAATAATCGAATCGAATACTTCCCAGATCTTACAGAACATACTTCCCAGATAAATGAAAATGAGGACGCAGAACCATCGTCCCTCTGTAAGAAGGCTGCAATTGTGCAACGATGGAGACCTCCCACGTAGTAGGTATACCTATCCATGTTTTATCTCATAAAATGTAGGACTAGGGTTTTCCTATTACATACCTACATATAAATATGCTTTTTTACTGAGTGGATTTTCCAATATATTATCAACAAATAATATCATAAATTAGTAATGGACCCTTATCAAATTATTTTTCTAACATTTCAATTGAATAATTAGTTCAAATCTACCCAATTTTTTGCCTATATCGTTTTGTCAAAGTGTGTCGTTGTTTTGTTCTATATAGTTCTGATTCTGTTCGTCAGAAAATTCCCGAAAATAATAAGCCTGGAACTAGCTGGCTACCCTAACTGGAATGAACTGAAAAGTTGATATTTAGCATGTAGATTTGTCAAAATTTCTACGGAAGCTAGAGAAAATGGAATTTTTCATTTTACATTTTAAAGTCCAAAGAAATAAAGAATTTTCAGGTAACCTTTATATTAGTATGTATCCTTGATAAACTTAGTTGACTAAAACCAACATTTATTTTTAAAAAGTAAAGATGGATCACAAACTCGTAAATTTTAACGTAAAAAGTAAAGAATTATCTAATCCAACGGAAGGATTCGAACCCACGGACCACGCCTTGAAGATAACATGTTATCTGGAAACCTTCCTAACCAATCTTATACTATATCTGATAAAATAACATATTACATATACCTTTATATCGTGTGGATTTTCCTTAAGTTTAATAAGCGGAATAATATTAGTTATCAGATTACGATACTATCTTGAAAATATTATTGTAAATGTCAATGTTATTATGTAAGTTTCGGTTGCAAGGCTACAACCATAAAATACTAAAATATATCTACTATATGAAATAAAAAATATATATATTTAGAAAAAGGAATTCGAAATTACTTGAATCCATGATTAGGCATAGATACAAGTAATCCACGCCAGGCTCATACAGTCTATACTCTTTTTATTCACTTATATACAATATTTCTTTTTATATTAGTTGTACTATATTCCGCACATAGCAGGGTAGACAAAGGGAACCTGACACCTTAGTATTTAGACACTTCTTTCCTTTTAACCCACTTCCATTTTTCACTTTCCCTCGAATTCGGAAGCCATTGCGTGTTGAGTGGCGGAATTAAAAGGCGCGCTCGAACCTCGTTACCAGAGCGATGAAATAAAAATATTTAATATTTAATTTGCTTGAATGGGAATCGAATCCAAAACCTATCGTGCCTATTTAAATATTTATTTAAGTTAATATATTTACATATGTACGAATACGATTATATATCATCGAATTCCTTATCAATGATAACAAGACGTATGCGGAGTGATTCATCATTGTTGCTCGTAGAAGGTCACCGTATGCTGATATATAAAATAGAGTGCCGTTTTTATTTATATATTTTTAATAATATTTAAATATACTAATACTTTAATAATATTTAAATACAATAATATAAATATAATAAATATACTAAAAGAAAAAGTGAAAAAGTTGAGAAACCAATAATAATATACTAATATTTTCGAATATACTCAAAACTAATTTAATAATAATGTGATAGCTACAGCCCATGATTTTCTCTATATATTTGGCAATTCTTTCTATTCTAAATTATAAGGACAGTTTTATAATTCATTTTAAATAAAATGTATAATTTATTTTTGTTAATGTAAACATTTTTGTACCCTTCCTTCCTAGATGGTGCCTTGCTTCGCCCAAGTAAGACAAGTAAAATGCTTCTTCAATTTTAATCAATCAATAGGTATTTTAAAAAAAATATACAACAAGCATATTTTTTAGCTTCATGCTTTATCCCACATACAGCAAGGTAGGCAGAGGGAACCTCAAAAAAATAAATAAAAAAGTAAATCTAGTGTTAAAACACTCCGTTCCCTATTTTTCCCCGGGTTCTCGAGACATTGCATGTTGAATGGCAGAACTCAACGCCGCGCTTTGCCTCCTAACTGGCATAATAAATTATATAAAAAAATCATAAATATATCGCAAATGATGCTCGTAAATATTATTTATTTGTTTATTTTATTTGATATTATTGAACCGTGTTATTTAACAGATAACATCCGTACTTTTAACGACCGCGATAAGTTTTTATTTAATCTACATATACTTACTTATAATAAAATTGTAACGGATCGGTGTCTGTACATGGAAGATATTTAAAAAAAATTTGAAAGAATTTAAAAGTCTTTTTTTTTCACGGTTTGTCTGTGCGTTTGTTCACGCTTATCTCAGAATCTCAGTATTCTAAAAAAATATCCATAGATACAATAATATGGCAATACATGTATGTCGAATGACAATAAGAAATTCTTTATTTTCATTCACAACCAAAGTCGTGAGTGCAAAATCACTTTTCAAATACCTACCTATTCAAAACAAGAAAAACAATCCAGACTATGATTCTTATACTAAAATTTAAAATAAAATTTAATGTTTTTGTTTTAATGCAATCGATTCATAATAAAAAAATAGAAGGAAACTTGGTAACGAATTGTCCTCAGAGTAGGTTCTCTCTGCCAGCCTTCGTTTTCGACTGTGCCACTCATTTCAGAGCCATGGCGGGTTTGGTGCCAGAACCCAACACTATCTTTTCTCCTACCAGCTATGAAGACATTACTTATATAGTTATCTAATCATAAGCGGTTTTATAACCTTTATTTATTATAAAAACAAATTATTATTATTGGTCAAGGTAAAAAAATAATCTTGTATTATTTATAATATAAAAAAAACCATTGTCTTGTCACGTACCTTTACTGTTATGATAAAGGCTTGTTAAAACTAAAATGCCTAAAGTACATATTATATGTGAAATGAATGAATTATAAAATATGTTTGCGTACATTTTTAGACAATATTCTAGAATTTTCCTTCCTTAAGGAAAAATAATAAAAGATATATAAGATTATAATGAGAAGATTAAAGATGGCATTGTATGTAATATGTAATAGTTAACAAGCAAAACCCAGATGACAGGCACGGGACGATAACAGTTTTAAATAAATTAGATGAGTTATACTTTAACAATGTATGGCGGAGCTGTGATACTTTTTATTTAAAAAAATAGTTTTTATAAATGTAGTACTTCAAATTTCCAACTCAGTTAAGTGATAACTCACTCAACTCTCTTACACTCCATTTTGAGTCGGTTTTAGACAATATTCAAAAATATAGATTAAAAAATATTTTACTTTTTTTCTTTAGTATTGCTATTGTTTTCTATATCGAGAAAAAAAATTCTGGCAAATGACTTCAGAACATTGAAAAAGAGCGACTCATCTATGTCTATTTAAAACTATTTTTCAAACAAACGAACGAACACAATTTTGAATTTAGTATGTATTGACTTGTATGAACGAAAAAAGAATGAATGGATTCGAATGGCCGAATAAAACAAAACCAATGACACACATAAAATAAAAAAAAATAAAAAGTACCGCCATCTGACGTGGAAACCGCGCTGAATCCTGTCCACTGGTCTATTAAACAAAATTATATAAATAACGTGAATTATTTATTAATATATTATTTTTATATATCAAAATATTTTACTACTATAGTATTAAAAAAATATTAAATACTAGAAGCTTTATACAACAAGAAGTTAATAATAAATATATAGGTAGGCTACACATGCACTTCCGTAAATATGTTACTATGGAGTAAAAACCAAATAGGTTTTATATGATACAATGCTGAGTTCAATTATTATTTATTAGTTTACTTTAAAATTATTATCGCGAGCGAGGTTATGGGTTCGATTTCCATAAACATTTATTTTGTATGGATTATCATGTAAGGTTATCGTAATTATCAGGTCTATTTGATCACCGCAGTAGCTTTGCCACTCTCTCTTAAATGATTAATAACAATTAAAATTTAAAACAAAAGATTAAATACATGCATATAGTGATTAAAATATGAGCAAAAAATAACTAAATAAAATATAATATTCACAATTCAACATTCAATGTTATGAAACTGGTATCTACATTGTTTACAAGCAATTAATAATATTTACAGTATATACTACACTACAAGAATTTAAAAAAAGACATACGTGCAAAAGGAGATAACTCAAAAAATAATTAACATAAATAAAAAAATAATAATACAAATGTGAAACTTTGTGAAGATGGATGTCTGTTCCAATTTTACACAAAAACTACTGAACGGATTTTGATGAAACTTTACAGTAATATAGCCTACACATCAGAGTTACACGTAGGCTACTATTTAGGTAAAGATTTTGTATAATTTGGATATAATATAACAAGAAATTTATGCGGGCGAAGCCGCGAGCGGGTCGCTCGTGCCGGTCTGTGATTAACGAGGTCACAATATAAAGATTTATTTAGTCGGTTTTCGCAATAAAAATCACGTACCGTTGTTATACCTACCTAATACAAGGCCTATTCAATATAATTAGGTCTTTTTAAATAGATAGGAATTCTTTAACACATTTGCCTTGTAATATCTCTACAGTAATGTTATCACGTCGTGGATGCCCTGGAGTTAGCTGTAGATGGTTGCGCAGATTTATTTTAGGATTTCCCTTTTTGAGCAATGCGCAAAAGTTTAGAAACCCGTACTTCAGGGCGGCCACGACATGTCGAGCATAGTGTAATTTAAAAACCATATTGTAAGTAAAACTCACCAGTAGTGTCAACAGGACCTCTATGGGGTATAATAGAATGTACATATCTCGCTACAAAATGGCCGAAAACAGCTTTAAAGTCGGGATTCTTCATCATGGCGACGAATTCGGCAAAATCTAGGTACCCTGAATTGTCCCTGTCGGCCAGTGACATGATCCTGTCGACCACATTGTCGGGCAAATCGTGGTCGTACTCTCTGGACTCGATGATGCCTTTCAATTCTACGTAGGATATTCGTCCATCGTTGTCTCTGTCGTACTGGAAGGTAAAGAAAGTTATAATTACATGAGATTTTTTAATAAAAATAATCAGTGCGGTTTTGAAATTGATTTAGTGGTGAAAAGAACGAATCCACAAATTACAGGCTTCGAGATACTGACAAGTATAGTGAAATAGTAAAAGAAAAAAATATAAATTTATAAAATACAAATTCACCTAAGTTGACACTAAGTTTAGAAATTATAGAAAAATAATATTTTTTGTTTACACATTTCACCTCGACCTATTTATTCTGAAAATTGTAATATTACAGTTGGCTCTTTTCACCCTAACAGCGGCGGCGGTGAATTATAGTTGTAAAGCTAGCAGTTAGTACCTACATATATTTGTAGACGATTGTAAGATTTACTTTTATACATAGATTCAACTTTTTTACAAATAGCTTATAATAAATAATTAGATTACATTTTTTTTCCACCTTCATACTGTATCCAGCATGTAGCAGGATAGAGAGAGGCAGGGATTGTTCACTTCGCTCCCTACTTTTCGCAGAATTCTGTAGGCATTGCGTCTTGAGTGGCTGAACTCAACGGCACGCTTTGCCATGAC
>JAKRZM010001187.1:13899-41318 GCA_036379175.1 Heliconius cydno galanthus | reverse complement strand
TTCTAATTTGACATGCAATTTATTCTGCCATGTTAATAACAACCGTCGTCGCTACGCGACCGCGTTCGTTACCGCGTCATTTTGATATTCATCCTTATGAAAATAAATATAATAGTCACTTTTAGCATTTCATCTAGAAGTGAAATTATATTTCTATACAAATTATATTCTTATATTTCAAGCAGGCGTAGCCGCGTCCGGGTCCGGTAGTAATAAATAATTAGATTTCATTTTTTTTCCACCTTCATACTGTATCCAGCATGTAGCAGGATAGAGAGAAGCAGGGATTGTTCACTTCGCTCCCTACTTTTCGCAGAATTCTGTAGGCATTGCGTCTTGAGTGGCTGAACTCAACGGCACGCTTTGCCATGACACCAGAGCGAAGAAATGAAAATAAATATTTCCTCGAGTGGGGATCGAACCCACAACAATGACGACGGGGTAATGACAGCAGACTCACTTCACAATAATGATTAAGCGATATTATCTTGACGGTTTTTTTTAATTCAAAAGAAAAGATAAAAAGCCTTTACTTGACCGAAGCAAGCAGTAAAAGTGTTATCTACACTTATAAAGTAATATAATATCTTTATCGACTAATGCATCATCGCCGAGTGTAGGTTAGGCATTGTAACATTGTATAAAATCAGGTGAAATGTTCCTTTTAGGACATAAGCACCGAATGAGAAAAAAGGCAGCTTCACCCTTTTTCTCGTATAGGCCGAGGGAACCTAGGTTCCTTCTGCCTACGCGACTAATACTTGTATTAAGACATTTTATTTTCCGCCCCATTTTTAAGACATTTTATTTTGATTAGCGGGATTCAATGCAGCGCTTCGTCTACCAGAGCGGGGAAATGTAATTAAATTTAAAATAAATTATATTTATATAATTATTCCATGAGTGGAAATGGAAGACATAACATTCGTGTTTAGAGTCAGCTGCTGGGCACTGTACACAGACGGCCTTATAAGGAAAAATATTTAAAAATATAAGTTTTAGTTATTAAAAACCAAGAATTGATAAATTTTGGTAGAATTTAATTATTTTTATAACATAAAAAATAGTCATGGTATTTGGTGAATATTAAACGTGTTTTTACTGTATATAAACTTGATGGTTTGACTATACTGACATTCCATACTACATATGTCTGTAAATTTGTTTGTTTAGCGTTAGAATAGAAAACACTGGCAGAGGGTACCTAGTGTAAAAACACTCCGTTCTCCATTATATATAAATGAAGCCTATAATATAGATAAGACGTATTCCAAAGTTTTAAACTAAATTTAGGCATGTCTCACCTTAACGCACTCGTTTAACACCCGCTATCTGGTATTAGATCAGAAAATAAACATCAATGACTTACTTAACGTTTGAACAATGCTATGAGTATGCTATGTAATCAGTACACGAGTGCTCCAATAAACCTCTCTTTTTGTAACTTCACGCTGGATCCCGTACATAGGCAGAGGGAACCTGGGAACCTAGTGTTAAGACACCCCTTTCCCATTAAGACACTTCCGTTCCCTACTTTCTGCCGTATTCTGGATGCATTGCGTGTTGAGTGGCAGAATGCAATGTCGCGTTTTATCTTGTTACCAGAGCGAGAAAATGAAAATATTTCATTTCTTCAAGGGGGAATGGAACCCACAACCTGACGCATTTACAGTCGCATGCTCGTGCCCTTGCACCACAACTGAATTCTAATCTAAGCTTGTATTAAATATTATTAAAAAAACTTTTATTATACAAAATTATCAATGCTTTGTAATATTTTATTTGTAGTAAATTAAGGCTTCGTAAAAATAAGCAATGTTAAATATCTGGTTTTCTCGTACATAACACATACGATACGAGTATAATATATTAAAAAAAATAGAATACTTGTTCTAAAAAACCCCTTATGAAATATATAACTGGTCCATAATATTAGTTTGATGTTAGGATAAATTACTAATAACATTTTAAGTGTTGATTTTTTATAACTATATTTATGCTGTAGCACAGCAAATTTATAATATACTAGCGACTCGCGGCTTCGCCCGCTTGTACTACAAAATTATTTATATTCTCCTCAGAACTACTTTTGTGATACAATTACCTTATTATCTTAAAGACAATATCCTTACATTGAAAACTAAAGCCAATTGACTAAAATATTTTTCTAATGGCATCGAAACAGAAAAAAATTATATATTTTGTTGCAATATAAAATTTTCATGTAATGGAACTCACTACCATCATATTTTATTACATATTTTGTCAAAGCCATACCACCACCATATTTAAAACACATTATAAATCATATTTTATTTCAATGAACGTAAATTCGGAATAAAAATACTTCGCGCATTTTTAGTACGAGAATACAAGTTGTCTGGTATTTACGTAATCGATGTTTTACGAGACTCGAATGCTAATGCCAGCGAAGTTTTAGAGAGGGATTTTCCCTTTATTTTACTATTAACCTGTTTATTAGTTGTTACCTAATTCTATATTTTAAATTGTTATTTTTATGATAATTTATTTTTTATATAAAAGACTAGGAAAGGACAGATGTAAAAATCATTCTCCAACAAAAACTATTGATATTTTGTAATTGCAAAAAATGTTGATATACACAAATAATAAAAGGAAATCTAGAAACATAAAAATTTTAAAGTAGAACTCCAAACGTCTCTTGCTAACTCAACTAAGTGCTTTAGCCAAATAAACCAGCCATACTATTTCTTAAAGATTTGTAGAAAATGAGTTAAGTATAATTCAATTTAAATAATCATACTAATATTATAAATGTGAATAAAAGTTTGTTACATTTTCACCCTAAAACTATTCAACCAATTATCTCGAAACTTTTTGCACATATTTGTAGAGGTATTAGACAGGAATTTTATAATTAAAAATATACATATTTAAAAAAGTTACCTTTTCCTAAAATATAAGTTTAAGAAGTCACATTTGATTCTCTAGTAATCATTAAAGAAAATCTATTCTTCTATACATTGTATAATACCATGAATAATTTTCTAAGAAAATTTCAAAGGAAGTAACAATATTAGTCACAAAGAAAAAATAATCAATTTAAAGTACCCAATTTACCAATTGACGCCTGACTCATACATGGACCACGAAGAATATATTTTTAAGTGTCACTATCCTAGAATTACTCATCAAATTGATTCTCTGGAGTATTACAAAGTAAAGTAATGATAAGATAGACGAAAATGTTACATTTCAAACAAAATATAAAGACTTACTCTCTCTCTTAGTTTTTTGGGTTTTTATTAAGTAAGCCATATGAATTTTTACATTCTTTAGAATGCAATGAACTAGTATTATATTATGCCAATTACTAAAGTGGCATTAATTTTTCATTGACAATAGTCCATACATGGGAAAAAAGACTGAATATGGTAAAATATCTACATTGTCTTGAATTTCTAAATAACTTTCACACTCATAAGAAAATATATTAAAGTAGTATAAAATATTACTTGGAACTGGTCTAATGGGGCCCATGACTACCATCAATTTTCAACGTCTAGGTCTACTCTTCATATGTTCAATGAGAACAAAATCACAAAATCAACATGAGAAGCTATAAAAAAATATAATTTTAACTGACCCTAAAATTATGGGTAGGGCCATATGTTATAAGAAAATTATATTTCATTTTTTTTTTATTTTTACACAAACCATCATTCTGTTCTACAAAGATATAAATAGGATGTCAATAATATTTACATTCCAAGATTGATGTTGTTTAAAGCTATTTTATTTTTTGGACATGTGCCAATAGAAACTCAATGTGAATGGGGCAAGTGGTTTACAGAAATATGTAATGTAATGCACTCATTATGGTATGATAAGGCATATATTAATATGACTGAAATTAATTACTTGAAATAATAAAATGTTGCTCTTTCATTTTAAGCAAGAAAAAATACCAAGTTTAATTCTTAGCTTAAAGTAGGTTTATTATGATTTCAATATTACAATAAAGCTTTCCCATAATTAAAAGGGAATATTCAGAAAATTTAGAGAAACTACCACACCATTGTCTATTATTAAATATAACATTTTTAAGTTATTTTATTGTATTTTTTTATATATTCATGCTTATTTTCTATTTTGCAGATATTAATTAATATACTAAAAGACCTACAAGTTTTTATAATACTGCTAGTGTTGTAGTTTCAATACTTTAACATTAATAATAAAAAAATGTAGTATATTTACTGGTTAATATAATATACCAAGGTAAACTTTCACCTGCTGGTAAAACAAGCCGGTAAACTCTACCTACATAACGGAAGAAGTTCCGTCTCAATAGTACGCGCATATGTAGTATATAATAAGCAGGCAAACATTAAAAGTGGGACAATGTACCTTGTTAAATATTCTCCGCCAATATAAATCGGATCTCGTTGGTGTTAAAGGTATAGACACCGTGGCTTCTCTTTGACCAGAAGGCATGTTTTCACTGAAAACTCACTAATGAAAAGAAAAACTGTGTCTAAGTAATGTTTCTTCACTCTATTTTTCTTAAACAAAACAGCACATTATAACAATACTACGTTCAGTTTTTGTAGTTGATTAATCATAATCGATATGATAAAATCGGACGATAAGATAGTATTAATTATTTCGAAATAAATATATATTCGTATTTAGTTTTAACAATAACAAACAACCACATCGCCTTCGAGACGCCAATAAACTGAATGACAGATAGATGAATGAAATGAAAAAACCGAATGCTGTTATTATGTCATCGTTGCTGTTTGACATATATGATATTTAATCTGTGGTAGGATTAATTTATTTAAAAAGTAAATATTTAAGAACGAATTAAAATTAAAGTTTTAATTAAATAAATAATTTTTATGAAATGTTAACTTAAAACTTAAAATGTTACTTTATTAGTGGTTGTATGAAGTAATGTAATTCTATACAAATTATTTAATATTCTCTCAAATTAATATTATTTGTTTTTTTATGCTTTTGAAAATGCTAGTTATAAATTTTTCTGCAATGTCATATTGAAAATTAAAATCACAAAAAATGACATACATAAACGACTAAGGATTTTTAAGCAATCATAAATTTTAATTAAATGTCAAAATGCATATATCGATGAACGAAATGAATGTTTTTATAGTAAAATAGTTCAGTACAATTCTTGACTTTTTGAATTATTTCCGACATGCCAATTTTAAACAATTAAACATCACAGAGTACATTGTAATAAACTATAACAAATTAGGCTTATTTATTTGCTAAGATATTTTAATCTAAAAAGATTAAAATAAAAAATAATTATATAAAAATTTAATTATAGTGTAACGTAAATAAGAAAAACAAGGTTACCATAGCAATGAGTAGTAAACAAAAATATGTGTATCTAACACTAATGTCGAAGCAAAGAAGGTTGACGAGTAATTGGTGCTCGAATATTTTGGAAAAGTGGAAAAAGAAAAGATAGAAATAAGCTCAAAGAAAACATAATGCAAGAATTCAGTAAGTGTAATAAGATACCTGGGGTATATTGGTTAAAGCATTCATTAGATGACATGTTAATTAGGTAAATACTTATCTCCTGTAAATAATACACAATAAAGTTGTTACTATAATATGACTGAAAATGTGTATATTTTCAGAATCAAGTTGAAATTCAAAGATGATATTATTAGTTTACCAACATTTGAGGATTTTCAAAGTAAATCACATGAAGAAAGTCTTCATGTTTTAGACAACAACAAAATCGAAGTACATGAATTTAAATGGCAAGAAAAAGTATTCAGTGCTTGGGAACTTCAAAAATATTCCGATACTTTCAACTGTGATACAGAAACAGAAAGAATTTATAATGAGACAATCACAAAATCGTACTGTGAAGCCAAAAAAGTTTTTACTTATATCAATGAAGACTACCATTTACCCATTCCAGTTGCTAAAATAGAAAATATGCCTAGTAACTTAACTTTATGCTTAGCAAAATTAAATTTTGGAGAAAAATTTGGGATATCGAAGGATCTCTCTAGTTCAAAAGGACATTTGTATAGAAGTGAACAGGATATCTCAAGCCATGATCAATGGATGTCTATGCATATAGTGTTAGATTCATCAGAGTACAATGAGTGAGTGTTAAAAATATTGCTCTCAATATCTTGTTTCATTTCCATTTGATTTAATAGCAGAGTAGGAACAGCAGACTTAATGTCATGACACTCCACTTTCAACCCAAATTTGAGACAGTACAGTATGGTTGATGATTCATCGCCTCCCTGAACACAGCTACACATAATTTTGATTTAGAATTTTTCTGACTTTTGGAGATTTCATTCTCGAGTGAACAATTCACAAAAGCTAAGATAACTCTAGGGCTGCTAGGATGAGTCAACTATACTGTACATGTTGAGTCGTGTAGCTCTTATTGCCACATTTGGCACTCTTACCAGAGTGGAGTAAACAAAATAATTGACTTCCCAAGTATCATATTTAAGAGTAGATGATGTTCCACTGCTCCAAAATGGATTTTAAGTTATAAAATGTTATTTGTTTTTATTATGTCATAACTCACAATAGCTAATACAAAAAAAAATGCATGACACTGTTTTTTACAGAGATTCTCAACTGCTTTATAAACAAGAAAACATTCTTCTTTCTATATACCATAATATTACCCAAAATTATATGATGATATCACCAGATGTCAATGATATAGAATTCAACCCATACATTATTGAAGACTTGGGATCTATGCTTAGTACTACAAAATTGCAAGAATATGGTGTAGAAATTGAAATGAATGGGAGAGAGAATACAGAAGAATTAGTGGAATTGGTAAGTAATCATTTGCGTTATGATTTAATCAGTAAGATATATTTTTTATATTTAATCTTTTACAATTTTCAATAATCTTTTTCTTTAAATCTTTTAATTTAATCTTTTTCAATAATAACCCTCCTTTATCCCCCACCCCGGAAAACAGTGTTTGGATCAAACTCTCCTGTTNGGAGTTTATTTTCGGTCTAACATAGCAAGATGTATCTACCTGTAAGTGTTTGTTACATTTAGTCTTAGTTCCATGTACTATGTATCTTTTTTGTATTTATTGATGTAAACAAATGTTGGTGGATCAATAAATAAATAAAATAAATAAAATAAAATAAAATGTTTAATTATTTTTCTCATAGGTCTTAAAATGTTATTTTATATATTATATAATAAGATATATTGTAGCAATGTTAACATAATTATAATTGCAGTTAACTAATTTACACAAGAAATGGGAGAAGAAACAGAAAAACCAATGTAGTTTTGTGATGCCTCCACTCGGGAAAAGGA
This sequence comes from Heliconius cydno galanthus, assembly GCA_036379175.1. Taxonomy (NCBI): domain Eukaryota; kingdom Metazoa; phylum Arthropoda; class Insecta; order Lepidoptera; family Nymphalidae; genus Heliconius; species Heliconius cydno. Next base: position 33,965 of record JAKRZM010001187.1, on the reverse strand, counting down.
AATACTTTTTAAATTTTGAAATTGTTTCAGCCATGGACTTTGAAATGGATAATATATACATTGAATATGAGATAAAAGTAAGTAAATTATGTTAAAAAGGGCTCCATGTAGTTTTAAGGTGATTGCTGTGTAGCTGTACAATGTCTGATTTTAAGTGTGACGGTGATCCCACTTGTGGGAATAAATAATCTCCGCGCGATGGTAACAAAACGCGCCTGAGTTCCGCTTTAGACTAGGTTCCTTCTTATTACCCTTCTATGCTAGGAAAAGTGTAGAGCTGCCTGCTCCCCTTGCGTCTATAAATGAAACAGCTTAAGCAGCCAAGCCAGCGCACAAGCGTAAGGTTATGTGCTGGCAGGTTATGCGTTCAATTCGTTTTTTAAAAAATGATATATTTTTATTTTCATTTCTTCGCTCTCTATTAGAGGCAAAGAATATATTTATGTTAGATTTCAGATGACATAAAATGTAATGGCGATACAAAAGGTCGAACCCACATCAGTAAGAAAATGTATGTAGAGGACGAAATTCAGTGGAAATATGGTCACATGATAGAATTGGATCTGGAATGTTCTACTGGTATAGGTTAGTTGGGTCTTGTTTAATTATCTTTTGTAAATCAAAACCTCAAAAAGTGAGGCTATTGTGGGATTAGCGTGGGACTAAATCAGACGGTTGTGTGTTCGATTCTCAGTTGGGGAAAGATTTATTTATTTTCTCGCTCTGGTAACGAAGTAAAGGGCTGCGTTGAGCTTTGTCACTCAACACGTAATGCAGTGCCGTCGTCCTCCTCCGTCTACCTACCTTATTATATGTGGGATACGGCGTGAAGCTGGAATCAGTACGTAATTTTAGTGATGTTAACTAGCTGTCATCAGCATCACTATTAGACATGGTCTGCTTTATCCGGGACAGAAGGTAAAGCTAAAGATATATTTTTAATAACTTAAAATAAATATTAACAACTTCACAGATCCACCGCCACTAAAAATCTACTTCCAAGCTATATCAACAGACCACTGGCTGAGACACAACACACAAGGCTATAGCTATCTATCTCTAACACCAGAGCCTGGCTGCCATGATGTATGTCTGTCCTGCTCTAGACCAGAGGAAATGGATGATTGGATAGCAGAGAGTAGAAGATTCTTTGTGGGGGGATGTCATTTGTTGAAGGATTTGGATGTTTTGTCTAATCCCGATTTACAGGTGTTTTTTTTGTCTTAATGGTTTTTAGGTAGGATTTTTTTTGTTTATAGTCTGTATACTAGGTTTAGCAGGGTAGGCAGAAGGTTGTAAGACATATTTTTATATGTTGTTTAGTCTCTCTCTGTATCCATTTTGCTTGTAGCAGAGTAGGTTGACTCCACATGCATTGTCTAATCTTCGATACATTTTAATTATGAAGGATTTTAGTACTGTTTTCTATTTATGTTATAGATTATTAATATGTTCAAATTATAAGTATACTTTGTTATGAAAAGAGTTAAATTAATGTTATTTAGATTATTTTTGTGCCATAATAAACTTATTATTTTATTTAGTTGAGAAACGGAGTATCTTCTCACTATGCTTTCTATATCTACCGTCATGAAACCAGAATTTACCATTAAACTAAAAATATATTATTATCATACACTTGGATAATTTATCTATAGGTCTTAATAATTCCAGGACGCCAACTTCAAATACGTTTCAACTGGCAGAATATTAGTAAGATGGCAGATTTTATCACAAGCTCATACCCCAGCATCTCTCCCACAAGAGCCACATACAGCAACTGATTTATTAAGAGGTAATACGTAAAGTAAAACTAATAGTATTTTTTTAAAATAAACGTGAGAAACTAAAAATCTACTAACTTTTAAATTTGGGTAAATATATACTTCAGAATATTAAATAAATTCATTTCGCGGTTTTGCGTTCCGCCACTCGCGAGGTCTCCTTAATTCGCCTGAAAATGGGTAACGGAGTGTTTTAACACTAAGATCATTCTGCCTACCCCGCTGTGTGTAGGAGGCAGCGTGAAGCTGGATAATATTATGTCAATTTAATACATGCCATGTTAATGCTTGTTACTAGTAAATCGTGCAGTTTTAGTTTTAGTTAAATTTTAACAAAGTTTATAATAACTTTATAATATAAATTATCAATTATTTCATATAATATTACGTAACTAGCAACACTTTCAAGAGAGATCCTTCTTACAGAGATGCTAGCAATGTATAATAAGTAAGAAATGTAATGCTTTATATTGTTCTACGTATATAACGGGTTCAATTTGTTATAGGTGCAGAGGCTGTTTTACGTCAGTATAAGAAAGCTAAAGCGACTTTGGAAGCTGCCTCTGGAATAACAAATGTAGATATTGTAAATTAATTGTAATAAAATAATAATATTCTTTATTTTTTTGTATTATGTTTATTGTATTTTATTTAATAATCCTTTTTTGGAGGTAGGTTGTTTGATTATATTTGATGATATAAAAATAATTAAAAAGGATTTAAGTTAACACTGAAGCACAAAAATAATTATTAGTAACATAAATTAATTATAATATTTCAAATATTTGATATTATTTTATATTAAAAAACTATATAATGTTACAATAATTTTGTATATAATTTCATATACATATTACAAATTATATTTTAGAAAACATATAAAAATTTGATCGAAGAAGCGGAAGAAGGACTCGAATCGGCGCCTTTAAATTGTCTAACCATACCATATTAGTTAATATCAAACATTTTAAATATACCTACATAATAAAAAAGACTAAGAACATCCAGAAATAAACAAAAAAAAAATATTAAGAAAAATCTATAAAAATGATACAAAATCTAACTACCACGCTTCACGGCATCTCGCATCCTTTCACTTATAGCGGCGACGTGACGCGCTCTTGCTTCGCGTGAACGGCGTGCTCGCGTCAGTTGCACGCTGCGTGCTTGCTTCATGGCGACGCGGGCTAGCGTGTTAGCGTGTTTGAGGGCGTGTGAAGCCGCTAACTCTTGCCTTATTAGTGATGTCTCCCAGGAGGTTAATGCGTTTGTTATTGCTAGACGCTGTAAGAGTATGGTTATTGGTACTATTTTATTTTTTATTTCCGTACTTTTCTCCACTTTCCGCTTAATTCTTAACTCGAGATACGCGTTGAGCGGCAAAACTCAACGCATTTTGTATTACCAAAACGATGAAATGAAAATAATTCAGTAGTACTAATCGAAATTCTACCATTTCAATATAGAGCTTAAAGACCAGTCTGTGGGTTCGATTTCCACAAATGCAATTATTATTAGAAAATATTTAATATTTTCATTTCCTTGCTTTGGTAACGTGGCAAAGCGCGTCTTTGAGTTCCACTACTCAACACGTATTACTAGCAGAATCCTTTTTCACAAGTGTCTTAATGGGAATGAAGTGTCTTAACACTAGGTTCCCATGTTCCCTCTGCCCATACTGCTATGCGCAGGATACACCCCGAGATTAGAAAAACAAAAAATAATCACCTGCGAAGCATTCTTCAACATCTCATTCCGTCTCTTATTGGCGTCATCAGCTTTCTTCAATGCGTAGACCAGCTCCACTTCCTTACTCCACTTGTCAGCTATATCAAGTTTGTATCTTTTGTCTTTAGCTAATTGTATGCGACATTCCTCTTCTACAGATCTGCCTATCAGATCTGCTATCTGTTGAATAATTTATTTTATTTTTGTGAAAACGAGAGGTACGGTATATCGGGATGGGGTTTCCAATTAAATATAGTTCTCGTGCGTTTAAATCTTATTCGATGGTATAAATATAGCAAAGTAAGAGAAATACAAGCCTTCTTTCAAATGCACATTATATTTTGCATATACCAAGGTAGGTAGACAGAACCAAGTGGTAAGAGGTTTCTACTCCTTCCCCACTTTCTGCCCAACTTTTGAGATATTGCGTGTTGAGCAGTGAAACTCAATGCTTTACAGGAAATGAAAATATTTCATTACCTTGGGTGGTAATCGCACCCACATAACTGATGTGGGTGCAATTACCACCTGTTTACAGTAAACTCTAAGATCGATCTTAGGTTTGTGTCAACACTTGAGTGCGTATCAACTGAGATCGCTCTTGAGATCGGTTTTGAACCACACTTTTTCACCTTCTTATCTTCTCTCCAAGCTAGTATATCCGCACTTCTCCGCTCCTTGTACCGGATGCTGTCCATCAGTTGTCCCCTTCTAAGTTGTTGCTCGGTGACTCTCTGTAGGCGCTTGAATTCATTGTGGCTCCGCTCTTGAGATCGTTTTTGATGTAAGTAGCGTTTGTATTGCTCTGAAATTTCAGCTTCTACCTGAAGATTTTTTAAATATGTAAGGAAATTATAAATTACCCTAACATGTATCTTTTAGTATATTAGTTTAGCTGATTTTACGCCTGTTTTAAAATAATAGCAAAGACGTTATTTGACGTTATTTTTTAAGTCAATAAATGCAAAAAAAGTAACAATAAACAAAACTTCATCTAGCAGTAACAGACAACAAAGTGAAAAAAATGTTGTTCCAGTTTTGTTTTCTTTTCAGGTACGGATACCTAAAAACATCTAAAATAAATATTTATACTAATACCATTTCACGTTCTTCTTTCTCCTTAAGCCACATCTTCTGGAACTGCTCGGCTAGTCGTTCCCTTTCAGCTTCTTCCTCCCTCTTCCTTGCTAGAGCAGCTAACAGCTTCCAGTCGCGCTCTGGTATGGTATTCCATAATTCTTCTTTACTAGTGCCTTCCTCAAACGATCCAAAGAGTTGCGATACGGAATTAGGTACTGAAAAAAAGAGAAATGCTTAAGTATCTATATATGTAATGTTTTATGATTGTAAATGGGAATTATGCGTTGATGCCTTGCCTTATATAAGTCCAACATCCAAGGTTTGGCTGGAATAAACAGCTATAGGCGTCGCCTTACTTATATTACATATATATTTTTTTCAATTCTGCAGTGTTCTGCACTGCACTTCATCTAATTATAAAACTGAAGAGTTTGTTTGTTTGAACGCGTTTATATCAGGAACTACTGGTTAAAATTTAAAAAAATATTTTTTTATTATATACGTGTTCAACTATTAAGGGTAATAAAATAGCTTTTCTCAAAAATGTAGGCTATACTATATTACATGAAATCAAAATATTTTTGTATTCACTTTTGAGGAAGCCTATTTATCATGTAAAAACGGAAGAGCTCGAGAGCTTTCGGTGTGAGTTGCATAGGTGCCACCATATATTTGTCTTTTAAGCAATTTCCATGTCGCAAATAAAAGTTATTAAAGCATATTTATATTTATATAGAAGATATCTTACTAAATCTTCCTACTGGGGAACCCTTCCTGGGTGACGTACACCGCGACCGTATCGGCGACTCTGTTACAATCTTATAACAAAACACCATTATGTCTTGTTGTTCTCCTTCTGTCGCACAATCGTGGGAACGTTAATTAATTATAATTGGCGTTCTGTACGATCTGGTATGCGTTGCCGTAACTGATTTCTCTTTCAAGCGGCTGAATGTGTTCGCATTTTATTAATGATGGCTAGTTCTTTATTCTCCTCCTTGCTGACTAGAGCGCGGCGTTGAGTTCCTCCACTTAACACGAAATGTCTCGAATTCAGAAGGAAACTGGTGAATGGAATGTCTTAACACTGCAGATCCTATTATGCGAAAAATGTGAAGCTGCTAGTTCCTTTTTAGAAATTACTAAAACATTTTATAGACTAAAGATTTAGAGGATATAACAAAAAACGATATTATTTTAAAAGACAAGCACAGTAAGCAAGGCTACCACTGACAACGTTGCTACGTGTGTATTGATTAAGCTTACCTAACTCTATTGAAGCACGTAGCGCAACACCAGTTACTATATAAAATAATGAAATATATTATGCTTTTTCAACTCAAATTTATTATGCTACTTCACGATTTATACACTAACATAGAGAATCTACTGATCACTCACTACTCTCTGTTCTCCACTTATGTATGCTGAAAATGGGTGTACAATAAAACAGCGGCGTTAAATTACGTCATTGAGTGACGTAACTTAACACAAACCCTTGAAAATCCGGCGGAAATGGGAAACAGAAGTGACTTGACAAAAATGGAGTGTCTTAACACTAGGTCACCTCTGCCTATCCTACTCTGTGCGGGCTACAGCGTGAAAATTAAAAATAAACTAAAATAAAAGAATATTGAGAAAAGTTAAATCGATTAATTGACATATTTATTATTAATTTAATGATTGTTCCTTTACCACATTAGAATTAGACAATACATGAAATATTTTCGCAAGTACGAGCATGTACAAAGTACGTATACATTACAATAAGTTAAGAGTGCGTTATCGTTATCAGTTAAGAGATATCGCAAAAACGATATCTCAGTCGAAAACGCGCCGCGGCCCAGTGATGACGTTTGAGCCATGGACAAAGATAGGAAACCTATAATAAGGAGGCCAGATGTGCTGAAAAAACTAAATGCTGAAAACCTACAGCTTATAGAACGCGGCCTACTTGGTGATCTACCTGATAGATTTAAACCTATCAACTATCCAGTGAGAGGGCAATCCAAGGAATTGGTAGTAGCTAGGCCAACAGGTTTCTTATCATCTTGTTTACCTGTCGTCCCTGATTCACCATCGCCAGGCTCTGAAAAATCGGACGAAGAAGGGGGATCGCCGTTGAAGAAATCGTTCAGCTTTCGAGATAAAATACGCATGAGCTTCTTTGGGAAAGAAAAAACGGAGAAACCCAAATGGAATACTATAATAGAAGAGGAGAAATTTAAGAAAGATACGGCGATTGTACCAACCGCAAGTCATGCTAACAACCGAGATAACCGGTCTAGCAAACGATTTTGGTTCTTCCGAAACAAAGAATTGATGGATAAAAAAACACATTCACCTATATATACCAGGAGTAAAAGTTTTGAATTTCTCCCCAAGGCTATTGAAGAGGAAGAGGATAAAGTGCGGACCAAGTTGACCAAAAATAGTCTGTCGTACGCGTTCGGCAGTAGCGACACATTAGGAGACACGTCAGTTGACAGCTTGGAGTACATTGCGAATGTGTATTACGACAAAGTAGATAATGTCTGCCTCAAAAGTGTCAAAGAAATACAAGATTCCGATCACAACTCCTGCGCATCAACATCTACCTCAACCTCCAGTGGCCTCGTTGTCAACATATTCAAAACGGAATCAGTTCAGGACCTGTTGGACGAATTTAAAAAGGCCGTCGATCTATTCAGTGAAAGTTATTTGAGTGATTGTGAACCTTACACGCGAACATCTGACGAATTGACTATAGAGCAGAAGAGGAAGAGTTCTTCCTTTAACACTCTACCCTCTCCTAAGGTAGTACAAGTGAATAAAGTGAATGAAGTGAGTGAGGATTTCCGGGCAGAGTTAAACCAGATGTTGGAGATGAAGCGTCATAGTGCGTGCGCAAAGAATCCACGACGGGGTTCCGTAACCGATTGGTTCGTGCTAGAAGACCAGAAAACACCGGTGCAGAACCAAAGCCACGTGTCTGAGGCCAACAAGTATCGACGAGCTCAGAAAAAACCAATTCAGAGGGTGAGAAGAATCAGTTCAACTAAATATGTAAGTAATTTATATTATTAATTCTAAAACAGGAATTGACGGCTAGGCCGCGTGCATCTGTAAGCGCGACAGTTTGTGGGTTCGAACACTAGGTTCCCTCTGCGTATCCTGCTATGTGCGGGATATAAGTACGTAGGTATATCACAAGCGTGAACATCAACAATATTTAATTGCAACCATTTTTCTAATGTTATTAGTGTATATTAGCGTAATTGCAAATCTTTTACCGGTTGAGTTTCTCCTTATAATACAAAATTAAAGTCTTATCAAGGGCAGTAGCTAACGAGAATTAAACTTAGATATAACACTGTTGACCTACATAGGTACTTTGTGATATAAAATATAGATTATAATTATATAAAAATATTTGTTACTTATCAATTATTTATAATCTGTAGTGAAAAGTATCATTGATGGTGATTGTCACAAATTCACAATATATTTTAACTTAACTTATCTTCACGCTTTTTCCCTAACGGGTTAGTCAGAGAGAACGGAGCACCAAACGCTACGGTCTCTACATACCTCTTTCGCCTCGTCCACTGTCATCAACCTCTTCATACATGCTCTCCGGGACGTCCTCATGCTTTTTACATGACCTTCCTCCAGTATCTTTCATTAATATTAATATATATATATATATATATTTTAAATGTAAAATATTTCTAGCCACAACAAAAATCTTTCGAATTAGAATAAATTACAAATGCTTCGTATATTATTTTGTATACTAGCGCTGTTATCAGCTGGTGTCGTGATAAGTGGAAAAGACGGCCAATACACTGATATCGTATTATAAGATTAATAAATACAACTTCTTTATTATAATGATTTCCCAAAAAATATAATTTTTTTTGACCATGAGGTTAATGCTGTTAGCACTATTGGCTTTTACAGCGACTCTTGGGGGGGTAAAAAATAAACAACAAATGAATTTTAAGGTATCTTTTGTTTTGTTTTAAATTTCACACTGTATTTCACGCTTCGCAAGGTTGGTAGAGGGAATCTAGTGTTAAGAAGTGTAGACTGAAAGAAGTGTGACACTAGATGCACTGTCCCACTTTCCGCTGAATCTTTTTCGAGTGTCGTAACTCAACGCTGCGCTTTACCTCGACACCAGAGCAAAAAAATAGTATAAATTTAAATAAGTCAATTTCCTAATGTAGGTATCGAACCCAAAACCATTTGCGTTTTTACACTTGTGCCCCTGCGCCACGAATGGCCTCAAATATATGCATTGAGGCTTTAGAAGAAGAAAAGTCCTTGTTCCCTTTATATTTCTCTTCCAGGTCAAAATGTAGCAGGTACTTAAAATAAATATTTCACAATCCACAGTACATTTACAAAGCAGGCTGTTTATACTAAAGTGCTCCGGACAGGATAATTTCCTCGTGAAAAGTGGGTCATGAGTTACGCTAATGCCTGTAAATAATATATTCATTTTAAATACGAAATATTCATATAATATATGAATAATTCCTTTTTAATGGATTTAATTAGTTTATAATAGTTCTAGCTAGAGTGATATTATTTTTACACCGAGTGAGAATCGAATTCACAACCTGTAGCGTTTATCTTTTTGAGCTCAAAATAAAGCTTTGCATTTCTGTTCTATTACATTCTTAAAATTGAAGATTTTAAATAGCGACACTCATCACTACCACTACAATTTGGCGGAAAATGGGGGGTTCCCAGATTTCCTTTGCCTGCCCAGCAGACTATGCGAGGGATACAGGTGAAACTAAAAAAAAAACAAATAAAAAATAAACAAAACCTATCATACCAATGCCCTTTCACATCATCCGCTATCTGGTAAAACGTTTGAGATAATACATACATATATAGACTATCTCGTAATCTCTCTCAATGAGATAAAAGAAGATTTTTCTTGGATAACATCACAAATACTTATTATACTTACATAAAGGTTTTTGTTTTATTCATACAAAATGCCTACGTCACGTTAGGCATTTTGTATGAATTATAAATATTATAAATTAAAGTCCGGCGTTGACTCAACACGCAATGCCTCGATAAATGCGACGGAGAGTGAGGGACGGAATGTCTTAACACTTTGTTCCCTCTGCCTACCCTGCTGTGTGTAGGATACAGCGAGCGAAAGTGATTTATTTATAAGTGAATTGAGGATAGTCGTGGCACACGATTATGGGGTTTGATTCCCACCTGAGGAAATTAAATATTTCATATTTTCTTCGCTCTATTATTGGGGCAAAAGCGCCGCGTTGAGTTTCACTACTCATCACGCAATGCTTCCAGAATTCTGTAGAAAAGGGGGAGCAGCCTTAACACAAGGCTTCCTCTACCTACTCTGCTATATGAAGGATACAGCGTGAAGTTTAACAAAAAAGTAAATCGATTAAGCCGGTTCAAACGCATATTTTAGTATTATAGGTACTAAAACAATTTATGTAATATACTTATATAAATATTATTGTAATATATTATACAATGTAAGTATTATATAAGGGCCGTATTTCGTAGCGCTAAGGCACAAGCGTGCGATTGTAAACGCGACAGTTTTAGGTTCGACTCCCATTCGTGGGAGTGACAAAAGCGGAGTACGAAAGTGTCTTAATGGAGAACGCAGTGTCACTCAGTAGCAAAAAACAACGCAAAACTAAAAAAATATACATTTATTCCATTTGTTTTCTATATTTGGATGAGTTAAGTTAGCCATTTTACTAGTTCTTACCTATATAGCCTATCGACTTTTTTTTAATAAATAGACTATACGACATAAAAATAATTTTCTTTTACATTTTTAAAGTGTTATTTCACTCTTAGGCAAGAAAAATACTCTTCTCACACCTTTTGAAAACCGTTCAAGACGGTTGGTGAGTTATTGTACCGCTACGTACATTTTTTTACAAATTATGTTTTGTAAAAAGTATTAAAAAGACTTTTCGAAGTAGAACGAGCTGTTCTTGAGATTATCGCCTTCAACCAAACAAACTCTACAGCTCTCTCTCTCTATCTCTCAGCTAGCAACAATAGCACAGATTATATAAATTTCACTAAAAAATAAAAACTTTATGGTCATTCACTACGTTCGCTTTGCATATAATAAATATTACAAATAAAGGTACCTATAGAAGCGTGAAGTTAGAAAAAAAAACTGCATCACCAATCAATCGTAAACATTAGCTTATATTATAACTGTTACAATTTCTTTCTTAGAACCGTTATATTCTTTATTTACACCACCACAACCACCACTAGATCGTTATGGGTTCGATTTCCACTTGAGGGAATAAATTATTTTCACTTCCACGCTTTGTTAACGAGGTACAGCGCGGCTCAAAGTTAAATAACTTAAAGTATAATTTAGTTCTGGACGTAACTACTTGAAATGGCTAATGTTAGGGGGTCAATCGGTTGACCTTTTGCTTGTTGAGATGAAGCAATTGCTTCGGTTAGATCTAGAGTACGAACTGTTCGTAGAAATTTCAACTACAAATGTATGCTGTAAGGTCCAAAATCAGGAAGTGAAATATTTATTTACATTTATATTTCCATGTCTTCGCTCTGGTGTCGAGGCAAAGGGCGGCGTTGAATTCTGCCAACTTCTCAACACGCAATGCCTCCAGAATTCGGCAGAAAGTGGGGAACGGAGTGTCTTAACACAAGGTTCCTCTGCCCACCCTGCTGTGTGCGGGATACAGGGTGAAGCTGATTCAATTAGTTCTGCTTCTCACATCGACACTTCTAAGTATAGGAAATGAAATAATGATATGAAATATCTAATATTTTCATTTCTTCGTTCTAGTAACCAGTCAAAGCGCCTTTTTAGTTTTGCCATTTAAAACGCATTGCTTTCAGAATTCGGCGGAAAGTGGTGAACGGAACTGTCTTAACACTAGGTTCCCACGTTCCCTCTGTCCACCCTCTGCGGGATAATGCGTGTAAAGAAAACGCTATGTTACTTTGTACGTAGGTACTAGAATAGCAACTGATATCCAGAAGATTATCTAGTGAGAGAGAAACATTCAGGGCGGAACACGGCCTTTCACTGCAGTCGTACAAACTACCTGTTGAACAAGATGGCATCTAAGTCTACTAGTTTTAATTATTTTATTTTAAGAGATACAGTAGAATAAATACAAATGCTAACCTTATAATACAAATTTAAGATTTTTTATATATTTTTTTACTTTTACATTGTATCCCGCATATAGCATTGTAATCAGAGGGAATGTAGTGTTAAAACACTTCATTCCTCACGCACCGCTTTCCAGCCCTTGGTTATTAAGTGGCGGAACTCTACGCCGCGTTTTTTATTGTTACCAGTGTGCCGCTGCTCTCACGGTCTCAAAACAAATATATTTTTTAGCTTCCCATTACACATATATATAGCACATAATATATGTAGCTGAGGAAATTAAAAACTAAATATTTCATTCCCCAAACGGAAATCGAACTTAAAACCAGTGCACAATATAATAATTGTAATAACTATTAATTAAAACATTTCATAGACTAGAATAACAAACAGTAATTTCGTAGCGCAAATTACATTCACCACTGCTGACGGAGGGAGGTCCATTCATTAAGTTAGATGTGAAATTTGATGTTTCCATTTGGAAATATACATTTATATGACATAATAATTAATTAAACTGAGATACAGTTTGACATAGGTATTTAATATTTATTAAATTTAAATAGATAGATTTGTAGAATTTAAAATTTAAAATTCTAATTTCCATATTTAAAAAAATATATATTTTAGTTATCTTATATTGTCTCTGGTAATCGGAGCTATGTCCTTCGTAATATTAGGCAGAAAATATTTTTCTGATATTAAAGAGCACAAACATACAGACAAATATCAACATATCTATTTACATTCACGCTGTATCCCGGCTGTAGCGGGGTAGTCAGAGGGAATAGGGGCTCCGGTCTCTACATACGCTCGTACCTCTTTCGCCTCGTCCACTGTCATCAACCTCTTGGTACATGCCAATACGCAAATTTAAAAAATCATTATTATTGTAATAAGAAGAAAGTAGAATGAAATAGGATTTAACGTCTCACCATATCTAACCATCTAGAGGAATTAGTGAGAGGCCGATCCTTCAGTTATCCCAACAACGACTAACCGTACCAAATTTTGGAATATACTTCTATATTTTAGAATTCTACAATAGATCTAGATCATAGATAGAAGAAAATCCACTTTAGACATATATAATGAGATTTGAACTTGGTACTACAGTTACTTACATACAGTACTTAGGGGCTAATTTTATTTTCACGGTCGCGTCACGCAAATTGTCACTTTTCTAATCGCGGCGCGGTTAAACGTGTCAGTGCGGTAACTAGGTCGCACAAGTGTTACATGTTAATTGCGATTACATTATGGGGGCTTAAGGTAGCGCGTGTCATGTAGACTTTTAGGGTTCCGTACTTCAATAGGTAAAAACGGAACCCTTATAGGAACACTTTGTTGTACGTCCAACAAGACCATTTATCTCGAGATTCAAGTCATTGGTCTCTTGAAGCACAGAATAAATCAAGGTTCTAAGTCTACGCACTCAGAAGATGTGAGCATCGTTTTTGGCTGCCGCATTTTGTATGAAATACGCCGCGTAATCAACACCTATAGGACAATGGTATTTCATAAAAAAAATAATTACAAAACTATATTTGTAGTTAATTTCATACATGAAAATGAGTGAATATGCTTATACCCCCAATTTTAAATTTGTCAACTTTTATAAGTAGTACCTCAGAAGCCTCAGTGGGTGAATCCGACTCGCACTTAACCGGTTTTTTTTTGTATACAGCCTTCAGAGATAGTCCTTTTCAGTTACTATTGATTTTAAAACTTATCTATTTAAAGAATTGTACGGAATAATTAAAAAATATCTTTATAATTTACATAAATGTAGAGTCTGTCGTGGCGCAGTAGGACAAACGTGACAATTGTGCTTTCGATTAGGGGATGAAATATTGAATGTTTTCATTTCCTTGCTTTAGTTATAAAGCAAAGCGCGGCGTTAAGTTCCGCCAGTCAACACGAAATGCCTCAAGAATTCGGAGGAAAGTAACGAACGGGTATCTTAATGGACAACGGAATGCCTTAACATTAGGTTCTCCAGGTTCCCTCGGGTAGGTTAACCTACCTAACCGGGTAGGTTAACCTACCCTGCTATGAGCAGGATACAGCGTGACGCTAAAATAAAAAANGCTAATAGAGAATGCATTTCTTATTGATTATAACAGTTAAAATATTATTTATGATAAAATTATACGCTACCGAGACCGTAGTAGCGCAGTAGTATAAGTGTGAGATTGTAACACGACGGTTGTGGATTCGATCCCCATTCGAAGGAATGAAATATTGTTTATTAATATTTTAATTTCTTCGCTTGGTATCAACCAGGGCAAAAGCACGGCGTTGAATCTCGCCACTCAACACGCAATGCCTTGAAAATATTCGAGAAAAATAGGGAACGGAGTGTTTTAGCACTAGGTTACCCAAAATCGAATCCACAATCAGAAAATATGAAATTTTCTATATGCCTAATTACACTTATCTATATGTCAGGATTATTTATACTTGGCAATTTGATACGAAGTAATTTTTAACAAATGAACTTTTCCATGGGAACCTATTGATTACCACGATTCTGTAATTAACCTTGCAAAGTAAATTAAAATGTTATATGCATATGCTGATATAGCAAGGTAAGTAAATAGATGGTGAACCAACTTTATATGTAAATGATCAGCTTCTCACTGTATCCCACGAGGGAATCTAGTGCTAAGATAATCCGATTCCGCCGAAATCTGGAGCATTGAGTATCAAGTGCCGGCTCAGCTCAACTGAACTCCGCGCTTTGCCCCAACACCAAAGCGAAAAAATTAAAATATAAATTTAAGTAAATATTTCATTTCCTCGAATGGAAATCGATTACACATCCATTCGATTTTACAGTCACATTTTGTGCCTCTACGCCACGACTGGCATATGGAGCTAAAAGACAAATATTGAGGCCAGTCGTGGCCCAGGGTCACAAGCGTGCGACTGTAAACGCAACATGTAGTAGGTTCGATTGCCACTGGAGGGAATGAAATATTTAATAAACTCATTTGTTTGTTCTGGTAACGAAGTATGGCGTTCAGTGCAGTCCGAACGAAATGCCACCAGAATGCTTAATATTAAGTTCCCAGGTTCCCCCTGCCTACCCCGCTATGTGCAGGATACAGCGTGAAATGTAAAGATACTATTTAAATGTCAAATAAACTTTAATCCTTGTTTGTCGCATCCGGATATTTCAAACAAACAAACAAACTATACAAAAAAAATCGTGAGTGACATTTCTTTGTTTACTACTGAAAGCACACGTTACATAATATAAGCAATACTTAAATCAAATGTATTGTTATTTCTAATTTAAGACCACGCCTCCGTACGGCGCGCCATTCGTTGCAAAAGGGTCCATTCACACTGCAAATTGTAAATATACGCTGTAAGTCATAGGCATAGGCGATTCTATTATATCAGGAAGTAAAGTTACCTAAATTGTTTTTAAACATGCAAAACAGATTTTTTTAAGACATCCATCGTTCTCCACTTTCTACCCAAATTGGAAACGTTATGGGATAAATTGCTTGATCTGGACAGAGGCCATCGTGGCGTAGGGCACAAGGGCACAAGAATTAAATATTTAATATTTTCATTACCTCATTCTGGTAACGAGGCAAATCAAGGTGTTGAGTTCCGTCACACAAAATGCAATGCCTGGAGAATTCGGTGGAAAATGGGTAACGGAGTGTCGTAAGTCGTAACAGTAAGTTCTCTCCATATTATATCTACTCTGTTATGTAGAATACACCTTTAAGCTCAAAAACAGTATATCTGGCCATCATAGCGCAGTGGCTCATTATCTACCAGGGAGAACCAGCCAACCAGGAAACGGGATGTCTTAACATTAGGTCCTTTCAATTTTTACCCCAATCCTGTTCGCTTTAGTCCAGAGTGTTCTCCAAATAAACATTCCATACATTTAGACCACACGCAACGGAAAGACAATCGTGACACCGTACCATTACTCCAGAGCGGGTCTCACGACTGTTACTTTCACTAGTGCCTTATGCGTTTATAATGATGATTTAATATTGACGCCGCTATGTGAGAATGACGATCAATTGTAACTAGAAACGACTTCAAATACATGAAACGTAATAAATACTTATGTAATACGAGCGAATTGATTCTAAACATGGCAATTGTGGGTTCGATCCCATTAGGGGAATTAGTTCTTTTGGTTTCCCTGTTCTGGTCAGCAAGAAAAAGAACACCATTAGGTTCCGTTGCTCCACTCAATGTCTCGAAATTTAGGAAATGCTAGGGGAACGGAGTGTGTTAACAATAGGCTCCCTCTGCCCCTGCTATATGTGGAATACAGTGTAAAAATAAAAAATATGAAGAATAGAAAAGAAGATAAATGGAAGAACCCAATGCAATATAACTTACTTAAGAAATAATCTAAATCATTTATAAACCATAATAGACGACAATGATGGCATAAATAAAAAAGTAATTTATGATATAACATTATTTAGAGAAATACATTATTTTTGAACAGTCATCGGACTTAAAAGGTTTCTGAAATTTCCGGTACACGAGATTCTGCGCGAACATTATAAGAATTATCTTAGAAAATATATATGAAAAAAAAACGCTATGACGCAGTTATGACTTGTGACGTAATATTACAATTGAACGTAGTATATATGTTCAAATTAATAAAGAAACATCAAAGTCTAGTTTAGATTTATCGCTCTTCAGCCTATTTTTCTGATATGGATGGATCTCTTACATTTTAGATGCATGCAAACAAACAAATAAATAAAATCAAATAAATCAAACCAGCTTCACGCTGTATCCCGCAGCATACAGCAGGGTAGGCAGAGAGAACCTAGTGTTAAGACACTCCGTTCCCCACTTTCTGCCGAATTCTGGCAGGCATTGCGTGTTGAGTGGCAGAACTTAACGACGCGCCTGCAAAAAGATGTTATAAAGTTCTATGCCTTTTTTGTCTAACTAACTAAAACAAACACACTTAAGAAAAATCTGAGGCTTATCGTAACAAAAGGGCACTGCAAACGCCACAATAAAATAATGACTATTTTCATTTTCCTTGCTCTGGTACCAAGGCACAGCGCGGCGTTGAGACCCACCACTCAACACGTAATTTCGCACGGAAAATGGGGGATGGAGTGTGTGATTTTTTTATACTGTATATCTATAAATGGCAATGGGCAGGCCATATTGTCAGGAGGGCCGACAACCGATGGGGAAGAAAGGTCCTCGAATGGCGACCCCGTCTCGGCAAAAGGAGCACAGGCCGTCCTCCAACCAGGTGGACCGACGACCTTAAAAAGACAGCGGGAATCCGCTGGATTCAAAGGGCGCAGGACCGGACGGAGTGGCGAGAATTAGGGGAGGCCTATGTCCAGCAGTGGACGTTGAAAGGCTGATGGATGGATACCCTATACGTCAATATAATATCTCCATGATAACTTAAAGCCACAGGAAGGCACTAAATGGAAATTAAAAAGACAATTCTATAAATAAATACCCCAGCTCCATTCGTATTATGTAAAAATGCTTTGATTAAGACAAATGAAGTATAAAGCTAGTTACATATAATGCCGCACGTGCGTCCGGGCGTGTGCGTGCTGTAGAAGCGGGCCACATTATCATGAGGAAGGCGTTTAGCGGGTTGTGACGTATGGAATTTAAAAACAAAACTTTACACTATATTTATTGTACATTAAGAGGAAGGAACATCATCTATTGAGTGGCGGAACTCAGCGCCGCGCTTTGTCTTGATACCCTATCGAGACATTATTAATATACCATAGAAAGTATAATTCAATATACCAAGTGGGTATTGAACCCAAAACCGTCGCGTTTACGGACAAACGCTTGCCGCGATGACCTACTAAATATACGGGATATTTTGCAAATATATTGAAATCAAATTATAATATTGAAAATACAAAATTTATACCTGAGCTTGTTGAGAATAAGATATTCAATGTTCATTGTCCATACTTAATTTTAACATGTTTTACAATTTTAAGATTCAGAAACATTCTACAAAATTTATGACAAAGGACGTGAGACTAACATTTAAATTTAATTAAAAAAAAAACAAAAATAAAAGTGGTAAATGATTGCTTTCTCTTGCTAGAGCTATGAAATATAATTCATTTCCGGAATTTGCAATTGAACCCATAACCACCCTCTATGAAATCAATCGCTGCTTAAGCCTCAATACAAACCGAGGCTTATCCAATAATTTGATTTGTCAGGAACATCGGTGCGCGTGACGCGGCATGTAAACGAAGCGGCCCGTTTATAATCATTACAGTACGGTCAACAAGTCGTGGCCAACCTGAAATTACCTGTAGATGGTTGTTGAAATTAGATTTAAGAATATTTCTTACTTTTAAATATTTTTTTCCCGAACGATTAATAAGCATAAATTCAAGAAATCGAACTTTAGAACGGCCACAACTTGTTGACCGTACTGTACTTATATTTATACATGCATATATTCTTAAAATAAAGAATATATGCATGTATAAATATATACATGCATATAAAAAGGAAGGCAGAGAGAGTGAAAGTAATACGTCACTTCCTTCTGCACTATTCACACAATTGCAGACGGAAGTGATACATCACTATCACTCTTCGACAACACGTTGCGTGCTAGATGGCGGAACTTTACTTTTGCAACTGCTGCGCGGAAGCAGCACAAATAAGCTCTGAAAATAGTTCTCCACAATTTTTTTATGCAAAACATATATTTTAATGAAGTTATCTTATTACAAGTTTGAATCTATAATAAATAGATACTTTCGTAATACGAGTTTATTAGTACGAGTGACATGAGAATAACAAGCGAAAGTTAACATTATAAACAAATTGAATCAATTTTATATCGCCTCTTTGCAATAGATAATTCCCCAAGTTGGAATTGAACCTACAATCGAATCGTCAATTTACAGTCAATGTGCCCCTACACCACATCAGCCCCAAAGCAAAACATGTTTATAAATAAATACAGTTACAAAAAATAAAACTTTTCGACATTTTTAGGGTTCCGCAATCTGTACACTCGCAAACATAAGTTAGCCTACTTTATTAGCCGCGTAATCAAAACCTACTCTATAGGGTATTTTCCAAAGACCTACAACTAATAAATTTGGAAGAGACACGAGAAGAGACAAGAGACGAGAATTTGCTGTTCAAATAAAGGAAAATAACAAAAAAATACAGATAATAACTATTACAAACTTATTAATAGTTAATTTCATACAAAATGAGAGCACACTACGCGAACTTTTATATATTATACCTACTTACATCCCGTTGATTTACAAATCTGAAATTCGTAAGGAACCCTCGGTGGGCCAGTCCGACTTGCACTTGACCAGTTTTTTAATGTTAGCATACCGTTTATCCTGATTTATTGCTTACATGTGAGACGCTTGAAAAAATATAAAAACCACAAGAACTTAAGTGATTTTAGCGTCCTTCTTTCACATGTATCTTAGGTGTCTTTTTATAGGTGTGACAAAAAAAGGTCGTGAGATTTGCGCAGTTTATGATTTTTTTTTACCTGCGCTACTGCATATTAAGGATATATAAAGAAGCTTAGTGATTCTCTTCATTTTACTCTTAAGTATATTTGGTCTTGTTTAAAATGCTAATACGTATACTGTATTGGTGATGAGTGCTGAGTGGCGGAACCATCAATTCCGCGCTTTGCCTCGTTACAAAAGCTAGGAAATTAAAATATTCAATATTCCATTCTTCGAGTGGTAATCAAACCCACAATCGGTCTCGTTAACGGCATCTACTCCACCTAAGCGTGGTAATGTAAACTAGTAAAGTTACATAAACCAAGTTATTTCCAATGATATAATACATGATAATCCCTAGAAGCCGTACAACATGGACAATAATACCTACTCTAATATTCATCGGTGACGGCGAATAATAAGAGAAACCTATGGAGTTACTCAATTATAGGTCTTCATTATGGCTGAAAAGTGATGGAAATTAAAAATATACACATCAATAGAATGCGTTACTTAGTATTTGTAAGCTTTATTCCGCATATAGCACTGTTAAGACACTCTGTTCCACTCTTTCTGCTGAATTTTTGAAGCATAGTGTGTGGATTGGCGTAATTTAACGCCGCGGTTTGCTGTGGTAACAGAACAAAAAATAAAAACGTTAATCTATATATATAAAATCGAAAGGTCACTCACTCATCACGAAATCTCAGAAACTACAAGTGCTAGGAATCTCAAATTTTGCATAGGAGTTACTTATAGGACGTAGGTGCTCGCTAAGACGGGAATTTGCAATATTCGACT
>JAKRZM010001186.1:0-17115 GCA_036379175.1 Heliconius cydno galanthus | reverse complement strand
CATCCCCCCCCCACCCCATTAAGCCTCCACTACCCAGTGCCTGCCTCGGTAGCCACAACCTCACCGGGCCAAGTGCCCACCCTAAAGACGTGGCCATCGTAATGGCCACCGCGAGAGACCACGGCCAAAGGGCAATTGCCTGTATCCGTTTCCCAGCGCCACGGCGCTGGAGGAAAAGAACTTCGAACCCACAATCTTGGCTTTAGGAGAGCCGCGCCTTACCATTGGGCCACACGAACAACAAAATGGTTAATCTAGCTTCAAGTTAGAACACGAAATTTACTTAATAAAAAGAAGTTTTTTTTAATTAGTTCCTAAATTTTAAAAGATACAGTAGCGTGCAAAAAAAACGGATATTCAAAAATTCGATGTTGCATCAATTAATAAAGGATTTTAAAACAGCCCTGGAATATTTTAGATTAAAACAAAAATTTATATCGTTTTTGTTAGAGCTAAGCATTTATTAGGATATAAAAATTGGGGTTATAAATAATATAAAATATATGTCGGAATTAGTAGTACTGAGGTGGTTCCGGAACGCCAGCGCCATCTGTTGGCGCTTTACAGAGTTAGTGTTATGGATTAGTATGGAAGGGGTGAGTCGAAGCGTGGCCCACGGACATCGACTCACTTTGTGTTTGGCGGTCGGCCGGTGCAGACGACACTGAAACTGTCCCGCGTTCCGTGCTGTGTATCTACCTACTAGGATAGCGATAGCTGCTTTCTTGTGAATTGATTACGATGTTGTAATTAATTCGTAATATTACAAATTTTGTTTACTCATGCCAACATTATCCACTGAAGCCCACAGTATATCGGGTACTCAAATATTATGTGCGAGGGAGATCCACCCGACTGCGACATATATATATTCAACAGTTTTATTTAAAACTTTTTAATATGCTTTTACATCCGAAATAATGATTTAATTAAAAAAACCGCGCAAAAAAACGGATATTTTTATTTAGTATGAAGTATGACCACCTTTTGCGTCTAAAACTTCTCTGCATCTATTCTCCATACTTAAGACTAACTTTTCAATCAATTTAATATCTAAATTTTTCCATTCCTCTTTACATAATTCCTCAAGATGCTTTAAATTTTTAGGTAACCTTTTTGCAACATTTTCTTTAAATACATGCCAAAGATTCTCTATTTAAACTTGGTTCCTGGTTGGAGCCTCAGTACAGTAAGAGCTCTTCAAAGCTATCCCGTTCGAAACGGGACTTGTTAAGATATGACTATATTATATTTAACTTTACTTTTTTGGATTATTTAAACATTTAGGTGTTCTGTTCTTATTGTATACGAAACACATACTGAAAATCCAAAATTATCAAAAAGACTTTAAATTAGACCAAAATATACATTAAAACATTCAAAATACATAAGTTATGATATTCAAAATATCATACTTATTTATTTTCCCTCCAACTGAGAGGGAAATAATTAAATCTAAGATTTGATTAGTTGATTTCCCCTCCAATTATTATAAAAACTCATAACCCCGAGAGGGGTACGACGAACATGAGTACTAATTTAAATAAAAGTGTTTTAGATATGTTTTTACGTGGGGATACCACATAAGTAAATACAAAAATGCACATAAAAAATGTTTTTAAACATTAAAGTTACTTTACATTTTTTGAAACTTTTTTTATTGTTTTAGAATTTTAGGGGTTTAAAAATTGAAAAAACATTCTTTTATATATAGTGATGATGATGACTAGCAAAGCTATCCCGTTTGAAACAGGACTTTTTAAGATATGACCACATTAGATATAGCCCGACTTATTTTGAGATTTTGTGTATTATGTTCTTATTTCAAAAACAAAACTTGCTAAAAGTACAAAGTTACAAAAAAGATATCAAGTAAAGACAAAATACACATAAAAATGGTTAATAAACATGTAGAAACATAAAATTTGAACCCTGAAAACATTTAAAGCGATTATACATGCATTGCTTTTTTAGTAATTTCTTCCTTTCTTCCACACTTTAGGGTTTAAAAATTCAATTAATAAGACTAGCTAAAGCTACCCATTCTAACGATGAAATTTGAAGTAAACAGAAGGGCAATGTGTAACACTAACTAAAAACTAGATTTTCTATACTTTAACAATAATTTTATATGTTTAATGTGAACATTTGCAAAAAATACACAAAAAATGTTAAAATTCACGAAAAAATAGGGGTTAAAAAATAAATAAAATTAGAAATTCAAACTTGTTAGATACACTCGTGGCTAAAAAAAGTGCACTATTGAAAAAATGAGTTTTAAGTATCAGTAATCTTCCGATATACCTTAATATATACTTACTATAATTATATCTAAACTCAATAAATGAATTAATCTTTTGTGAGATTTTTACACGACCTTAAATAGCCATTTTTGTAATTAATTAAAAAAGTGCATTTTTTTAGGAACATGTAACCCAAATAAAATTTGTTTAACACTAGATTGCCTAAGGCAAGTCATTTTGACTGTTTTGTAATTTCAGTAAGAAAAAAAATTGTGCATGTAATGACACAGCTTCTTAGAATTTTGTTACTTTTTCTACAACATATAAATGTGTTTATTTATCATTGTAGTCGCCTCTTTCACTTAAATTTCGGGTATATGTATGTGCTATACCTGTATTGCCTAAAAGCAGTCATTTTGACTGCATAAAAAACTTTAAATAGTCAAATGACTTTTATCTTTTTTTGTGCAAATTTCGTATAACAGATATATATTTTTCAATAACTATCATTTGTTCTTTGTTCGTCATTCGAATCTTTATGTCATGCCTAAACACGTAATTTATTCCCCTTGAATGCGTGATACGTAGTTTTGGAAGGAAGGAAAATAACTTTTCGTATAATAAAATTACTGTAATCGATACACTTTGGTAGAGTGGTATGACCACGAGCTGCAGGCGTTTTATTTTTGACTGGGCTTTATTTGTATTTGTTCAACTTTGTTTAATTTTTTTTGACCCATAGGTTTATGAAAGAAATGTCGAATGGAAGAAAGTTATTGGAAAAGCTAACGAACATAGGTGATGAATATTCCGTCCGATATAGAGTCAGATGCTGCGAATTGGGAACCATAATCCGAAGATGAATTTGACTATATTTAAAGTGATACATCTGATGCTGGTGATAGGCCATGAGGATGCTATCGCTAACGATGAAAATGAAAGTATAATGAATGTGCCCAGGAAAAAATGTAGAGTGCTAAGTAGTTCCGACTCTGATAAAGAAACTGAAAACATCTTTCATGAGACCGAAACAGCTGAAGATGGTACTATTTGGATAAAATTTGCTGAACGTGGTATTCCTGGAAGGCCATCATCTGCTTGTGTTTTCAAGGGTCTGAAAGGACCAACAGGCTACGCAAAAAGGAACATCATGGCAGATAATCTTGTCAGTGCGTTCTCGTTGATAATAGATGATTATATTATCAAACATAAAAAAGTGCACAGAAGAAGAAGCCCATAGAATTTTTGGATACGATTGGATAATAACATTGCCGGAAATACGTGCATTTATTGGGATTTTATATGCTCGTGGGGCCTACGAGGCGAAAAATTTAAAACTAAGCTATTTATGGTCTGCAAAATGGTGGGGTCCCGAATTTTTTTGCAAAAACTATACCCAGAGATAAGTTCAAGCAAATCCTACGATTTATTCGTTTTGACAAAAGAACCGAAAGAAGTAGACGCCTGCAAACAAATAAATTTTCCTTGGTTTCAGAAATATGGGACAAGTTTATTGAAAATAGTCAAGCTTGTTATCAATCAGGGCAAAACATAACAGTTGACGAGCAATTATTTCCAACAAAAGCCAGATGCAAGTTTATACAATATATGCCGAATAAGCCTAACAAATTTGGCATCGAATTCTGGCTTGCATCAGATGTTGGTAGCAAATACATTTTGAATGGTTTTCCTTACTTGAGGAAAGACGAACAACGACCATCGTCAATGCTTCTCAGTGAATACGTTGTTCTGAAACTGGTTGAGCCATATACAAACTGTGGAAGGAATATCACGACCGATAACTTCTTTACTAGCGTGTCACTCGTGACGAAATTATTGGCCAGAAAAACGACACTAGTTGGAACTATTAGAGGAAAAAAGAGAAAAAAGAAAGAAAGAAAAAAGAGAATTACCAAAAGTTGTCAGACAAAAAAAGGATAACATGCCTCGTTTTTCCACTCTTCTATATAAATCGAAAAATTCTGTGCTTACAATATATAAAAGCAAACCGAATAAAAGAGTAGCTGTTCTTAGTTCCAGGCATAAATTTGTGAAAATTGATAGAAGTAATAAAAAAATGTTACTGGACACGATTCAATTATATAACAAGACAAAATTTGGTGTTGATATGACTGAACAAACGGCAAGAAAATATACCGTAAAATCGAGTTCTCGTAGATGGCCCCTCCAAATATTTTAGATTTGGCTGCTATAAATGCTTGGATTTTTCACATAGAGACACAGGAATACAAATACAACGAAAACAATTCTTATTCCAGTTAGCAGAACAGCTTTCCACCGATTACCGTGCTGCGAGACAGAAAAATCCACTAGAAAATGAGGACACGCAAACATCAAATACAACATATTCTGACAATAGAAAATTTTGTCAAGTAAGACTTTGTAACAACAACAAAACAAATAATTTGTGTGAAAAATGGCAAAAGTATGTTTGCGGAAGATGTACACATAAAAAGATTTCAACTTACATTTGCTTTAAATGTGCAAACAATGAATAAAATATTTTTTGTTCCAAATGAAGTAAATTTTTTCATTACTAATAATACTTACTAAAAACTTGCTATACGACTGTAAATAGTAAAACATTCAAAATTAATTTTAAACAAATTTCCTTACATTTTAGTTATTCTTTCACAATGCAGTCATTTTGACTGCTTTGGGGCAATATATATACACTTAATCTCCGTCTTTCTAGTGTTAAAACTTTTTTTTTACCCTTAATATGACATATGCAAATTCAGAGAAAAAACGAATTGAAGTAATAAAACTCTATGAGATGAATTTTCAATTGAGGAAATTCTGAAAAATATTGGAATATCTCGTAGAGCAGAGTTTCTTAACCTGGGGGTCGTAGAGAAAAAAAATAAAAGGGCTAAGTAAAATTTATTATATTATGTATGCCAAACAAATAAAAAAAATAAGCTAAACTATAACAAATATATAATTTTTGTTTTTACAAGGAATCGTGGAGAATTTTAAAAAATACACTTTAATTAAAAATAAAATAACTTTATTGGTTTACAAAACAAGAAAAGATTAAGAAAATGCAACAATAAAGAGAAGATTACATTACAGTGCGCTTGGAAAGCATAGCTTCTGGAAAGATACTTTACATTTCATAGTCAATAGAAAAAAGGATTTTTTTTTTCTTTAAGTGAGGCCTGTCTAAAGATATGCTATCGATTTATGCTTAATTTTTTATGATTCTGATTTCGTTTCTGCTAATTGACTGTGATTTTTCTGCTGGTTTGTGTACGGTTTTTTTGATCTCGAAGAAATATTTATTTTTATAGTTTTATGAAGCTCTTTTATTATTGATCATATTAAAGGTTTTATCTATCGCAGTAGATTTGTTATGGTTTATGGTCGTTTGTTTATTACTGCACCCTAAAGCTTTAAGTGCACAAAAAATTTTGTGCTTGATCCAAAGCGTAATCAATGGCCATTAAAACTATCTATCTACCCATATTTCTATTACTGCGGTAATTTACACCCATTAGAATTAACCTAACACGCTCAGTGTTGCAACACTATTCGGTTTAAGTGGTTTTAGATGATAATAAGCTCTTTCCAAAAGTTTAAAGACTGATGTGCTCCTCAAGAATTTCAGCTATTTTAACTTCTCTTTCCGAAACCTCTTTCATACAGCCATGGTTACTAATTAACCACTTACATGATATCTACCTATTGTTTGGTTGCAAGTAATATTTAACTTCCATAGCAGTGATCTTCGCTTTATATCAAGTTTAAAAGGGGGATTTTCAGAGTTTGCTCTTCTAGTTTCATCAACAGTTAGAATTGTCTATTTTTACACACGCGATCACCATTTATAATTCATCATTAAAGTATGGTCTTCGTATCTTTTCCTGTTAAGAGTTAAGAAAAGTTTCAGAACAAGAACTACTAAGAAAAAATCTTTAATGTATGGTATAATGCTTTCACTAAAGACCTAAATTCTTATAAATGGTTTTACACAAAATTATGATCAAGAATTATTTTCTTCATCCACCTCTAAGCCCCCTGTTACTAAGATTCAATTAAAAGTATTGTTATGTAAAGAAGTGGAAGAACAAGGTTTAGAAACAAAAGATTTATTCTTTTTAGGCATCCCTTCTTTGGGATTCGAATATTTATATTTAAAAATGTGATAAATTAAAATATAAACAAACAAATAAAAGAACCTAATAAACAAACAAATAGTATTATAGATCATTCAGCTTGAATGATCTATTAAACGACAAGTATAATTTCATTTTTAAAATTTTAAAAACATTGGACTAACTTTATCGCATAATTTTCATAACAAAATACATACTATATAGTTTTTTGATGATAAGCTTAACGAAAAAGTTATAAGTAAATTGGCTTAAAATTATAATTTTTGTTACTTAAACGCACCACGATCGAATTTATGACACTTAAAAATAATTATCAGTTGTATCCTTGCTTATATTAAATCTTCATCTAATCAAGCTATGTCATAAACAAAAAATCAATGGGGGAGTTAAATTACTCAGGCGAGAAAAAGGCTTTTTAAAAATTATTTATTTAATTTTATAAACAACCTTTCTGTTTTAAAGCAAGTTGAAGACAGAGAATCTTTATTAAAATTTTATATAATTCAAAACAGTTAAATCAGCAAAATACTAAAACACTATTGTTCGATTCCGCGAGGTGCAAGTGCGGCGTCATCGGAATGTATCCTTATGCTTATGTAACTCTTGGTATGCATGTTTTTTAAATTTAGTGATTTTATCTAATTATTGACATATATAAAGTGCGTGACTGTTCATGATATACGATATACAAGATGCGTGACATATTTTTTTATTGATGTTTGTTTATTTTATTACTCTAAACTCATTAATTCGTTCCGGCTTGCTTTGATTAATACCCACAAAAAAAATTATACAACTTATAAGTCCAGTTTGGGAAAGATAGGGTACCTACTGGCGGGCAAGACGGGGGTCTTACCCGCTAATTTGTCATTCTTTTTGATTTTATTCAAAATTATCATTACTAGTTATCTTGTAGGCCTCGAAATTATAAAAAAATTACTCTTAAAACCAACCCAGTCATGTTGATGTTAGATGCGCCTCTCACACCTAATATTTTCAGTTAATCGATAAGCACGTAAGCATGCTGTGACAATAATACTTCCTACCACAAATTACAGCCAGCAGATGTTGGTTTTATGCGGCCTTTGAGTATTTTTTATGATCAGACTCTAACAGCAGCGTTAAGATCAAATCCTTGGAAAGTAGTTTCTCAATTTCAAGTGGCTGAACTCTTCGGACAAGCTTTATTCGGGTACCAACAATGCCAACTGCAATTAATGCATTTAAAGTATGTGGAATCTCGCCTTATTAATGTGTGCTTTAACACATTTTTACCGTGATGACTTCATTGCTGCAGATACCACTGAAATCGAATTGAATGCTGAAGAGGAAGCAACATATAGTAATTCTTTAGATAATGCAGCATTCCATCTGGTTAGCTCAAAAAAGTTAACGTCTTATCGAAAGGCCAAAAAAAGACAAGAGTTTTAAGAAAAGTTCAAAGACACACGCAAAGACTATCATTACTACTTCTCCATATAAAACAGAATTAGTGGAAAGACAAAACTGTAAACCGAAACCAAAGCTAACAAACAAAAAGAAACTAACAACACAAATAAGACATCCAAAAAAAACCATGTAAGATGACGGAAGAGCTAATATATCAGATGACGAAGATACAGAATGCCTACTACTGCCACGGCTTGTATTCTGAGTCTACTGAAAGAGGGATAACTTGCCAGAGATGCGGTAATTGGGCGCATTGTAGTTGTGCAGGAGTGGAAAATAAACGATGACGATGCTGTCCATATTTGCCCTGTTTGTGAAGATGACGACGTCGTTTAAGTATTCTATACCCCATCTTACCCTATAGGTGGGGTAAGATGGGGAGATTCACCAGTTTTTTTCAAGTTGATTTCTCTATAAGAAGAATTATATATTTTTTTGTTTTGACTGATTATAATTAAAGGAGAAAGTCTGTTTTTTTAAAAAAAGTTCCCACATTGTACAATTATACTGACTAACAGAGGGTTAAATTTATGAAATACCTTAAGGTCCCCGTCTTACCCCACCTTCCCCTATATAAACCTTTGTTTTATTTTAACATATATTTTTTTAATATATCATATTAGGTAATTTAAATAATGGTTAACATAATTTTATAGTATATGTTTAAAAATAGCAAAATGACAACGCAAATACCATTTGTAGTTCCAAAATTTATTTAAATTAAGAAGTATTCTTCATCTTCATTCTAAATTCAGCAAGTGATTGCGTAAGGAAATTTACATGATCATTAAAAGAATTATCATTGAGAAATTTAAATTACTTCCTGTACCTAATTTCTTTTATTCCAGCCTTACAATCAATAACTACCAGATATCTTACGTAATGAAAAGTCGAATTTAATAAACAGAAATTTAAACTTCTCTGTCAAATAAGCTATGTTTTTCTAGTTTTCATTCTAATTTTGTCTACAATCAAAATTATTCTAAAAATCTCCTGATTATTTTATATTAAAGTAAAAAATTTACAATAGGGTTACCAAACACACATCAAACTTTAATATTAAGTTTAAACTCTCTTCAATATTTGTTTATTGAAATAAGTCAATCATGAAATATATAAAACTAGTAAAAAATTAGTCTAATCCAGTCAAAATTTTCTTTTGCAAAATTAAGTCCGCAGAAACATTAAGATAACCTCAGACTTTACAATTATAACGTTTTGTTGTTGTAAGAAGCAAATAAAGAATACAAGAAAACTAAGTTGTTATAACTTTTATGTTACTTCTAAAAATACATATTTTTTTAAATTATAAAATGGCGTATAATGTTGTTATTGTAGGACAGGGAATACGTAATTGTGCAATTAGAACAATAAAGGCTCAAAAAATAGTTTTACCTGTCTTATTATCTAGGTAATATGTATTATTCTATAGTCTAGAATTAGCCTTTCTAATAAAACATATCTTTCAAATATTACGAACGACAGCTTGAAAGAATTCGAACCTTACATAGCAGTTTTAAATATATTATTAAGGTTAAACTTATTGTAGACATGGTCATCTCAATGCTAATCTCTAATCTAGCTTCACGGGTAAATTTCTTAGAAGGAATTCCTCTACGAATATACATAATAAAGCTTTTTAGAGTTATTCTGAGCATATTAAATCAGACATATGCTTGAATTACGCTGTCTTATTTTATCTCTTTCCTGTATTGTTTATAGTAACTGGTCCCCAATCCATCCCAAATCACAAAATGTCGAATTACTACAGATTGATAATTTTTACTTGCCGCATAATTATTTACAAGTCAGGCATACATTAGCTTTTTCTCTATTTCCACGATTTTAAATTCTCAAATGATGTAATAAAATAAAATAAAAAATAAAAAGCCTTTTATTTCTTGCTTCTTTAGTTAGTAGTACATTTCATAAAATAAAAAATACAAAATTTTTCAGTAGATGTTAGTATTGAAGTTAGTAGATTATTGATTAGTTTTTCCATGAGTTAATTTTACTTTCTCAGTACTTAGTTATTTTTCTTCTTGTTATATATATATATATATATTGTCGAAATTATTATTTATTCATATTTTTACTTTCTGTTTATTTATGTTATTTATGAATGTTATGCAAGAACCCCTGTGCAGGTGAAGGNTATTTTTGTGTATCTTATTTTTTTGATACTTAGCATGCTGCGCTCAATACCTCTTAGACAAGTTAATATTTTTCTTTTTGTTTTTGTTTTAAATTTCCAAGTCTGGCACGCATATAATAAGCATGGCAAAAGGCAGGTGTTCAGGACATGTGTTTTAATTTCTACCGACATTTTGCTTTTAAATATTTCTTTTAAGCCCCAATATTTGTACTCGTCGCTCCACCTCTAGGTCATTACTTATTCGCTCGAAACCAATTTGTTTGCCAAGATATATATACTGTTCTGTATATTTAAGCGGTATTCCTTCTACTGTTATATCTATTTCTGTGCTGTTTGTCATTAACTTAGTTTTGGTTTTATTCATTTCCAGACCAATTTTTTTGCTTGCATCGTTGAGTGATTTTATCATGCTTTGTAGTTCTGAGCCTGACTCTGAAAACAGGACAAGATCGTCTGCAAATCTTAAGTGGCTTAAGTATTGGTTTCTAACTTTTAAACCGGATTTTTTCCAATCGAGTTGGTTTATGATCGACTCTAATATTGCTATGAATAGTTTTGGTGACAGAGGGTCTCCCTGTCTTACTCCTCTTTCGACCGGAAACCAAGGCCCTACTGTTTCTAATTTTATTCTGCTCTTGCATTTTCCATATATGCTTTTAATAACTTTGATATATTTATCTTCCACCTTCTGCGTTGTCAGTGAATGCCATATACTGTCATGTGCAACTGTATCGAAAGCCTTCTGGTAGTCTATATAGGCAATGTAGAGTGGATTTCTCATTTCTTGATACTTCTGTATTAGTAGCTCTAGAGTGTGGATATGGTCGATTGTGGAATAGCCTTTTCTGAATCCTGCCTGTTTTACCGATTGACTTGCATCCAGTGTCTTGCTGATTCTCTGATTTATTAATGAGGAGAACAGCTTGTAAATACTTGGTAACATGCTAATTGGTCTATAATTTCCTACGTCGTTTGGATCGCCTTTTTGTGAAATGATGTAATCCTCACTTCAATAGTCCTAACTTCTTTCTTTAGCTTATCTAAAATAAATATAATTCGTTAATCATGTTTAGTATCAAACTAACTTCTTCTATCTACTTATATTTCAACTCTGCTTTAGACAAGTATTCCAAAGAATGATTTTTTATTATTTTACACTTTTTCAAATCATAACACAATTATTAGAAGAAACATCTCATCTCAGTAACTCTTAGTTTGTCATCTTATATAATCATGTGATAACACTTTATATGGCTTCAAATTGTCAATTGTTTTCAATTTGTTATTGTAATGGGGACACTTCTCATCCTTCTCGAGAAAAATATTTCTATTTTGTAGTGCATATAGAGCATCCTCTTCTCTTGGAGCTTATTCTTATAAGTAAGCCATTTTAGAAGATTTTTCGGTTATTGTTAGCTTTTGGGCCCTTTTTAAAAATAAAGAAACTAAATAGTTAATGAAAAATATGTGCAATAAGCTTTGTAGCAATAATAAATAATTTCACATTTTTATTAAAAACATATCTGATTGCCGCTCATGAATTAAATTAAAATTTTCATTGCTTATACAAGTACTTCCAAAATCTTCTCATAGTATTTCTACCATTTGTGCATAAATTAAAGGATCAACAAAGTGTAATTTATGGCTTATACTACTATAAAAACAGCCATTATTACACAATTGCAAATATCTTCGCTAACAATCTGACATAATATGACTTTCTCGATTAACATAATCCTTGAAAAAAAATTACTGAGTCACTACTATGCATTTGTTTTATTTTCTGCATTCTTAAACATTATACCTCCAACGGCCATTGACTCCGTACATTATCTAACTCTTTCTTATATGCATTCTCTGCAACATTCACATATTTTTATGTTCACATTGATAAAATTATAAATATCGCTAAATCAAAGGCGTTTTTCTCAATTTCAGTTTTTCTAAAAAGTTCAGCCAATTTAATTTTGAGGGGTACAAAATTACCTTCGTAAAAAGGGCTCCAAAAGCCAACAATAACCGACTTTTCTTTAGACATGAAAGAGTCGTCTATCAACGAGTATAATTTAAAGTGATTAAATTTTGAAGTTGAATTTTTTTGCAAGTTGAAGACAGAGAATCTTTATTAAAATTTTATATAATTCAAAACAGTTAAATCAGCAAAATACTAAAACACTATTGTTCGATTCCGCGAGGTGCAAGTGCGGCGTCATCGGAATGTATCCTTATGCTTATGTAACTCCTCCCTCCTTAAGATGGAAGCTGGTCCTGCAGGTTTCTGAAGCGTCCTCGCTGCTGGTTTTCTCCAGGACTCTGGGAAAATGCTTATAGATCTTCCAAAAATAACATTTTTGATAGTAGTATATAATGATCATAGATGAGCTGGAAACAGCCAGGATAATAGACCAATTTATTTTCTCCTCTTCTTCTAGGGTTTGAATATTATATGCAAGTTGATGTATATAATCGAGAGGTATATATTCTAAATCCTTCTTTTAGGTAAGAGTACCCTTCGTTACCAAGTATAAGGGTTGGAATGAGGAATAATTAGGTTATATTTATGATTAGAAATGGAAGGAATTTCTAGGATGGAAATTAGGAAATGTTCTGTACTATATGCTTTCATCATAATAGACACTTTGATTTATGTATATGAATAGGTTTAATGTTTAAAAAAATTAAAAACTAAATATATTTTTTATGAATTAATAAATTTCCTTATTATAATAATTATTAGTATCGAACTACTATCAAAACAAATGGTTTACCATTTATAATGCCATGTTTAACTCTAGAAATAGTAATAATATTTTTTTATAAGTAAATCTAACTTATATTCTATTTTATTTCTATAAACCTTATGTATCCTTTAAGATAAAGTATTCTCGCATACAACAAAATAAGTTCTTTAAAATTATCATATATTATCATATATAATATTTATTTGTATATAGAACTATTATATATAATATTTATTCGTTATTAAGTAAGTAAAAGCAAGGTTAAACATATCATTTTGTTTAAGAGTTATTCTTTAATTAATAAAATCTAAATAATAATAATATAATAAAATTCCATTATGTATGGGATTTAGGGTTATTTTGGCTCTTGTGTAGAACACGAGGGACCTGAAATAAGATTAGGCCTTCGTAGCAATTTATAACGAACTCTATTAGAATTAGAGTTTGGATGATTTTTTATAATCTCCGTTATATAGTAAGGGTGCAAATTAATTATTTTATACGGACCTTTGAAATCCGGTATGGCTTCATCTCTGAGCGCCGTCTTAGCTACTTGCTCATAGACTGTTTCACTTACCTTATGTGGTTTTCTTTTGTACTTCCTTAAAGATGATACTATTTTCTTCTTGGTATTATTTACTTTTGTAAATACGTCTTTTACCAATGTCCTAGTATTAGTTAATCTATTGTCTACTCTGTATCTCGAGCTGGGTGTTATGTTAGTGTTATACTTTGAACTGGGTGTTATTTCAGGGTTAAACTGCCTAACTAGTCTGTCATTATCGTTATATTTAATTAATAAGCCTTTATTTTTGTTATCTATTTGGGAATGGTTAGTGGACACTAAGTTATTGGGAACAATAGTACTGATACTCGTACTGTCAGTCTCTGATGTGAGAATCTTATGTCTGTCGTTGTNTTATCGTTATATTTAATTAATAAGCCTTTATTTTCGTTATCTATTTAGGAATGGTTAGTGTACACCAAGTTATTAGGAACAATAGTACTGATACTCGTACTATCAGTCTCTGGTGTGAGAATCTTATGTCTGTCGTTGTCAGGCTCTATGTTATTATCGTTATTATTACTAGATACAAGGGGTACCTGCGCTATGTTTTCAGTAGTTTGTGCACCTACGTCTTGGGATATACTGTCATTTATATTGTCGTCTTTATTATTATTAGAATTTACGGTTGATAATGATTCTACATTTTTATAAAATATTTCATTCATAGGAAAGGCGTCGGCTTATATAACATTATATGGTCGTAATTTAAATGTACCTATGTTACATATGGTTTGTCCTTCTGAATTGATATTAATTACTTTAGTTATAAATTTTCCATTTTTAACATTAATAATAGCAGCAGGGGATGTTAATCCCTTAGATCAAATATAGTCGTCGTAGATACGGATTTACCGTCAGTATAATTTGTTTTTAACGTGATAAGTTTTTCACACTTTGGTTCTACTTTTATAAGTTTCTTATTATAGTCGAAATAAATAGGTATGTCGGCTGTCGCTGTATGTAGTATTTTATTTTTCAAATTAATATTGCTAGATAATGATTTTAATAAATCTAGACCTATAAGTCCTTTGTATTTAGGGTCGAAATCAAAAATAAGGAATTTGTGAAGAATATCACTATTAAAGATTGGGGGTAAATTCACTACATGACTATGCTGTGTTGTCGCATGAGCTGTTTTTATTTCAAATGGTTCAAATTCTACACAATTTTGAAAAATAGAATTAAATATAACTTGGTGGTGAAATAAGGGATCTAGAAGCTCCTGTGCCAATTAAAAACTTACCTTTAAATTCGGGAATTACTACGTAGGGTAAATGATCTTTATCATGATTATTTATTTTTACTATCTCTTTACGTCTGGGTCTATGCCTAACGTAAAATTCTGCTGGTTACTTATTTCGTCATTAACTGGTTCATAAGTATCCTGCTCGTCTGGCATGTTCTCATAATAATACTCACCTGGGGTGTAGTGTTGAGAGTACTCATTGAGTTGTTGCTCCTGCGGTTCGTCTGCGTAGAAGAGTTCCTCCACTGCGAACTGCGGCTTCTCTGGTTTNAATAAAATAGTTTTTATATACAAAGTTTAAGATATTTTTACTCATGTATATTATCATAATAATACTCACCTGAGGTGTATTGCTGAGAGTACCCATTGAGTTGTTGCTCCTGTGGCTCGTCAGTGTAGAAGAGTTCCTCCACTGCGAACTGCGGCTTCTCTGGTTTATTTGTTGATCTCATATTTACATCTGATATTTTTTGAGGTGGATTTATTTGCTGGTGAGGGATGTTACCTCTATGATCAATAAACGTTCTATAATTACCTGAGGGTTGTCGGTTTTTCCATGGTAGCATCGACTGAACCCATTGTTGACGTTGTTCTGGTGTCCAGTTATTTTGTCTAGGGGTAAAATTTGAATTTACGTGCATAGGTGGATTGTTTAATCTAAATTGTGAATTCGAGAATGGAATAAAGTTTCTATGAGTTTCTTTAACCATACTTTGGAGGTTTGACATATTAAAATTATTATTGAATCTATTGTATGTGAGCTTAGCTTCTTCTTGCCTAGCTGCTACAATGGCTAGTTCTAATGTGGTAGGTCTGGCTAGACGTACACCTATCGAAATTGTAAAGTCTAGTTGGTTCGTATATTGCTCTATAACCATGTTTTCATAATATTCTTTGTCACTATGATTGCCTACGGACAACAAGGTGTCAAGCATTTCTCGAAGGCGTTTCCCAAAAGTTTCCGCGTCTTCATTTTTANAGTTTCCGCGTCTTCGTTTTTATTACGTCGCGTTCGAGTTTGCTCTTGCATTAGTTGTATTTCTTTCCTAGGTTCACCTAATCTTCTAATCAAAGCGCGTTTGATAGCGTCCCACGAGTCTAGAGACTCTTCGTATGCTATTGCATCTATTGCGGCTCCACCGAGTCTACTTTTGATCAAACATACAATAGCGGGGTGGTGTTTCTTTGCGCCCTCTATTAGTCTTAATATATTATCTACCTCTCTAATATAAAAATTCAAAGTTTTTGAATTACCATCGTAACGTGGCATAAAATCCGAAATTAACTTAAAACTACAATTCTCGCAATTTTCAAAAGACATTTTATCTTTTAATCACGACTAACTTATTTAATAAAATAATTCAAACAATTAAAATATTTCAATTCAATATAATAATTATTAAAATAATATTTTATTATTTAATTTAATTATTTATTCATTATTTCATTTCATTTATTTATTATTTCATTTATTTAACATTTCATTCATTTATTATTTCATTTCATTTATTTAACATTTCATTAATTTATTATTTCATTTCATTTATTTCATTCAAAATAATTATTTTATTTTATTATTTTTTATTTCTCATAAACTTATTCAATAATAGTAAATGCCTATCGCGATTTGAGCTATATAGACAGATACATAAAATACGGAAGAAATTATAGCATAGGAACTTGGATAACAAGAGTACTCACCAAAGAAACCTCTGCATCTCCAACCGGGACTCAACTGCCTGGCAGAACCTCCGATGCTTAGGTGCTCCGCCGGTCTCGCCGTCGTAGATTCTTCTTAATAGATCGCGGTAATAACGATTGAAACCGTTCGCGGGCTTTAAGAGTTTGATTAAAGTCAAACGCCGCGATCCTACCGACTGCGCCAGTTAAATTACTCAGGGGAGAAAAAGGCTTTTTAATTTTATAAACAACCTTTCTGTTTTAAAGCAAGTTGAAGACAGAGAATCTTTATTAAAATTTTATATAATTCGAAACAGTTAAATCATCAAAATACTAAAACACTATTGTTCGTATCCTTATGCTTATGTAACTCGGTACATTAAAATAATTATACTTTTTTTTCTCATTATTAATAGTTAGTTGATTTATTATTATTAAGATTACTATAAATTAGTGAACATGTTTAAGTTCATCACGTTAAATAAGTTATTGTATTCTTGAGCGTTTTATTTTTTTCTATACGGTGATAAGAATATGTAATGAATAGAAATGTTGAAATACTAATATTGAAATAGTGAAAGATTCAAAATTATATATATTTATATTTATTGGAAACCGTTAAGAATCCAAAGTCAAAGTCAAAATATCTTTATTCCATAAAAATGCTTAACATTTACTTGGAATTGGAAATTGGAATCCACATCAATATTACTTCTATTTAGAAAAATTGTTACAACATAGCATTATATTCATTATATTTGTTTTAAAATCAGAAACATTAAGCATGGTGAATTACAAGTAAAAATAAGAATACATTTCTTTTTTCAATGTCAATATTATTAATATTATAACAGTTAATTTCCATAAAATATGATTAATATTGATTTTATACAT
>JAKRZM010001184.1:52523-78216 GCA_036379175.1 Heliconius cydno galanthus | reverse complement strand
GCTTTGCTTCCTTACTGGGCAAGGAAATTACAATATTAAAACAGAAATATTAGAAACAGAAATATTAATAAAGAAATTGAAAACTAAAGATTCAGTCAATTCAGTAAAATAGTTGTATAAAATAACTATTACGGCAATTAGCAAATTTGTCGAACTAAATACTAACCGCCTCGCCTGCCTCAGGCCAGGCACCCAGGGCTGCACGCAGCGCCCACCGACACCAGGAGCCGAAGAAGCGCTCCCCCTCCGCGCCCCCTAGGGTGCTGGACGATGCTATGTCCCCACAGTCGTCACTGAATAGGGACATGGTAGTCTTGGCAGAACTCAAGCTCAATGGTGCGCTGATGCGCTAATGCGATGATGAGCTAATGGAACATATGGCCGTGTTCCTAAACGACCGTGCTCGAGCGCTAGACCAGGCGCAGTCGCAGCCCATGTGCCAGACCCCGGTGCGCCGTCAGCGCGCTGCGGAGTCCGAANCTCGGAATTCTAATACCAACATACCGACGGTACCCAGCGCAACACCAGCAACTACTACGAAGCCGCCAAAAACGCCACGCTACCCACCCTTAGTGGTAGAAGAGCTCCCGTGGGCTCAACACTTTCGGACGCTAAAGATGAAACTAGGACGTGCCCCGAATGCGCACCTCTTTGGCAAGGGTGTTCGCTTCACTTCCTCATCGAAGGATGAGTACAGAATCCTCCAGCGTTACCTCAGTGACCTTGAAAAGAACGAGAGAATTCACTGGTTCTCATACTCACTGCCCACCGAGAAGACCGTCAAGGTAGCCATCCGGGGACTGCCAGCTTCCACTCCAATAGTGGAAATCGAAGAAGCCCTCTGCGAAGCAGGGTATCAGACAGATTACGTCAAAGCTATCAAGGCCCGCCAAGGTAGGCCAGGATGCATTTTTCTAGCCTACATGAAGCCCAAGCCAGATCTCCTCCCAGGCTTGTACCACGTTAACGAGCTACTCAATATGCCAGGAGTCGTGATTGAGGCTTGGAGAGGCAAGAGGGGTCCCGCGCAGTGCCACCGCTGCCAGGGCTTCCGCCACTCTAGCCACTGCTGCCACCGAAGACTTGCGTGTGTTAAGTGTGGTAAAGAACACCACGCCCGCGATTGCCCTCGCCCAAGAGATGAGCCCGCCACCTGCGCAAACTGCGGAGGCCCGCACCCTGCCAACTATGCTGCGTACCCTCACTTCAAAAAAGAGACACGCAACAAGCGGGCCGGGACTGTGGCTGTTACATCATCCTCGACTCAGCGCCGTCCGCCCGTTGCCAATCAAGCCACGATCCACCCGCACCAGGTGGAAACTGCCGCTGGTTCACAGTCCCTAATGGCCCCGGCCAACGATCCNGTCTGAACTACGGTTTGTCTACTGGAACGCCTGCGGCCTGTCACCAAAGACCGCACTACTAAAGTGGCTACTAAGAGACCAGAAGGTGGACATAGCGCTGGTCAATGAAACTCACTACCGCCCGCCAGATATCGTCAAGTTTCCGGGCTTTATCGTGTACCGACTAGACGATACCGAATCCATCCATCGGCGCAGGGGTCTTATGGTCAAGACCATACGAACCATGGTACGAAGGAACATCCTACATCAACAGCTGCCTCCTCCCACTCTCAAGTCATTCCAGGCATTGGGGATTGAAGTCTGCGTCAAGGGCAATCTATTACATCTCTTCGCTATCTATAGGCCGCCCAACCTCCTGCTCAATCTTCAAGAGGTAGAACAACTGATGAGTTCACCAATCCCTACATTGGCTGCAGGGGATTGGAATGCCAAGAACCCAGCGTGGAACTCAAACTCCACATCGCAAGTAGGCAGGAAGCTCCTTGCTGGCGCGGAACGTCTTGGCCTTACTATATTTGGTCCAGATGTCCCCACCCACTACCCATGGACATCCACCCATCTACCAGACGTCATTGATTTAATAGTAGCCAACCAGACACTTCAACTCTCTCAAGAAGTCCTTCCCGACGCCCTTGGATCTGACCACCACTGGTAGTGCTGGGAAGCCGTCCAACCAAACTCCCACCGCCTCCACCTCGAAGACGCATCAATTGGGAACAGTTTGGCCACCACCTCATCCATACTCTGCCCCCTAGGACTGAGCCCCTGGATCGACCCGAGCAGCTGGACCATATGGCCGAGACACTAACCTCAACCATACGGGATGCAATGGACGTAGCGACATCTGTTACCCCGACGACGTACCGCCTTCCACCAACCAGCCACCGCCTCGCTCTACTAATAAAAAAGAAGCGGCGCCTTCGTCTTTCCTGGCAGATCACTCGCGACCCACGTATCAAGTCAAAACTCAACAAGGCTACCGAAAAAGTGAGACTTGAACTGGAGACTGAAGCGGCAGACTCAGACTGGACTCAGACTGGAGCACGCCAGCGAGGATCTAAACTCGCTCCATCGACTCTGCCGGCAACTCACAGGGGCCAAACAACCTGTCCGACCCCTCCTACATAGTGACAACACGGTGAGATATCGCGCCGAGGACCGTGCTGAAATCTTTGCAGAACACCTCGTACGCTGTTTTTCTCCGCATTCCAGCAGCAACCCCACGCATTCTGCCCGTGTGGAGGCGGAGGTCAAAGCCGAACTTTCGGAGTCTGTATCAGACGGAGGTCTATTCTTCAGTCCTACAGAAGTAAAGAAGATTTTAGCCGTCCTCCCATCGAAGAAGGCCCCAGGAGCTGATGGAATCACAAACGCCGCTTTACTTCGCCTGCCCCGCCAGCTAATCGTAGCACTGGTACGACTCTTCAATGCCGTGCTAAGAACTGGACACTTTCCAACTATCTGGAAGAAAGGCCAGATCATCATGCTTCCTAAACAGGGGAAGAATGTACTTCTCCCAGATAGTTACCGCCCCATCACCCTTCTACCGGCACTGGCGAAAGTCCTGGAGAAGCTGATACTCCTGCATGTACGGGCGCATTTCCATCCACGCCCTGAGCAATTCGGGTTTCGTAGTGAACACTCCACCACACTCCAGGTGTCCCGCGTGCTACATCATCTGGTAGCTGCCCGCAATAAACGTGAGAGTGCGGTCGCGACTTTTCTAGACATAGAAAAGGCGTTTGATCGCGTCTGGCATTCCGGGCTCCTTTTCAAGATTCTCCAGACGCAGATCCCTCGCCAGGTGGTGAGAGTGATCGCGTCGTACTTGGATCACAGAGCATTCTCTGTAAGAGTAGAGAACGCACTATCCCATGAATACCCCATCACCGCAGGAGTCCCCCAAGGAAGCTGCCTTTCGCCATCTCTATATGCGATCTACACCGACGACATCCCGGTGCATCCCCAAGCACATCTGGCCCTTTTCGCCGACGACGTGGCCTTAATTACCACGTCTCTGAAGCCCTGGCATGCTGCAGTCAAGATGCAGCGTGCCCTTGATGTTCTCCCGAATTGGTTTGCCAAGTGGAGACTGTCCGTCAACGTCCGGAAGACACAGGCAGTCTCCGTCGGCCCACACAGGAAGCTCCCGTCGCCGCTACAGTTCCAAGGGGAGGCCATAGCCTGGTCGCCCACTGCTCGGTACCTTGGGGTTACCGTGGACCGGACTCTTACGATGGAGCCCCACGTTAAGAGAACCGTGGACACTACGAGAGCGGCCATAGCACTTCTGCGTCCCACGCTAAAATCAAGACTGCCACTGCACACGAAGGTTGGGATCTATAAAACCTACATCACATCTCGCCTTACGTATGCAGCACCCGCATGGTTCGCTCTAACAAGCGAAACAAACAAGAAGAAACTCCGCACCCAGCAGACAAAAGCCCTACTAAGCTTGCTCACCGACGCCCCACGTACGTCCGAAACGAGACAATTCGCCGGGATCTTGGCATAGAGACCCTGGACGACTTTGTCTCTCGTTTGGCACTTGGAGTATACTCGAAGGCGGACACATCCCGCCATCATCACCTTCGTACCATTGCCCCTTGGCATGCTCGCCCACCGGACCACAAGAAATTTCCTCGGGATACCCTCAACTCGTCCCCAATGTGAAGCTAGAGCCGCTACTCGNCTTCCGATTCCTGAGCTGTCGCCTCGGTCGCTGGTCGCCTAAGCTGGGCCTCTCTCGGGTAGCCGAGGGTCTCACCCGGCTGGGCTGACCGCCCAGGCGACTCTAGCTCATCCTCCCCCTCCTAGCCTCCATCTTTCCTAAAATTACTCCCCTCTCGGACAAGTAGCGCCTTCACAGCCACAACCCAAAGACGCACCTATTTTAATAGGTGCAGAGTGATACCCGGCAATAGGGACTCTCCCTGATGCCGCTCCCCTCGCTCCCGCAGTGTGAGCAAGAAGGATGAAAACACGCTCGTTATACGCTCAGTCGAGGCTCTGCCACGGCTCGGAGCACTACTATTTTAATTATGAATGTTGTTAAGACCTATTTGTAATTATACTGGACTGGAGCAGTGAAAGGCGAGTGTTAGTACTGTAAAGGGACCCTTAAGCCTACTCCTGGGGTCACAAGTCCCAGGCACTGCTCCAAGAAAGAATAAGATAATGTTGTTATTATTTTCCTTGTAATTTACTATGTTTCCAGTTATTATTTGGTTTATTCATTTGTTTTAGATTTACTTATTTATTTAATTTAGTATTTCGAGTAGAACCAAAGGCCAGGACATGGTCGGAGGTTCTACTCGTTTATTTTAATGTCTATTACACCTTTTTCACTCCGACATATATATTATACTAAATATATATATAGCTAAGTAATTATCTTCGCGCAGATTTAATACATATTACTATATACGAGTATATATACTTAGTTTGTAATCAGTTCGTAAACGAACTTCCTAGGTTTGCGGTATTCCGTACTCGAGTGCAAATCAGAGCAAGCTCATAGATGTACTTAAAGTTGCCGTCAACTTCCTAATTGACCTCGAGCTTTCAGTTATATGTTCCATTTAATATTAACAATGCTAATGGTAATTATTAATTGTAACAGTTTCATTCAAAAATTATATTACTGTAATTTTGATATATATACTTGTCTCAAAGAAAATAGATGCTATCTTTATTTTATATATTAAATTAAAGCACAATATTGGAACACATGTGCGTTACCAGGGCGCAAATGGATGCGATCAAATTAGGGGTCGAACGCCATATTTTTTTCTCCCCTATGTAATTATTGGCATTTTTAGTAAGAATCTCGAGTTTCTGAGGTAAAATTGAGATAGGGGTGGTGTCAAGTCTATACAGGCCATGTCTAGATGTGACACCGGAAGTTTGTTAAATACGCACTTTTTTGAAAAATAAATATCTGTAAATATTTCCAAGCAAATGCGATTATTACAAATATTTACATTTTTAAAGGTTATCTTACTAAATTACTTATATAATATTACAAAATTAAAAGACTGAGTTAATTAAAATTGTGAACCTACTTTATATATTGTTATTACGATAGATTATTTATTTATCTTCCATGGGCATAGGAAGAGAAGGGAGCCGCGTAGTCCGTGCCCACCCCAGTCTCACAAATATCTGCCACTTCCAGTGAAGCTACATCGTTCACGTCTATTCTATTACCCGATACATAAATATATTGATCGTATATCGAGAGTGCGTCTAGGTGAGGGAGACATTGTATTATTACTGCAGCCCACTGCCGACTTACAAATAAACTCTAGAATTATGTCGATCAACACTCCCTAAGGCTTATATTTAACTAACATTTATGCTTAATTATTGTTTCTGTAATATATTTGATATTTTTTAAGTTTAATGTTTATCATAAATTCATATTAAAAATTACGTAAAACTTAAAATTTATCACATCATAAGTAAAAGGAAACGGAAGTGTCTTTTTGGGAACATAGTGTGTTAAGACTAGTTTCCCGGGTTCCCTCTGCCTACCCTGATATGTGCAGTATACAACCTGACATTAAAAAACATAAGTACTGTAGGTAAAATACCTACAGTCAATATAAAATACAATATTTTCACATTCTTAAAATATTTATTTAGTGCATATTTTTACCTCACATATTCTAATATATTTTATTTCCCTAAATAAGACCTATACTATATAGGCTATATATTCTTTGGCACATATTTGTGTGGCACAAGTGCCTATCCTGCCGTGTGCGGGATACAGCGTGAAGCTGATTTAATTCCAATAATTTTATTTAGGGAAATAAATTACATATATCTAGTCCAAATATAATAAACATTCTGTATAACATTCATAATTATGCTTGCACTAAATATAATGAACAAATTTAATCAGCCTAATGCGATTATCTACAGCTCAAAACCCATCAGATACGTAATCAGTGCTATAAATATTTGCAATATGAGGTTTTGCTGATGCATATAATATTGAAGACCTGCCTGTGCAGGTGCACAGAGTGTGACAATAAATGCGACACGTTGTGGGTTCGATTTCCACTCGAAGAAATTAAGCATTTAAAATTTTATTTCCTTCGTTTATTTATTTCATTTATATATACTTTATTGCACAAAATTACAAAAAACAATGTACAAAAGGCGGGCTTAAGGCTAAAAGCATTCTCTCCCAGCAACCTTATCATGTGGGATAATAAGTATGCAAGTGTGCAGAAGTAAAATATACATACATATACATATACATATACATCCAATAAATATATAAATATACATATAGTAGATAATTATACTTATATGTTGTTATGTTATGTTATGTATGTTCTGGTGTTGATGCAAAGCACAGCGTTGGTTTCCGCCATTCAATATGCAATACCTATAGAATTCGGCGGTAAATACTGAAAGGAGTGTCTCAACACTAAGTTCCCTCTGAATACCCTGCTGTGTGCATTATACAGCGTGAA
Organism: Heliconius cydno galanthus; assembly: GCA_036379175.1. Taxonomy (NCBI): domain Eukaryota; kingdom Metazoa; phylum Arthropoda; class Insecta; order Lepidoptera; family Nymphalidae; genus Heliconius; species Heliconius cydno. The sequence goes on along the minus strand of JAKRZM010001184.1, from coordinate 71,363 downwards.
GATGAAAAAATAATAATAAAATATTATGGTGATACCAATTCGGAAGTTCTTCTTTTCTTTCTTCTAAACACCTAAATTCAAGATAGTGAATGTTGAATAAATATTTTTTCTTTAAAAAACAGATAATACCATCATCGTGGTTGTGACTTCCTACGTGTAAATATATATTTTCTAGTATTTGGCAAAACAAAGTATTTTGAAAGCGGAACCTGACACTCAGTGTTTTAAATAGTGGAAAATAAAGTGTTTTAACACGAATTAGTCTCTGTCTTGTCTTTATTTTTTTTGTCTAGATTTCAAATTCTAAGGTTATAATAATATATTTTTAGGTTATAATTTTACTGGCAGGTTATAGTGTTCAATATCCTCAAAATGTATTCATGTAATAAAACACTTAATAAAAAATAGGAACTCATTTATTTACATACATTCAAAATATATTTACAATGAAAGCTCGTCACTTATCTAGTGAAATGGCAACTTGAGCAAAAGTATTATATAAAAATATTATGCACGACAATGGATGACTATTGAAATATATTAAAAAAAATAAGCTAAAAGATTAGAAATTCTATGATTGAGAATAATAATATAGTAAATTAGAAATAGAATAGAAAACGAAAGTTGAAGAGTGTTAGTCCTTGTTTCTTGTACCTTAAAGAGCATATTCCTCTGCTAAAGCGTTGCAGTGTGTACCCTTAGAAATATCGATTCAATTAAACCGAGCATTTGTGCCTTGCAAAATTCAATATAATCTACGCGTATAAATTACTTGTTCGCTTGTAGAGGGAACCGCGCCCTAGACTTATATATACAGCTAAAACACATGGAATGTGATGTATAGAACAAAAATTGTTAGTACTAATAATAAGAAATGGAAATAAAAGGACTAAGATGGACCGAAAGAAAGAGCCGAAATTATGAAGTCTTTGGACTAAATAATACACAAATAATTTTTTTTCGTATCAAATACACATAAGTATGTAAATTTCAAATTTATGAAAAAAAAAAACTTAAAACTAGATTGAAAAAAAATTGTGACATAATAAGAGTTTGATATCACAATACAAGCCCTGCATTCGTTTAGAATAACTAAATTGACGTTATAATACATAATATTCTGGACGAAACTTTGAGAAGCGCTATAACTTCAAATCATCCTCCGACTCACTCTCGCTGGAATACTTATGGAGAGCTTTATGGATTTCTTCCTCAATTTCAACTGCGCTCTGATATTTATCGTCCACAGCTAACTTATTATAGGCTATTTTTATATTGGAATCGTAATTGTTACCACAACAGTAAATACCCTTACGTTTAAGCACGCACACTATTAGAATGTACAGGGAAATGATGATAACAATGACCAGGGTAATTACCAAAACCATGTTCAGTTTGTAGTGCCAAATCGCGTTATTTATTTGCGGTAACACTGTTTTGGGGTAACAGTAAAATTTGGGCTCAACATCGGACTGGTTAAAAAGTTGGGCATCCTCCAAGCAGGAGGAGCACTGACTGCCGCTAGGTCCTGTGCAGGTGGCGCAGGTGTAGTGGCAAGGGAGACACACAAGAGGTATTTTGGAGTAATTAGATGATTCCATATCAAATGCTTCGATTGCTGTAGGTTTAGCGACGTCGCCCTGTCGCTTAGCGACCGAAGCGTCTCCCACCTCCAAGTAAGTAAGGTTACGTCTTCGTGAATTGGCCTGCATTATGATCTCACCGGCGTAAGTCCCCTCTGGACAACGTTGGTAACATCGACCGTCGTACAAGTGCAAACCCTTGGCGCATTCTAGTGAAAGAGAACAAATATATATAAATACACGAGATAGAACGAGACAGTCCGACACCACCCAGCACCGTACCAGCGTCCATGCAGCGTTGTATGCAGAAGATCCATTCATGAGGCTCGAAGTCGCAGATAGATTATGAAAACAGGGCTCGAAGGGATATTGTAAGTAGAGTCTCGTCACTGATCTCAGATAATTTTGTTTGTGAATTAATGATAAAACAAACGGACGTTAAAACTAGTGCTGCATGCCAAAGACGTGACAAAATTAAATGAAATCAGGAGAAAAATAACGTTCAACGTTACATGAAATTAATAGGGAAACATTATTTTTAGTAAATTCAAAGCTTTGAGCGGTAGTTATTTTAACGTTAGAAAGTAAAAAGCGAAGCGAACATGCAATACAAACACAAGAGAAGCCTATATTTAACGTCAGCTTGGTTTACACCTATATGTATAACTAGCTTATAAACTAATAGTCCCTAGCAAATCACAAAAAAACAGTGATCAGAGACAAGACACTACAAACAACAAATGAAAATCTAGATACATTTTGTAATAAAAGGTTTTTTATTATTACTTTTCATTCACATCGGATTTTCAATATATACAAATCATTTAGCATTTACATTAATAAATACATTATTTAGATTCTAAGTTATCGCCGATCGATGATTCTTAAATACACCAAAACCATTATAAAAATGAGCTTAACATTTTCTAACACCGAACAGTTATTACAATATGAGACAGCTCTCCTTACTCGATAGTGAAGTAAACTTAGAGTAACTTAAGTAGTAGTACTTGAGAAGTTACTTTTACATTTAACTCTAGCTACCAGTCGACGAAAAATCTTGTATTCAGTCGTGTTTAATATAATGTGAGCAATTTGTACAAGTCTCCAAATTTATTTATAACGATAACCTACGTATTTACATATTTTACGTGTTTTTTTATATGGATTGGCAATCACTTCTATGATCACAACCACAGTGGGAAATTAAAATTTTATTCTAATTATTATGTTTATTTATTCACAGGAAGCTACATACGTATTAGGACTGCGATATTACCTGAGTGACAGCTATTGATATTATTTGATATATGGACAAGATATAATATTTACAGAATTCAAATACATAGTTAAATATAAAAAATTAAAGATTTGGAGAGGACTTGAATCCTCACTTCTTGAGCAACATTCTCAAGAATTCTGACTAACAAAATTATTCGTCCAATAAAGCCTGTGTTTTTAATTGTAAGATTTTCATTTCTTTCTATTTTAAAATTTCGAACCACTCCTCTGTAGTAGTATCTGAATATATATTCTTAACATTAAACACGAATAATATTGAATTTCTTGTATAAGTGAATAGCATTTTAGAATGCGCATAAAATAACTAAATGTTTACATTATGAGATATCTCAAATAAATTATTTACTTGATATAGATAGAAGAACGTCTCAACTGCTGAATATTTAAAATGTAATCGCGAAGTAATATGAGTACCCACTTTATGTTATAGGAATGCTATTTGATCTCCTTCTTATGATGCCGTCTCAGGTACAAACATTCCAATTTTCTTTAAGCAACTCTCTAGCGAATACTAAAGATTTAGTAGAGTTGCATTCCGTACACAAGCATATATTCTCTGAAAGGATTATATAGAACTTTCAATTGCACTTTCCGGATTCGGTTGTGATTTCCCATCCACCAGAGTATACATTTCATTTACTAAAAAAGTCACTTAGTTTCCTCTGTAGGTATAACATTTCTATGAGCTCTCTCGCGTGTTTGTAAATAATTTGAATTAGCCTTGACCTTGTTCATTAAAATATTTTTATTATACAACTGTGTGGACATTATATTTTCGTAATTAAAAGCTTTTCGTGTTTTTTTTGTATTAAAATGTTTAAGTTGCTCATATTTATTTAAAAATATATAATTAATTATTTAGAGATTGAAACTGAATTAATTTTAAGCTGACAAAGTTAAGATTCTGAGAATTTAGAGACCTCAAACAGAAAGCTTTGCTTATCCTAAAATCCTACAGAGTCGTATTTTAAACATTCGGCCGCTAAGTCTCTGGTAGGAGCTCGTGGCTGTCACAGAGGTAATGCCGCTACACACTTAGGGGGTTAGAAGGCAAAATTTAACGTTTTCCAAACTTATTGTACAGGATATGTCCATTTTTATATAAGAAAAAGTTGTGGCGATTTTTCGTTCTCACTATACGACTGTAGACGCACATCTCATAATATGTTTTAATAATAAGAAAATATCGCCAGAACCTTCTAGATCATTTTATAACATTTTAAGCTAAATAATTATATATCTATCTATTATGTTTAATAAATAATATTATATAGGAAACACGAGAAATTAAATGCACAACATTTGGTATCGTGTTCAAATAGGTTGCCAATATAATATATGGTTGACGGCAACCAATAAATATCTAATTACATACATAATTATATGATGCAAAAACATAACAATTGTAAAAACATATCTATTGTAAAATGGAGGTTTGAGGGTCTCAGTTAACTAACAAGTTATGCTTCAACATTTAGGCCATCATTGACTAAGTTTAAAGATTATATTAAAATAGGCTTAAGAAATTTATTATGACCGTTTATTATTAAGGAAAATTATTATCAGATAAAGATAACCTTATAAATATGAAAATATAAAGATAGCATCACTCTATAGATTTAAATAAAACAACTCACTTCGGCTTGGAAGACTTTGAGATAAGCTAAAATTATTCATGTTTTAAATTAACAGAGATTGTATTTGCAACATGTTTTTGGCACTGGAAAATTTCCAATTGTATTTTACAATAAGAAAACACTAGTTCATGAAATGTTAACATGATGGCCGAATGAAAATAATTATAACAAACAATGAAATCTTAAGTACCCCAGGCATTTTCTAACTATACTTATCATTTATATGATTTACAAACTACATGTCCATTTTCACAATTCAATGCAATTACCCGAGCAAAATGGACGTAATCGATTCGAAATACATAATATTAATGTAATTGCACTTGTTCTTTAGCTCTTTAGTTTTGCCGAAATGTGATATTATAAAACACCTAAGAGATTATTGGACATTTTAAATATTAACTAACATTTACAGTTTTTATATCGCAGTCATTCATTCAAGAAACACCGTTTACATTGATTAGTTTTAAAGTATTGAACACCTTCGAAGTTTTAGCGCTACATTTATTTTTAAATCACTGCGATGTAAAAGTTTTTTTTATTCAGTTACGTATTATATTATTATATATTATTATTTATTACTAACCCAAGTAAGAAAAATTATATAGATTTGGACTATTGGGAAACAGCTGAAAATAAACTATGCCTAAAGTTTCAACTAATGTAAACAGGTTCTTATTTAAGTACGATCGGGGCATCATTGCTTGTGGCAGTATCCGGTAAATATTGTGCTAGTTTTATTATTATTGAAAATTTTATATATAAAAAAATATTATAAAATAACATGTTGTACTTATATATGTAATTCAACTAAATTGTAAGTTTCTAGTACTGCGGCAGCGATGTCGGTTAGTTCCTTGGCAACCGTAAGCAACCTCGTATTAGGGTTGGCAAGTTTGAAAAATATTCTGAACGTAAGGGACTATCTATTAAAACTTTAGTTCATCAAACTATTTTTTAGCTTATCAAAAAAAAATACAGAAAGACAATTATATAATTTATTTACAAAACAAGAAACTGAAAATTACATTCAGCTTATTTTTTGTAACGCTGATAACCCTATACTCTAGCCTGAGTTCTTATACCAACAGTTAGTGCGTTTACATGTATAAAAGCCGCCTTAATCAAGAAAAGGAAAAGGAAGGAAAACTAGACAGTATAAAGTAATACAACACAGAAACAAATATCAACATAATTTTATATTTACTAAAACAAATCAGATTTAACTATATAGTACTACGGAAAAATTAAATACTAAATTTATATTTGATAAAGAAAACAATAAAGATCATCTAAAATAAATTCAAAATTAATTAATAATTTTCAAAATTAATTTTCATTCTTGTTAAATTTCAAAATTGGATCAAACGGATTAATTTGTCTTTGATGTTATCTACATTGATTATATAAAATTAAATTAATACAATGAAAACGTATATTACATTATAAAAGTAATTTCACTAATTATTTTTGATTTAAAAATCGTTTCAATAGAATTAAATTTTGTTTTTTTTTATTGTACTAAAAAAATAATTACAGTTGAATTTTCATTTTTTGATAATTAAATTTATACAGATGTTGATTGATTAATGTATTATTAATTAATTCATGAAAGCAATTTGTGTTTACTTCTATACTGTCTTGTAGTAGGAGGGTAGAATGAAAAGGCACGAACATAGACAACTTACTTAACCTTGGATTAAATATTGGCTCCAACTTTTTCACATTACTTTTAAGTTTTAATATATATAAATAAAATATTTTAATATTACTACGCCAACGTTGGTTAAGACATTGGTCTCAAATATATTATAGAAACAAAAATAAAAAAAAGAATTGGAACCAATACAGTGATGATTTAATTAAATAAACAATTTCATTAGCAAATATAAAACATACGTAGTAGTAGTGTGTACTCTCAATAGAATATGTTCAACTATAATTTCGAGTTTCAAGTACTAGGCTACCAGCACCGCGTAAGAGGCTTGTTCGCAAGCACGGCGCTCGAGGCGGTCTTACATTCATCTCTATATAACTATCTAATACATTTTGATTATTCTGCTTACTTCTATAGTATATACTAGTTGTTAGTGCGTGTTTTATTCTACTAGGCTGTATTTGGGTAGGGATGGATAGGAATAGAAGGAGCAATAGGCACAAACCTAAGCAGCGGTGGGGCGCTTGGGACGCGTGTGTGGTGCAGCCGCTGGCAGCATACCCTGACTCCACGGCTGGACCCTCCTCACGGATCTGTAGGAAATAATGACAGTTAAATAAATAAATTATGGTAAAAATCAAAATATTAGGAGAAAATAGATGTTTGGAATATTCTTCAATTATAAATAAGTACATAGGTGTTTCAGGTGTACCCACTAAAATCATTGTACTTCAATCAATTTTTTCTATTTAAAAAATTAAAATATACCTACTAGTTATATCAAATATCACAGTATATAAGCTATTTTCTTAAGAAAACCTATGCTAATATACTCGTATATTTACATATTAAATACGAGACTATCTCATATCTAGAAATTACTAAATACTTAACACAACAGAAAATTATTTTTAGTAAAAATTAATGACTAACAAATATTTTTTTCGATATTAGCAAAATTAAAGACAAAAGTTGTATTATCACAACATAAATAAGGAGAGTAAGCCTCATACCGCACTCGCATGCGATTCCGGCACCTCTACATCAGCACAAACGAAATATCTATGAGGCAAAACGTTCCAATTAATATCTCTGGAAATTTCTGCTGTAATCTACTTTTCCAGACAGTCGTTGCACAGGGGCACAAGCCTGTCAGTGTAAGCCGTGTGTTCGATTCCCACTCGAGGTAATTAAATGTTTTATATTTCCGCTCTGGTGTCGAGGCAAAGCACGACGTTGAATTTTACCTAGTGAGAAGTAGAGTATTTTAACAATAGGCTCACTCTGCCTCTGCTACATCCGAGATACCGTATGAAAATAATAAAGACTACTTTTAATTCATTTCGATCATCAGTTGTGGGTTCGATTCCCACTCAAGGGAATGAACGATTGGATTCTCTTGGATGTCTCGACAATTGGATTAAAAATGGGAAACGGAGAGTCTCAACACTTAGTTCATTCTGCATACCATGTTATATGTGGGATACAGCTAAAACAAATCAAATATTATATCTTTTTAATGTAAATGTAAATACATATGTGTGTAAAGGGCATGTAAAGTTTATATTAGATAGATATTTTAGTTTTTAATTTTATTGTTTTATGGATAAATAAAAAAAAACATTCAGATTCTTTTCGCATCGATTGTAATACGAGATAAATCTAGTCTAATAATAATTTTATATATAATACGACAATTTAAATCAATACCAAAAATTTTTACATATTCACAAACAAAAAATAGTTTAAAACCTTCAAAATAACTCCAAAATCCATACATGCTGACTTCAAAGAACAACTAAACCACATTCAAGTAGCATTATCGTACACTTCCCCCAACAATTGACGACCACGGCGTACAAAGTGGCGGATATCAAGTTATCGACGTGACCGAGACAGTACTTAACTTTTGATAAAGCTGTAAGAGTATCGTGTGCCCGACAGCGAGTGATAAATCACCAATAAACGTTATTGTTAGATTTTCTTTTTTTTTAAGCTTCACACTGTATACTATATACAGCAAGGTTGGCAGAGGGAATCTAGTAACGCTTAGATCCCATTAAAACTCCACTTTCCGCCGAATTCTGGATTGCGAGTTGAGTGGCGGAACTAGACGCTACGCTTTGCCTCGTTATGAGAAAAAGGAAATTAATATAATAAATTTCTTCGTGTGAGAATCGAACCTGTCGCGTTTATAATAATACGCTTCCATTATTATATTACTTACTAGTGGACTTGGACGGCTTCGCCCGCTTGAACTATACGAACATTTATTAAATATATTTATGAAAATATTGTTAGTTTAGAGGGTAAATTCTATTAAATCAAGAAATACGTATTCAATGAAATATTTAAGAGTCTAAATTTCAAATCTTATAAAAATCGATAGCGATTTACATTTTTTTTTCATACAAACTTTCAACCCTTATTTCATCCCCTTAGGAATCGAATATTGCAAATTCCCGTCTTAGCGAGCACCTCCTATAAATAACGCCTATGCAAAATTTCCTAGCACTTGTAGTTTCTGAGATTTCGTATGAGTAAGTGACTTTTCGATTTTATATATATAGATATATATTGTTCTATAAGTGTAATAAGAATGCCATTTATTATATCTACATATATCAACGTTGTAGATAAAACATATGAATTTTGTAATAAATATAAGTGTAGTATTATCAGATTTTATGTATTTACGTGCTTATGTTGTAGATATGTTAAATTGACATGATGATAATATTGTTCGTAGTTGTGAGATATACTCATAGCTTTATCTGTAACACTTCTATCTGTAAATGTTTTAATAGCGATCAAAAATATGTAGTTTATGTATGATATTTGAATGAAATAATGGAATTTGTATGAAATAATGTTAGAACTATTTTTTTTTATCACGCTGTATCCTGCATATTGCAGTGTAGACAGAGGAAACCCTAGTGTTAAGACATTCCGTTCCATTAATGAAAATACTAATAAACAATAATTCATTCACGCGAGTGGGAATCGAACCCACAACCGTCACGTTTCGAGTCACACACTTGTGCCACTGCCATAAATACATTTTGTAAGTACGTTACATATTGAAACAATGCAAAATAAAAAAATACTTTCAATTAAATTTCGAGTATAAGCTATTTTCTATTTCACATATCCTATATTTGTATTTAATTTGATTAATACATTCATCAAATTTTCATTATACGTATAAATAAAATGCTTTTTCCAATTTCATATGGACTATGATTGATGGAGTGACGTGAAAACGAGAAAAAAATAAGCGTCTACTCGAGCGTGTGTAGGTAGGTAGAGCTGTGAATATATTTGCTATTGTTTATTTCTTCATAAGAACACTTATTTTAGTATTTGTTTCCATAAAATATTATTTAATTGAAATAGATTATTTAACATAAAAAATAAGACGATCTAAAGTAAAGGGTCCAAGTACTTTTAAGCTCGCCATGCCAAAATGAAGAAACTCTCCGACGAGACACTCCAACTTATGGAAAAGAGACGCGAGATGAGGCTACAGGATTGAGAAAATGCCAGTCGTTATAGTTGGCTAAATAGGCAGGTCTCTAGGTCATTGTCATGAGACCTTCATTAAAGAAACTAAGGCTGAGAACTGATGACAACACGTCAGCCTGTATAGATTAGTATGGCTCTTAAACAACTGAAAAACAACAAAGCGGCGGGTAATAACGGAATAGCTACGAAACTACTGAAAGCGGGAGGCAAGCCGGTACTTCAAGTCCTCCAGAAACTCTTACAATTCCGTCATTTTCGATTCCAATTTCAACCAATAGAGGCCAATTTCGACCAAAGTCGGCGTCGAAATGCCAACGTGTATGAATGAATAAAATAACCGAGATCAGCTTAAGTTAAGTATAATAAAAATTATCTGCTACTTGCGGGATACAGCGTGAAACTGAAAAAAATAATAATATGAACATATATGTATGGCAAATACTCACCGCATGTGAATCATGCCAGACCAGAGCGAGGTCGTCGTCGATAGTGTTCTGTCGCACTTCCTCCGGCACGTCGGGCACCTTCGCGCTCCACAGCGTGCCCGCGTCGCCCGCGGCGCTTGTCTCCGACGCGGCGTGCTCCTGCGCGGGGCTCTCCGTGCCGTAGAAGATCAGCTCCCACTGCGTCAGGGGACCCGCTACAAACAAACCAAATGTACTCACTTCTGTGTTTTATCAAACTTTAATGAAAACTCTCATGTTTTATTTCGTAACGTCGAAACAATTCCGAACGTCATCTTTTCAGTTGCGTAATTAAAATGAATAGTGTGTATACGATTTCAAAGCGTTTTTTGTCTATTGTAAAAAATATAAGGTCACAGAAATTGTATTGAAGCCTTGTATACGTCGTAACAATGTGGGGAATCATTAAAAGGGTTAAAAGATTACAGACACAGAAGCATATAAGTGAATTGGTTTTTGAATTGTTTTGGATAAAAATTATCTAACCTATTTGGAGTTACTATTAAAATATAAACAAGAAATATTATAAAATTGAAGCTTTCGAATCAAGCGGCATTGTTATTGTGAAATTAAGAAATTGTTATTTTAATAGTAAGCCCAGTACAAAATACATGACAAAAAATAAAAAAAATCACATAAACAAAATATTTCTACAGCATCTAAAAAAAAGTAAAAAAAAAAGATAAAAAATTATTTCAGCGCAATTTCTAGAAAATTAATATGAACGCAAAACACGACATGCAAAGATCACAGCCTGGTACAAAGTGGTGGACGTGCAAGCTCAAACTATGGCGACCAAAACGAAACGCATAAAACGTATCGACGGACAACATGCAAGGTACCATTGGCTTGAAGCGGCGCTGGATATATTCTTTGAATTTTCGGATACTGCTCAAACAAACTTGACATCTTCCGCCCTCTGGCATCCGACAGGGGGTCCGTCAGGTCCCCTTGCAGGTTCAGACTCAGGTCGGGAACAGCTGACGTCACTCGCAGCGTCGTGCTCTCTATGGGCGAGCGTGTCGCCGGACGACTCTGTTTTCTCTGCGAATTCCTATTGGGATTCTTAGAGTTTTTATTCTTTTTCCGTTTTACTAATCCCACTGTATATTGTGTAGGCACTATATGAACAGACTTCCCTCTGTTGTTTTTCCTTCCGGCCTGAACGACAACGGGACGGGTCGCGTTGTTTCTGTTCCGGATTATCGGACTCCTGAATGGTATTGGATCATTCTTAGCAGCCGGTATACTCGTCCCGTACATTGTCAATGACCAATCTTGTAACGTTGCCCGACCTAATTCGAAAGTGAGTAAGTAGATTTTTGTAAATCCCTTATGTATCGATAAATATTAGTAAAGTTTGAAAACTTCCGCACGGATTTCGATCTATAAGTTCGTTCTAGAATTTAATATTAGTAAAGTTTTGAATCTCTCGTGACTAAAGTAAGTTTTCTCGTTAAAAGGAAATACTATTGAGTTTTATATATTTTAGATTGTAGCTAAAAACTTCATAAAATAACTCACATAAACCTTAGTAAATCTAATATGGTCGAGCCTTTGAGACTTTTAGCAAACTTTTATACATACTTCAGCATTTTATTTACAATGTCTAAGAACAGTAATAATTAATTTATGTAGCCTTTAGAAGAAAATATAACATTTATTTTAGAAACTTTAGGAACTTTTAGCGTTTCGAAACATCTTTAGCAGTTGACACAACAAAGTACGATATTCTATACGCTCGTGAACCAGCTCGCTACCCATTTTATCGCTTGCATCAGAAAACTTGTAGAGCACTCGATGACGGTCAACACTCCTCGAGCGTGTAAACTTTACTTTCATGAGAAAGTGTGCTGAGAGAGATATATGCGTCATCGTTACATCGTATAATAATAGTCGACTTTTAAAAAACACAAATAATATTAAAAAAAATATATGGTCTTAGGCCAATTTCTTAAGTCGGTTAAATAGATTACAAATATATAGAAACATGAGGGATTAATTACTAAATTGAATATTTGTTACACCATTAGATTAATATTTAAACGTAAAAGAATTATTTACAGTTTTGAAGAATATCTATAAGAATAGTATCTTACCCATATAACGTCCTTCGTTAGACACTTCCAGTTGCCACACTCCTAGAGGCGCTTCTCCCCACATGTGCACAGACATGAACGGCCAAGAGTTGAAGCCAGCTCGCGATGAGTCGTGAGGCCTGTTGGAGTAATCATTTTGTTAATTGTTGAATATATAAGATAATATTATAAAAAATAGGTTTTTATTGTTATATAGGTAGGTATATTATGAACAATATTGACGTTGTATGTTGTAAGCAGAGAGCACCTAGTGTTGTGTCCTCCTTATCGACGAAACAGCCACAATTTCGAGAAATTTATGATAAAATAAAATATGAAAGTAAATCTTTTAGTAGGCTGTTTAAATTTGCAACCTTTACTTTATTTTACGTTTCTTTTCATTTTTTTTTTAGATTATTTCTTTCCTATGACGACGATATTATATTAAAAATGTATGTTGAATCTACTTTCAATCTATACTACATTAACCTTCAATGAAATTCTAACACTACGTATATTTTCAATTAATTTAAAATATCTACATAATTCATAAAATATCTACATAATTCATAATATATCTACATAACTCATAATATACATAATTCATAATTTCACGTGATATTTTTAAAATATTATTCCGTCATCGTCACATATATTGAAGAAGATAAAGTACAATTGTTATTAGAAAGTTGACAGGTCGCAATAGAGGAATCAAAACCTCGATAAATCATGAAAGTTATTTTCATGATTTATCGAAGCTATGATTAAACAATGCAGAAAATGGTGGCGCAGTTGGAAAATTTTAAATTAAAAATTGTATTTGACAGATTCTTTGCTATATTTTTCTATTATTGGTGATAACCACGCTGTCACGTTGTCTTCCGCCACTGTTTAAAAAATGGAAAAAAGAGATGTCTGTTTAAAAGACGATGTTTAAAAAATGGAGAAGAAAGTGCTTAAACAACATTTTCTTTTCAAAGAACATTTATTATTTGATATTAAATAAATGTAGATAAGTTTGATAATTGAATTATATGCTTTGCAACTAATTAATTTACTAATGAGTTAATTAAATGTATCCCGCACTTAGCAAGATGGCAGAAGGAACCTGAGAATCTAGTGCTAAGATACTCCATTTCTCATTAACACACATTGAATTCTTAAGGCATTGTGTGTTGAGTGGCAGAAGTTAACGCCGCATTTTGCCTCGTTACTAAGACGAGGAAATGAAAATATTAAATGATTCATATAGCAAGTGCGAATCGAACTCACATCCCTCATGTTTACGTATAGCACGCTTGTATGCCCTCTGCACGAGAACGGCCTCTTTGATTCATATGTAATTAATTAATGAATAATTTATATTTCACCAGTGCCTCTTAATTAACAAAAATATTATTCGATTCATATAAAGATAAAAAATGTGTTTATATACAACATATTTGTGTTAAAAACATTTTCGACATACTAGACCTGTACAAGAATTGAGGCAATTAAAAAATTGTTTCATTTTATATTCACTTAAAAAATGTAGCTAAAATATAACCATCGCTATTTAATAAGAATTCCGAAGAAAGTAGAGAGCAGAGTGTCGTAATACACGAGATTACCAAAAAAAATCATATGTTCATATATAAAAACTCTAAATGCTAAGAAACGAAGTACTTGCAAGTATACGGAAAAGCCAATTTCTAAACTGTCAGACCTTTAGAGATGTACTAGAGTATAATTAAGTCACCTCCCTAGAGCAAAACTATTTAATGTTAAATTACTTCACTAATTAGCCGTATAACTTTGAAACGACGCCATTTGTTGAATAGGATGCACTTTTCACTGTTTTACTTTGAAGCTTCAGCTAACAATATTTTGTATAAGAAATTTCAGTAGAAATTAGAATATCATAAATTAACGAAATAAGAATATTCTCTTTTTGATATAACCTTGTTCTCAGTTGTAATAATAAAATTGTTTTTTTTTTTCAGTTTCCCGTCGATTCCCACATATAGCTAGGCTTGGCAATCTAGTGTCAATACACTCCGTCGTCCACTTTTCGCCAGACACATTTTTCTTACTTGGGATTGAGTAACTGTTACATGTTTGTGCACTTCCGCCACCACGGCCTCAAAATAGTACTATATGTTTGTATATATAATATTTTACCAATTTTGCATAAAATATGAACATAACCGTAAGCCACTACGTAAAAAATTATAATTATAAACCAAAGAAAATAAATACTTGGTTCGGTTCTTTATTTATGGCGCTTCGAGCGTGCCAGTTGAGCACTATTCACTTCGCCAATGTCACGTTGTATGGAATATAAATACTTTATAGAAGTATTAAAACATATTGAATTATATTAATTCCAATCATTCATGTCATTGTCAATTTTACGTGACAAGTATTAATAATTTAAATTGCGCATCTCTGGTACAAAAGAAAATAGTATTGAGGGAACGAAACGAGGTTTTATTGTTATGTATGTATTGTTGTATCTCATCTAGAATGATAAAACGTGCAACCGAGTGACACCAAGATTGTATACAAATGAAATTAATTTCAAAACATATTTGCATGTTTAGATATTTCTGTGATCGCTTTCATTGTATCTTTTCTATAATAGCTTCAGGTATTATAGCGACGGCGCGACTTCGCCCGCTTGCACTATATAAATACTTATATACTGATAAGCATTTTTTTCGTTTCCTTACAATATAATTGTAATACAAATTTTAAGGGACGCTAACCAAAATAAAATAGTGAAAATTGCATGCCGTTTTTGAGATTAGCGTGAACAAACGCACAATTAAACAGACAACAAATTCTATTACGTCATTAAATGTCACCAAAAAAATAAAAATCTTGCATAACTATGTGCAGACATCGATCCGGTACAATTTTATTATAACTATAGATTATATAAACATTCATTCCATTCATTCACGTCAATGTCAATTTCACGTGACAAGTATTAAGAACTTAAATGGCACATCTCTATCGCGGAACATTGCATGGAAGGCGTTCCTGCCAACCAGGTTTTATTGCTTCGTATGCTGTTCCGGAGTGACAGAGTGCGCCACTGACTGCCTCCAAGTTCTGTAATTGCGCCGTAAGTTAGTAACGGCGGAGGGATGTATCGTGTATCAGGCCTGAACGTGAACGCGAATGTAGAATAATATACTCGAATATTATACGTCTATGTTTCGTAATGTGTTTTAATGTTATTTCAGAGGAAAATATGATTAATATTTATGAGAATGTATTTATTTTATAATTATCTTTATATGTGTGTGTGTATGTGTGTAACAATTTAAAATACTAATCGTGGCGTATAGTGTGACTCGAGAATATAAAATATTTATATTTTTATTACTTCGCTCTTGTGTCGAGGCAAAGCGGGTTGAGTTGCTGAGGTTCACCTTCAGTATAACATGGAGAAAGGAGAGAAAGGAGTGTCTTAACACTAAGTGCCCTTTGCCTTGCTGTGAGCAGCACAGCGTGAAGCTAAAAGACAATTAAATACCTAGATCAAACGTGGTATTGACGCATAAGATTTATTCATACCAAATCTCAGACAAATAAGAATATTTATTTGGATTTATTAAAATGGATTAAGGTATTTCCAAATATGAAACGTATTCACAGTATCTCAACCAGAGTTCTGCAAATACCATGTGGCATGTAACAAGCCATTATGCAACGTATCAATGCAAACAGTGATATACGAGTATACATATGAAAATGAATAAATCCTACAGCCCAAAATGGTGTGTATTTTATTTAGTTTATTTTATAGAAAAAAATTGGGTCGAAATGTTCGTATCGTTAACAATATGTTAAATCTTGTATTTTGATTATTTTGTAATAACACTTAGTTTTGTAGCTTAACGCTGCATCCCGCGGCAGAGCAGGCAGGTGGAACCTGGGAACCTACTGTTAAGACAATCCGTTCCTGTATTTTTTAAAGGCATGACGTGTTGAATGGTGAAACTCAACGCTGCCATCACAATCGTCGCTCTGACAGTCAGACACTGTTCCGCCACACTACAAGAGCATCTAAGTTATTATATAAAATGCATTTCTATAAACATACCTGGGAGCAAGTAAAGTGACTTTAGTCCCGGCGGGAGAAGTCAAAGCGATCCGCAGGTCCCCTCTCCTCGTCGCTTGCAAGGAAACTCGCGCCTGTACGTGCTCCAAGTAGTTGACTCCGGGACACGCTCCGACATCCAACTGTTTACAAATAACGATACATATTAGTATGTAAGCACACCATCTTAACTACATATTAGACTAATAATACTCAAAACTTCAGCTTTCTAAAATGAGATAGGTCTGGGTAGAGCCCTGGGATCTCTGTCTAAGAGTAAATTAAATCGTTATTATTTTAAGTGACGTTTTTCCATTTGAAAGAATAAATATTTTATATTGATTTCTATCATACAATAAATGCATAAGTATCTAATAAAAATTTATTATTTATATTTTTCCTAAGTCCTACCCTGTTATTTTCCTTAAAACATTTAAAAATCCCTCTTTATCCCCATAGGATCTATTCCAAATGGTGTCTATTATAAGATGTATATCTATTATTACAATAATTACAGTCAAGTCTGGAGCAGGTTGTGACATAATAAGGCACTAAATTCCGTAAATTCACAGCCGAGTAATTTCAATGCAAATGCAACCGAGCGTCCGTAATTGTTGCAAATGTCGCGCACCGAGATATAGACTCTCGTCGTATTAGATCGTTTTCAATTCAACATAATTTAAAGTCTCATTGTTAGTTATTATAATTATTATTATAATTGAATAAGTTTTACATTAGCTGTGAAAATAATTATTTTGTCGTTTATATATACAGTTTAATGCGGCATTCTGCATCGAGGAGGCAGGCAGCCTAGTGTTGGGACACTCCGCTCCCCATTTTCCGCCTAATTCTGGAAGCATTAAGTCCTAACACCAGAGCAAAGAAGAAATTAAAATATATATTTTTCTACATATGACTTAATAGAGATTTTAGTGTAAAAATACTAGACCACCTTATATTCAAATTTATAAAAATAAACGTTTTACGTAATAAAAGATATTTATATATTCAAAACAGAGTATTTATTTAGATTACAACTATACATAGTACCTACTTATATATTTTGTAAAGTAAATAATTTCGTCCGGAATCTACGACGTAGACGACATACCAACATTCCTTCCTTGATTCAAGCGGTATTCAAGCCCACAATCAAAGTGTTATACTATAGGAAATTAACTCAACTTCACTCAACATAACAGTTTATATGAATATTATAATATTTTATGTTATGATTTGTGAAAAAAAAGTATGGAAAACATCGTTATGATATCTTAAGTAAGTAATTGTAGACAAAGTTATTGTTTTTAGTTATACAATTATTAATATCAAAAAGTAAATTTCCTGAAGCGATAGATATATAAAGCTGTTTTATCTTTTATTATTAATATCCAATTTTTTTTCTTAAAAAAGAATATTCCACAACTTGTTTAACTTACCTGTAAAGTAATAGAAGATCTAGGCGGAACAGCTCTTTGGGGTCTTGGTGCTGCCAGTTCACACCTCCTCTGCGGCGGGACGGTCCTCCAGGTCCTCGCGAGCCGCACCATGCCCGCCGCGTCCAACAGACCGTAGCCGAAGGAATGTGACACATTCCGTCCTACCCCATTGATGCGCCATTCTCCACCGATGCTTAGACGTTCCGGTCTTGCAGTGCGTACCACTGCAATATAGTGAATATTTGAACAAAATAGTTTAAAATTAAATCTTTTAGAGTAAATTAAATGTGTAGTTCAAAAGATTTCACAAAATATATATACAGGAAATTACAAAAAGTGGGGCATCATCCATAAGTATATTATATTTAAATCCTCGTAAGTTGGGGCTTTACGACAGAACATTCGCACTGTTAAATTGAGATTTTAGAAAGTGGGGCTTCAGTCCCAATAGGATATTACTCCCTATTTTACCCCATATTACATTAGTAGTTCAATTCTAAAGACCTACATATTCTATTTAACGAGATGTCATTGTCAATAATCTCAATTGACTAAAGTAGGTACATTGTATCGAGTACATTATAATGATCGCCTATCACGAGTCCGGGATCCGTAATCCCGTAATCCCCAATCTAAATGGCTTTTAGATAACATGCAAAATTTAGCGCGAGTGTATACGAGTACGGTGTTTATTTATGATGAAACTTTTGGGTGTTTAGTTTGGGCTTAATGAATAATGGATGCCTTTCATAATTTGACTAAATGTACTGTAACAGCATACACAAATTTCTAATAACAATATTATATAGGTACAAACCTACTCTATTCACGAAGGCATGAGACAAAAGGTAAACACGACGTATTATAGAACTATTAGAAGAATTATTATAGAATCTATATATATATATAAAAGGACTTGTCCTCACTGACTGAGGTAAGACGCACGCACAGCCGTAACCGCTAATGGTAGAAACGTGAAATTTGTACAAAAGTTTACTTTCGTAATCTGGACATCCACTAAGAAGGGATTTTGAAAAATTTTAACCCTAAAGGGGTGAAATAGGG
>JAKRZM010001184.1:0-51823 GCA_036379175.1 Heliconius cydno galanthus | reverse complement strand
TAATCCAATAGGGCATCAAAAGCCCTCCCCAGTAGGCTTTGGTCGAACCGATCGAAGCAAAGCCCCCCACTACGAACGGTGTTCGCAAGTCGCGGTCCGAGTCTCAAAGGAGACGCCCTTGCGCCACCGTGTTCTCTTTTGTTGGTACCTTCCACGGTAGCCATGCCAAGGTCAGAGCTCGTCTAGCTCGGCCTCCCCAAGTCCGGTGACGCTGTAGAGGCCGATATGGCCAACAGCATACTGCTCAATCGAAAAACGAAAACGAACGATGTAAATATGTATAGAAACGATTTCTTTTCCTTACTATAATAAGTTTTTTTTTTCTTCAGGCGACACAATAAAGAGATTCAAATCAATAAATTTTTGACTCATTTTTTTTTTTAAATTTTGAAGATGATGATGCTCATACAATTTAAGACGTCAAAATTATTGCTCTACATTTGAACCCCATTCCAACTTCTTATCTATCTAAAATATTTAAACCACGTTACCATAAAATAACTAACTGACCTGCTTCTCGTTGATAGCGCCTGAACTGTAAGTCGCGGCGAGGGTCGAGCTGCACATCTCGGAGTACCAGGGCACCTCGCCGCGCTCCGTCGCTGACGATATGCTCAATGTCCAAATGGAGTTAGTGTAGCCGTCGCAGTTGCAGTTGTCGTGCTCGCGACCCCCGTTACCGGACGCCCAGACGAAGATTGAACCTTTGCCGTTACGACCCTGTACAAGAAAAAAAATTATATTCAATGACTTTTATATTTAGGGTTCCGTATCTCAAGAAAAACAATTATTTTGTTGTTCGTCTGTCCGTCTGTCAAGAGCATATACTTTATCTGAAATTAATATCAAATATTAAAGTCTACGGTCCCCCAAAAGAAACGAGTGTTTATGTATCGTTTTAGCTGTAGTTTGTATGAAATTAATCAAAACCTATAGGATACTTCCTGTGGATCTTCTATTATCAAATTTGGCAACAACAACTCCCGCACACAATTACCTGGAACCTGGGAACCTAGTGTTAAGATACTGCCCCCTTTGAGTGGCGGAAGTCAACACCGCGCTTATACCAGAGCTTACTCTACCTCTATTGAGAATCGAACCTACAGCCCGTCGCATTAACAAACGCACGCCTTATATTACTATAGTCAAAATTCATATTATATAATTTTACCAAAACAACAAAATATCTATTGTTAACATAAAAACAATTATTAATAAAATAATTGGTTATTGTTAGTTTTATTACATACAATAGACCGACCAAGTTCAATTATAAACAGATTGTATTTATCAACAGTTTATTGTTCTCAAGTACACCTATTAACCATATACATATTACAATGGACGAGCTCTTGGGAGTAGCTCGGAACAATTCATTTAATTTTAGTTAGTTCAAGTTCGAATATGTACTTTTCTGAATGAGAGATTGAAATATTAAAATATAATATAAATATTATTTGTATTTTACAAGCTAAAAAAAACTAAAAACTCAAAAATATTTTAAATGTAAATATTAAAAATATATATGCTAATAATATTTTAAATGTTTTTAATTATTTTGACTCGTATGTGACCTCATCGGCTACATAATTTAACTTTTCATTAAATAAATGGCCTTACAGTTACAGTAAATTACTATTTTATTGGAAGCGAGGGCGATTAGAGTGACCAAATAAATTGAAACATAATGCGGTTCACCTAATAATGCAATACGAGATAATAATAATAAACTGTATCAGTTTAGCAATTTCCACCAAATTTCCGAGACATTTGAGTGGCGGATCTCAACACCGCGCTTTGTTTTGTTACCGGAACAAGTAAATGAACATATAAAATAATGAATTTCCCCAAATGGGAATCGAATCCATAGCTGTCGTGTTGCCATAACGGTCTCTAATAATAGACATGATGCGTAAAAATATTTTCTTTTTTAACCTAAATAGATGGCAGACATTCACTAGGTCAGTAGAGACAAACAACTATTGTTTCTCTAATACAACTTTTTTTGTGGCGTGAAAATACAAAAAGATTTTGTATGCTAAAATCGTTTACAATAATATTTCTACATTTTAGTCGAAAAAGCCTATAATTTAGGTTAAAAATTGTTATGTTATTTGAATTATCAAAAGGTTACTTAAAAAATATAACACTAAAACAAACATGTAAAATGTTGCCCCAACAAGAACACTGAGAAACAAGTAGTTAGCTCTTATAATAGTTCAAACGACCATTTGTATTTCCATTAAAATACAAAAAAAACAACATCCGTACAGCAACGATATTTCATTTTCATATGGAGAATTCAAAGAATGCTTTACAGATTTAAAAAATAAAAGCTATATTGAGGCCAGTTGTGGCGTATGGGTATAAGTGTGCGACTATAAACGCAACGCGGTTTGATCCCCGCTTTAGGAAATGAAATATTTATTTAAATTTATACTTTAATTTTTCTCTCTGGTTTCGAGGCAAAATGCGGTGTGCAGTTACGCCACTCAACAGGCAATGCCTCCAGAATTCAGCGGAAAAGGGAGTGTCCTAATACAGCAGAGTAGGCAGAGGGAACCTAGCCCTCTGTCTTCCCTGGTGTGTGTGGGATACAGCGTGAAGCTGATCTTAACAAAGTAAGAGAAATAGCAGAAATTGCTTTACGAAACATGTGAAATAAGAAAATTGAAACTAATAAAATAGTTAGCCTATTTAGGCCACGGTAGGCGGCACCACTTTTCATCACTTCACATATACATAAAGTCTCAGTAAGTACGCATAGAAACGATTGTAATGTAAATTTTATACTTAAAAGCACGACAAGGAAAATAATTGCATCGTTATAAAAATATTCCTGCAATCCCTTATGTTTTCGTATTTTTCTATTATGTAGCATTTTTTACAGCTATACGCTGCAGTTGAATGGTGAATATTTTTTTATACACATACTTATTAAATAAGGAAAGGAAAGGTTAAACTTAGAAAAATATAGTTTGGCGAAAACAGAAGATACAAACATATTGCGAGTATATAAATGTAAACGAAGAAAATCTGTACAAAATTCGGGTTATATAGTAAATAACTATTCCTATTTTTTATAGCTTCATGCTTTATCCCGCACATAATAAAGTAGGCAGAGGGAACCTCGGAACCTAGTATTAAGACAATCTCATCCTATTAAGATTCTTCCGTTCGCCACTTTCCGCCGAATTTAAAGGAAGCTAGAGAACTCCACGATGTCAACACCAACTATTCCTACATATTTACCATTAATAAATAATAATGTTCCAAACCAAAATTTAAAATGAAAGTTCATAAATTCAGGGACGAAACCGCCTAAATATTATGCAAATTAATTCGTTCCCGTTTATGGTTAGTTTAGGTCGTTTCGCATAAGCAGATTAGTATGGGGAGTTTATCGGATATATCGCAACATGTTGATTATACACGATCCTAGATTAAATAATTTGTAAGTTAAAATAAGACTAGCAGTAACGGTAACGGTAACGGTGAGACCATTCGTGGCGTTGAGGCATAAGCGTGTGACTGTAGGTTCGGTTCTCACTCGAGGAAATTAAATATCTAATATTTTCATTTCTTCGCTTTAGTATCGAGGTAAAGTGCGACGTTGGGTTCCGCCACTCAGTGATTTTACACTAGGTTCTCGGGTTCCCTCTGCCTATCCTATATGCAAGATATAGCGTGAAAAAAACTAAATTAAAAAAATAACAGTACACTATTTAGCGAAAGTTGTTTTATTTCAAATGGTCGTTTAACCTAAATAGTGGTCATAAAAGAAAAGCTTTACGAGATCACAGACTTATGTCAAGGAGCATGTAAAAAGTACAAGGAACTAGAGTTACTATATGAGTTAGCTTATAATATTTTTTGTATCTTTTCCGTTATTTTTTTTAAGCAATTATAACCATAAAACTAAATAACTTCCTTACAGAGTGAAGCTAACAAAATATAATATCCTAATTCTAACATAGTCGTAGCGCAGAAGCACAAAGTGTGTCTGTAAAACCGACTGGTTGTGGGTTCGATCCCCACTGGAGGACATATTTATTTAAATCTATATTTCCATTTCTTAGTTCTGGTGTAGAGGCAAAGCGCGGCGTTGAGTTCTGCCACTCAACACGCAATTCCTCCAGAATTCGGCAGAAAGTGGGGGAGGGATTTTTTCACTAGGTTCACTCTGCCTACCCTGCTGTGTGTGGGATACAGCGTGAAGCTTATTTAAGTATTTATTTTTTATTTTATTTAATATATTTAATAACTATTTAAGATTTCAATTTAATTACCAGCAAGATTGCTGCATAACTTCCACAGCAAAATACCTAATAGTACGATAGTACAACCGAAATAAACTTAAGAAAAGGAAAATCCACCACTTCTAGTTGCACTTACTGTTGTTTAAAGCGTCTTACGTCACCATGGAATGCTATAACGCTACAAACTACTAAAGGAATTCCTAATATAAATGTATATAATGTGTAGAAAATATTTTATATCAGTGGATGTATTGTTGTTTTATATATAAATAGTGGCCCGCGCGCGGCTTCGCCTGCGTGAACTACGTTATTATTAATTTCTNCGCTTTATCCCGCACATAATAAAGTAGGCAGAGGGAACCTCGGAACCTAGTATTAAGACAATCTCATCCTATTAAGATTCTTCCGTTCGCCACTTTCCGCCGAATTTAAAGGAAGCTAGAGAACTCCACCATGTCAACACCAACTATTCCTACATATTTACCATTAATAAATAATAATGTTCCAAATCAAAATTTAAAATGAAAGTTCATAAATTCAGGGACGAAACCGCCTAAATATTATGCAAATTAATTCGTTTCCGTTTATGGTTAGTTTAGGTCGTTTCGCATAAGCAGATTAGTATGGGGAGTTTATCGGATATATCGCAACATGTTGATTATACGCGATCCTAGATTAAATAATTTGTAAGTTAAAATAACAGTAGCAGTAACGGTAACGGTAACGGTAACGGTAACGGTGAGACCAGTGAAGCACAAGCGTGTGACTGTAAACGCTGCAGGTTGTAGGTTCGGTTCTCACTCGAGAAATATTTAATGAAATATTTAAAATTTTCATTTCTTCGCTCTAGTTGAGGCAAAGTTCAACGTTGGGATCCGCCACTCTATGATTACACTAGGTTCTCAGGTTCCTTCTCCTTATCCTATTCTTGCATATAGGATACAGCGTAAAAAAACTAAATTAAAAAAATAACAGTACACTATTTAGCGAACGTTGTTTTATTTCAAATGGTCGTTTAACCTAAATAGTGGTCATAAAAGAAAAGCTTTACGAGATCACAGTCTTATGTCAAGGAGCATGTAAAAAGTACAAAGAACTAGAGTTACTTTATGAGTTGACTTACAATATTTTTTGTATCTTTTCCGTTTTCAATTTTTTTTAGAAAACGTATATATGTTTTTTTAAGCAATTATAACCAATAAACTAAATAATTTCCTTATTCCACAAACAAGCAACTTCTATTTTATTTAGGACATATATGGATATGTTTAGTTAGTTGTATATCTTTCATTAACTAAAAATAAAAAGAAGTATAATATCCAACCATATCTAGAAATATAATATCCTGGGAACGGGGATCCTGGAAGCCTAGTGTTAAGACCCCCCTAACACTAGGCTTCCACTCATAATTATTATAATATTCCATCCATTTCCATTTCATTTCTTTTTCTCTTCTCGCTCTGGTGTCGAGGCAAAGCGCGGCATCGGCAGAAAGTGGGGAACGGAGTGTTATACTAGGTTCCCTCTGCCTACTGTGCTGTGTGCGGGATACAGCGTAAAACTAATTAATTTATTTTTATATTATTTAATATATTTAGTAACTATTTAAGATTTCAATTTCATTACCAGCATGATTGCTGCATAACTTTAACAGCAAAATACCTAACGGTACGGTACAACTGTAATAAACTTAAGAAAAGTAAAATCCACCACTTCTAGTTGCACTTACTGTTGTTTAAAGCGTCTTACGTCACCGTGGAATGCTATAACGCTACAAACTACAAAAGGAATTCCTAATATAAATGTATATAATGTGTAGAAAATATTTTATATGTGGATGTATTGTTGTTTTATATCTATCTAGGGGCCCGCGCGCGGCTTCGCCTGCGTGAACTACGTTATTATTAATTTCTGTCTCCATGAGTACCTACGTCCTATAAGTGACGTCCATGCAAAATTTGAGACTCCTAGCATTTGTAGTAACGATGTTTCATACAAACTTTCAACCCCAAAAACAACCCCTTAGAGAGACGAATATTGCAAATTCCCGTCTGAGCGAGCACCTACGTCCTATAAATAACTTCTATGCAAAATTTGAGATTCCTAGCACATGTAGTTACTGAGATTTCGTGATGAGTGTGGAAAAAATTGGATTTCTCTAGAAATATTATTTTTATTTTTGCGTATGGGGCGAAATCGTAGACAAAAAGTTAGTACTATTTTTTTTTTAATTTCCCTGCAAATATTACTAGGAAAGAGAGTTGCACCACTTTTTCTATCAATATATGTATATTACCTTAGTAACACCTTCGATGAAAGCTCTCGTAGCTAGCTCCCCTGGTCCGTCCACCGTTTTCCCATCGTCGTCGGGTCCCCATGACGCACTGTAAATGTCTACATGTTGCGGATTCAAGCTCAGCGACCGCGCTTCTACTGCATCCGTGACGTCACCATCTAACATGCGGACACCTGGTAAAAGGAAAAGGAATATTATAATTTTATATAAAAAATGGTAAATAGATAATTCTATTATTCAACAAACAATATATATGTAAAATACAACATATTTTATACCGAGTGAGGGTCAATAAAAAACTCATTATGTACCGAAAACGGTTGTTTAAATATTTCATTCGGGAATCGGAATTTATTTGTTGGTTCTTTTCCGGGTTCAGAATCCTTTTTTCAAGGCTGTCGATTAATTTTTCAAAAACGGGCTCAGGTTTCCAAACTCCAAAGCTTGGTATTGTAATTTTTTCGCTGTAATGGAATTTTTAATACAAACATGTTATCGAAATAACATAGCATTTTTATTGTATTTTTTAAATTTTTATTCGTTGTAAACTAAATTATTATTTATAAAAAAAATTAAAACTAACGAAAATATTATGCATATTTACTCATTATTGTTTCATTCCTCTAGTTTTTCTAATTTTCTATTAATTTATATAAGTTTAATATATGAATAGTACATTTAAAATATGAACCTACTAATAATTATAGCAATATTGTATAATTATGTACTTATGTACAATTTGCATAATTAATTGGATTTAAATCCAAATTAGCGTAATTAATTATATTAACAAGCGTAAGATATATTTCTGCCAATTAGTGGACCATAAAGGGAGTAATGTAATATATTGTATACTAGTTATCGTTTGCAACTTCGTTCACGTTCTGGTTGGCAGAATCTGCGAACATGGTTAACACCAGGTTGACACTCCGTTCCCATTATGACACTTCCGTTCCCCACTTCCAACTGAATTCTGGCGGCACCATTGCCAAAAAAGTTTATTTCAATTTCTACCTACTTTCTTTTGTCAAAGTATTCTACTCTGAACACAGGTAAATTAGTTTATTATACTAGTTCCCAAGATAATAGAACAACGGTATCACACGTTCTTACGAGACGTAAGATGTCGGTTGTGGAGCTTAGACACTGCGAGAAATTAATACAATTAATAAATTGTTGCTACGCTTATGAATTAATTCTTATATATAAATACAGCTTCAGATGTATACCGCACACAGCAGGGTAGGCAGAGGGAACCTAGTGTTAAAACTCTCCGTTACCCAATTTCCGCT
Source organism: Heliconius cydno galanthus (assembly GCA_036379175.1). Taxonomy (NCBI): domain Eukaryota; kingdom Metazoa; phylum Arthropoda; class Insecta; order Lepidoptera; family Nymphalidae; genus Heliconius; species Heliconius cydno. The sequence continues at coordinate 43,976 of JAKRZM010001184.1, read as the reverse complement.
ATATTTTGTATTCCAGTGGCGGAACTCAACGCCGCGCTTTGCCTGGACAGAAGAAATGGAAATATAAATTTAAATAAATATTCCATGTCCTAGAGTGGGGATCGAACCCACCACCAGTCGCACACTTAATGACCCTGCGCCACGACTGGCCTCAAATATAATTACTACTTTACATAATTGGTAATAACATTACAGTTTTCATTTACTATTACGAAATTACAAAAAAAATGCAGCTTATAAGTATATTAAAATATTATGATTAATTACCTGAAATTTAAAACTACTCGTATATTTAGTAAAATAGAGTAATATTTGTTTTCCTTGTTTCATAATCTACTTATATTTTCTCATTATATAATTTAAAGGCACGAGCAGAAGCAATTTCAGTACTAATTATTTATTCACATATGCACGCAAGTTGGCAATGAACGTTGTCTCCATTCTGACCTAAAAACGTCTAATTACACGAACTGCATACGACTATTTGAGAATGAATGTTTTTATAGAAGTTAAGGAAATGCATTGAAACAGAAATTGAATTAATTCTATATATGTAGGTTTATAATTAGTTTTTAAGTTCTTTATTTATTAGAATTAAATTGTTAGTCCGACTGGAAGCTTCCACTGTATTGGCTCCGTCAAAGCCTGACCAATTTGAAAGGCAGTTGAAATTCTGAATATTTCCAAAGACTTAAAAATTTGGAATTTAATTTATTTTGCCCTCTCTTAGCTTTTAATACAAGAGCGACTGGGAAGATACACATTTTACACATAGCTTTTGTGTAAAATATGAATCTTTTACTATTTTTGTAACTTCACTCTGTATCCCTTATATGGCAGTGTAGTGTAGTAGCAGAGGGAGCCTAGTGTTGAAACACTCCGAAACTCAACGCCGCTTTTTCGCATCGACAGAAGAGAGCGAAGAAATTTTGAATATTCAATATTTAATTTCCTCAAGTGGGGATTGGTTTCCACAGCCTGTCACGTTTACAATCACACGCCTGCCCCCGTGCGTTAGAACTGGCCTCAAATACTAGTGTGAATTATGTAATTCGTATTAGGTACCTATATAAAACGTAAGTAATAATTTCTTTAACAGGCTGATTGTATTGGACAGAATGATATCACTAGTATTAAACATTCTTCAAAATAAACAATAGCTATTCCTATTGCTTATGTGTTGCGTGCTTAATAAAAGTAAAGAATATTTTCAGCAAAAAAAATATCTAAATGAAAGACACCCGCGTAATTTGAAATGCCATAGACGTGTCTATAACAACATTTTCATACGGTGGAAACAGGAAAAAAATATGTAAATACTACTAAGATTTCACACCTCGATTTCATTATGTATTCCATGTTCCCAACATACAAGTTCGTGTTTCAGAAATACCTGATATCCTCAGGTTTTTCCAATACCGTCTTATTATGTTGTAAGTAAATTATAATGTGGGTATGTAATGGCTGAATAATAAGTACTGCCGAAAAACCAAATAAATTTCAACCTTTCGTTCTAACATGAACGGTTTTATACAGAATAGGAGCAACATTCTCAGTTTAATTAAGTTTTATTTATTAAAAAATAAATAAAATAAAATAAATCAGCTTCACGCTATATCCTTCACAATGCAGGGTAGGTAAAGGGAACCTAATGGAAGGGAAACGTAAATAAAATTATATACCTTTTTGAATTCCTCGTACCTACTGAGATCTTGAATTTGATACCCGTGATTATTATTTTTAACGTAACGTCTAAGAACACTTGGACGGCTAAAATGAATCAAACCGTACCTCACTGAAGTAAATCCGTTTAGCGGTTCTGGAGATATGAGGTAACAAAGAATATTACATACATACATATATACAAGATACACGTGAAAAACATAACCCTTCCATAGCAGTCGGGAAAAACGAATATTTAAAACAAATAAATGAATCACTAGAGAACTTACACAATTTGCTATTCCATATATATATATGGAAAATCAATTACGTAGCTTCCAAAGCTTTATCAGGGAGTTTAGCGCCGAGCTTAGCGCTTAACACGGATATCCCCTCTTTGACAGGCGAAAGCGAGTTATTAACGGTAACAATTCCCATGTGAAAATGTTACGTTGTACTGACAAGGACACCGTTTCTATAGGAATATTGTTTAACCAAAACAATAACGTATATATTTACGTATAAAACAGTTAGAATCCAGTTGTGTGGCAGAAGTCTCTGCATAATAATTAAATTATATATTGTTAAATATATATGTATAAAAAAAATAACGATCCTCATGTACTCGAAGGGTAGTTTTTCTTAAATTTGAATATGACGTCTTTCCAATGTCTGCAATGTCAGTTGTAATGTAAAATATTAAATTGTTATAAAAATAATAATTAAACTAACACATCACCTGGAATAAAAGATTTTAATGTTGTTTTCTGTTTTTATTGCAGGTGAGACTATTGTTTACTTATGTATCTTTAAAATAGGAATAAAATTTTAAATAAACTGTTATTATTGCAGAAACCCAGCTTGAGTTTTTATTTCAAAGAGCGTAATAATTAATATTATTATATATATAACCACGTAAAAGATAAATATTAAATTTTTCCTTTTGTGTTATCNCTATATCCTTCACAATGCAGGGTAGGTAAAGGGAACCTAATGGAAGGGAAACGTAAATAAAATTATATACCTTTTTGAATTCCTCGTACCTACTGAGATCTTGAATTTGATACCCGTGATTATTATTTTTAACGTAACGTCTAAGAACACTTGGACGGCTAAAATGAATCAAACCGTACCTCAATGAAGTAAATCCGTTTAGCGGTTCTGGAGATATGAGGTAACAAAGAATATTACATACATACATATATACAAGATACGCGTGAAAAACATAACCCTTCTATAGCAGTCGGGAACAACGAATATTTAAACCAAATAAATGAATCACACGAGATCTTACACAAGTTGCTATTCCATATATATATTATATGGAAAATCAATTACGTAGCTTCCAAAGCTTTATCAGGGAGTTTAGCGTTGAGCTTAGCGCTTAACACGGATATCCCCTCTTTGACAGGCCAAAGCGAGTTATTAACGGTATCAATTCCCATGTGAAAATGTTACGTTGTACTGACAAGCACACCGTTTCTATAGGAATATTGTTTAACCAAAACAATAATATATATTTGCGTATAAAACAGTTAGAGGCCGCAGAAGCCTCTGCATAATAATTAAATGATATATTGTTAAATATATATATATAAGAAAAATAACGATCCTCATTTACTCGAAGGGTAGTTTTTCTTAAATTTGAATATTTCGTCTTTCCAATGTCTGCAATGTCAGTTGTAATGTAAAATATTAAATTGTTATAAAATAATAATTAAACTAACAAATCAATTGGAGTAAAAGATTTTAATGTTGTTTTCTGTTTTTATTGCAGGTGAGGCTATTGTTTACTTATGTATCTTTAAAATAGGAATAAAATTTTAAATAAACTGTTATTATTGCAGAAACCCAGCTTGAGTTTTTATTTCAAAGAGCGTAATAATTTATATTATTATATATATAACCACGTAAAAGATAAAAAGCGCCCATTCCCCTGTGTAGCAGCCAACAGGTAAACCTTTTATATAAATTAATCTATTAGTGGAAATTGGGAAATTTTACGGATTGCTAAGCTTAAGCAAAACAAACAGCGCTCAGTTTTAACGCTTTTCACTTTTTTTCTATTATTATTATTAAGCATCTCTACTTATAATAAAATTGTAACCTGTCGGTGTCTCCAGGTCTCATACATGGTGATATCGAACCAAAAACAACTTAAGGAAGGCCAAAACTCATCGACCGTACTGTAAAGTCTCTTACCTCCTACGCTAGCGTCGTAGGCCACACCGACAGCGCAGAGTGAGTTGTTAGCAGTAGCTGCCACTTCTCCAGCACACCTGGTCCCGTGGCGATTGGAGTCTATCATGTCGTAACGAGGCTGGGGATCGGAGTCGTGGGAGTTCACGTCGTAAGAGGCCATGGGGTCCTGTGAAAATGAAAGGTAATGGAAATTTATATTATAGACTCATATGTGTACATAAAATTATTATTAAAGGCCGTCGCGGAGTGTTACTGTAATGCAACGTTTGTGGGTTCGATCCCCACTCGAAGGAATGAGTTAGGGAGTTATTTCTTTTTCGCTCTGGCACCAACGCAAAAGTCTGGCGCAATGCCTCGAAAAATTCGGCGGAAAATGGGGAACCCTTCCGCCTACCCTGCTGAGTGCGGGATGAAGCTGTTTTTTTTTATTTTTTACGATACATATACCGTTCTTTTTAGCTTCACGTTCTTTTTTTTTCGGGAAATAAAGACTACAAAAGAGTCAAAACAATTCGTTCTCGACTTTACCTATGTACTTTACGGGATTTGGAAGCTAAACAAATATGAAAATAAATATTACTTGTTTCTATTACTAAGCTACTATTTATTTCTGTTTTTTATAATTACGAAACACTTTAAACTTTTTATAATTTTAAACTTACAATATAATTACTAAGAAAGAACATGTTTATTTAAATAAATTAAATTAAAGTTAATATTAACTATGTAAATACTCAAGTTTAACACACACACAGAGAATATTTAAAAAGTAAGCCAAGAGTTTACGAGCTAAGTTTATAAGTGTGTCACATTTTATACGTAACTCGAAATTACATCGACTAATGCGGAAAGTTTCAGAACTTAGTTCTATTATATATATTAGACTTGATTTTCATAACCCGTCGTTAAATATATTTATCATATAACAGTAACTTCTTATAGGGTGAAGATTAATTCGTAAGTGAACTTTCATATTGAAGTCAGTCGTGGGGTCGATTCCCATTAGAGGATATGAAATATTTCATATTTTATTTTCTCGCTCTGATAATGGGGCATAGCGCGGTTTTGAATTCCGCCACTCAACACGTAATGCTTTCAGAATACGGAAAAGTAGGAAAACGGAAGTGTTTTAATGGGCACTGAGTGTGTTAACACTAGGTTCCCAGGTTCCCTCTGCCTGCTCTGCTGTGTGTGAAATATAGCGTGAAGCTAAAAAACCTTTAGTTTTGAAACTTAGGGCAAAAGCAACAAACATTTATGTTTACACAGAACTGCCATAATACTCAAAGACTTGTCAAAGTTTTTGATTGCTTTTAATTGACCCTACGACTCCTACGAGGATCTTAGACAGCTTTCGAACTTTGTTTAAACATTTCATCTTTAGAATTTGAAAATGAGCTAACTTAATTAATATTTCAGATAATATAATAAATGTTTATTTATCAAAGGAATCTCTTCGTAGAAAAAAATTTATTAAATGTACTTATAAAATATTAAGTGAAATTCGTGATGTCGTTAGTATAACTTAACGAAATTAGAAATAGAAATTGCTTGAACCTCTTAAATACATTAACTAATTAATGGTAGGAGTGGTCTTAGTTCTTGGAGTGCACACTACGGGCCAGTGGGAATTATTTTCGTGTTGTATAAACCTAGCGAGCTAGGTCTAACTTAGGTCAGCTAAGTTCAGTTTCGTATACTGGTCTCATTTAGTAAAGCTATTTGCATAGTCTAGTGCCCCTACGAAGTTAACATGATCAACACTTCTAAGTAAATTTAGACTTCTAAAACTACAGTTTTGTTTAAAGTTAAAGTTGAGGCCGTAGTGGTGCAGCGGCACAAGGGTGTGACTGTAACGTGACGGTTGTGGGTTCGATCCCCACTCGAGGAAGTGAAATATTTAATTACGTTTATATTTTCCATTTTCTTCGCTCTGGTATCGAGGCAAAACGCGGCGATGAGTTCTGCCACTCAACACGCAATGCTTCCAGAATTCGGCAGAAAGTGGGGAACGGAGTGTCTTAACACTAGATTCCCCCTGATGTGTGCGGGATACAGCGTGAAAGTGACTTGATTTCGATTTTGTTTTAAAGTTCCCTAGATTTAACTGTTAACCTAGAACACAAACAGAAACGTACTAACTCTCAAGTAGTGATATGAGCACTATGCGTATTATTACACTTTCTATTTATATTACAGAGAAATAGAACACTGATTGTAATACAAAATATCGCATATCACGGTAATAACAATGACCTAATTACCCGTTTTTCAAACCAACATTGAGATTAAAGCCGCGGTAGATGAATCGTGTAATTTCAAACTCGACTGCCTTTGTACGTGAACGTCTCCCTTTGAAAGCGTTAAAACACGTATTTTCAGCTATTATCACGTGAAATATGTAACTAAGAGTTAGTATAGCTATAGCAAATGTGTTTTAGTATGGACGACCCTGAAAAAAGAGTCTAAAAACCCTGAAAATATCGTTAATGTGCTCCACTTAGTTTGTGAAAGGATTGGGAAATTGTTTTAGTGAAACGCTGTGATGTAAATTGAAGGAGGAGCGTCCGTGAAAGGTTCGTAATATCTTTTTCTACATGTACATACTTATTTGTAGATTTTTTATGTCTCTCTATAACGCAAATAATATTTTAAAGTTACATACAAATAAATAGATATTTAAAATAGTCACTATCTAAAAATAAATGATGTTTTATCTAATTATTGAATCCTTCCGTTCCCTTTTTCCCCAGTGTCTCAATGGAAACGGAATTCCTTAACACTGGGTTACCGAGAGATCCCCTCTCTGCCTACTCTGCTCTATTCGAGATACAGTGTGAAGCTAAATAATTATATAATAATACTAGCGGCCCGCCCGCGGCTTCGTCTGCGTGAACTCCGTTATTATTAATTTCTGTCTCCATGAGTACATGTAGTTTCTGAGATTTCGTGATGAGTGAGTGACCTTTCGATTTTATATATTAAGATATTGTATCAAGCCAATCCTGCTTATAACTATAAAAGCTAGAACCTATTAAATGAAAACAAAAATCAACTAGCTACCCTACTTTACTGTAACCGCACGACCATATAATAACACTTCATTTAAAATATATAAATAGTTACACAAATACTTTAGTTTAAACAATCGGTATTCAATTTTCCAAGCCATAAATGAAAGCAACACAAACAGTACGAAAACTGCAATTTCAAACTCGAGCGACTTTGTTCATGAATGTCACTCGCGACTTGACTTGTGACTTGTGAGCGAGTAAGAGCGAGCAGCTATTTATTTAAAGCCAGTAGTACTTGCTACGAAGATTTATACAAACAAACTCCTTTGACTTCGAGTCAGACGAAGCTTCTGTAAGTAGCGACTGTGCCCCGCGCAGTTAATTGTTGTCAAATCATGTATATTGGAATAACTTTGGTGTATTTTAAAAAAATAATGAGAGTACTATTATTTTCCAGCTTCACGCTGAATCACGCACAGAGCAGGGTAGGCAGAAGGAATCTGGGAACCTAATGCACTTACACTTACACGCTTGTACCCCTCTCGGCCTCCAAAATACAAATTTTCCATATTTATGTAATGTTTCACATGATTTGAATGAATTATAATCGAAGCAATTTTATACGAGGAGGCAGTATTGTGGAAATGTTTGGAATTAGTTTTATTTACAATGGAACGATGCATCCAATTACTTTTCAATATAGAATAATTTATTGTCATCATTCAATTTTATCAATATAATTGCACTCGACTCCAATATATTAGTATTTTATTATAAAGTCGTTTTAAATATTTATTTATGTTAGCTTCACGCTGCATCCCGCACACAGCGGAGTAGGCAAAAGGGTCCCAGAAACCTAGTCATATGAAGCGCTTCCGTTCCTTTCACTTTACTCCACAAGACCCCAGAGTGAGAATCAAACCCACCCACAAAATACCCTCAGGCCTCAATCGCACGCGGTGTGCCTTTGCGCCATGACTGGCATCGTTCTAAATATCTCATATAAAACTAATTTCAACATAAGAAACACACCATAAACAAACCATACAAAACATATAATATAACATAATTACACGCATTAGTGACAAATGAAGCATCACAAGGTCCTCACGCCTCGCGGTTCCGAATACATTCCTGGCGAGGCCGGCGTGCCTTGCCGGAGCTGGCATGCTTTCAACCTATTATACCAACAACTAATTGGGGCCCTCACTTACATTATTAGCAATATCGATTACGATGTCTGATTGAGTGCCGTCCTCCGCGCCCTCTAAGTAATTGGTCAGTGGGTTCGGCAAATTGTGAAATTTATAGAGAAAAATATTTCAATAAAATTTGTCTACTTTTTTTATATCTGTGAAAGTTAAATTAGTTTTCATATCTGTGAAAGTTAAATTAGGTTTGGATGATATTTGAGTCTCGAATGTACTATGCGGTTAGAAAATGCGGCTGCAGGAAACAGTTCCCCAGAACACTCTCCATCATGTATGTGGCAGAGAAAGCAAAGAGAGGAGAAGTATTTACGAGAAGTATTTAGAAGAAGTGTGAAGCTTTTCACAGATAGAACAGAGAAACTCAACAAGTTGATTTCTGGTCACATATGTATACATAATAGAGATGTAAAGCTTTCCTCAATTTCGGAGAAATTGGAACGTAGACGACAACTATACAATTAAGTCAACAAGCATCAATTGATCTAAATATATTTAAGACAATGTTTTCTAATAACGTTTATCGTTTTTAGATTAAAGCAATACTTTATATAGGATTCAACTATCAATGTTAGTTACTTTCTAATTATTTGAACGTAAATTCTCTTTTAACTTTGTAAGTACAATTGCGAATTGTTCACATTTCGACTTTAAATTATGCTGAAACATTGTTTTCGTCGCCCCTAGGATAGTATTGTACTTGGAAAATCTTGTAAGCTATTCCAATTCATTAATTTGAAATCTTTGGAAGCTCAAAATTAGACACAATCTTCATAGTGTTAATTTTGGAAAAAAAATCTTATAATTTTGATAATATATATAAATAAAAATAAATAAAGTACTTACATAGTTAGAAACTAAATCCGGGTGATCGGTCTCGAGCCCGTCATCTAATATTGTGACGACGACGCCTCGCCCCGTGACGCCTTCCCGCCACGCTGGTATCACGTTCATATCCAAGCCCCCACCTCGGTTCTAAATAAAAATAAAACTTATATATAAATTTACTTCACATTATTTTCATATACACATACAAAATAAAACAGCGGTATTTAACGCCGTATTATTGGTAATTTGTTGTATTTAAATGTTTAATAGATAACAAAGGTCATTACGCTATAATATTGGTATTTTCTTGTATTAAAATTTTTAATAAATAATAAAGACCATTGTATTTCCTGTCTCTGGTAACGAGGCGAAGCGCAGTGTTGAGTTCCGCATTCACTCTCTCAACACACAATGGCTTCAGAATATGGCGGAAAGTGAGGAAAGGAGTGATTTAACACCAGCTTCTCTCTGCCTACGCTACACAACGTGAAGCCATAGTAACTTTACATATCAACAATTGAATTGGGATAAGTACTTGTGTAGAGAGCAGTTTATACATAGATAAAGCCTAAGGGCTCTCAAATGCCATACACAAAGAGGAAAATGCATGGCACATTTTGTTTAAAACTTTTAAAATTGATTTGAAATATGCTTTGTTAAAAGTTAAAAGTAAAAATCCGTACCGAATATGTAGAGAATTTATTTTCGTTTAAGGTATGAGGAATTTCGAAACACGTTACATATATGTGAAAACATATAGAGTTTACTTACATACATGTTTTATTTTTAAAAAATTCCATAGATATTGAAGTATTCTCTTTTCATTTAAACAAAATCCACATAATAAATACGTTCACATGGTATATTAATTTTTCAAAATTTTACACAGATTTCGATTTTTCTTTTTAAATCAAAATTTCAGCTTTGCTAAAATGACGTAGGTTTGCCGGCTCTGGGATCATGGGCTATATATAGCAATATATAATTATATAGATTAATATTTTTCTGACTACCGATGTACATGAAAAGGTAATTAATTATAATATGTGGCTAAATACAATATAATCCTAATTTATATAATAATTTACACATATTCTAAATTAATTTTATTCAGCAGTCATTACAACTGAAATATGTTCCGCTAAAGAATTATAAGGAACTAATTTTAATAATACACATTAAAAAATATAACTCAACTTTCAACAAAATTATAACTTAAAAAGTAAGTATCGTTGTTTTCTTCTTGAATAATAATTAAAAATGTAAACAGCTGTTAACTAAAAAGTAACAACATCCCGTATAACTTTCTAATGCAACAAAATACAAACAAAATTTCTTTTGAATTACTTGGAACTTTTCACAAGCGTAAACAGAGGGAAGCTTTTGATTTTATGCATAATATTCCTGAAGGTTTTATAAGAGAAGCAAAGTTTTTCTCGTACGCGACGTTTGTGGGTTTCTGGATTCTGCACATAGCAAAGTAGAGGGAATAGAATCTAATTTAAATACACTCCATTCCTATTAAGATATTTCTTTTGCAGACTTTCCGTGCATTTCTTGAGGCATTCTATATTGGGTGGTTCCAGAGCAAGGAAAATGGAAATAAAAATTTTACTCCCCCGAGTGGGAATGGAACCCATAACCGAGCTTACAGCCCCACGCTTCTCTATCTTTATAATTATAATAACTTATGAAACTTTCAGTTAATAACATGTTAGGCACTTGTAAAATCTTATAATCAAGACACATTCAAGGCGAAGAGCGAAGAGTACTCTCATCAAAGGATAATAAGGCAGAAAATTAGCTATTAGCCGAGACAAGGCGTCTTGTAAGGAGAAAATTAATATGTAATGGCGCTACGATGTATAGGATTATATGTGTCGATAATCCTTTAATACACATATTATACTAATTTTTTTCAGCTTCACGCTGTATCCCGCATATAGAGAGGATCTAGTGTTATATCACTCCGTTACCCACTTTCCGGTGGAAATCAACGCCTTATTTAAATACCAGAGCAAATTGGCGTTTAGGCTCACACTCTTATACCTCCGATTCTTTACAATAAAATATTAATATGCTTTAAAATTATATCAATATAGTTAAATTGGCTACTTCTAGTATGTGATATTTCTAGAAATGACTGGACTCTTTTAAGGGTATAAAAATATAGAAGTAATTAAAAAGTAAAAGTAAAGTATATATTAAGATTACTTTAAAATAATGTTTACGACCTTATTTGAATGTATTAATAATAACAAGATATATATTATTAACAAAAAATACGGTCCCTGAGGCTAAATCCTACTCTATAGTGTAAGAAATAATAGCAAGTAAATAATTTTTAAAAATGCAGCAGTTTGCAAAGTTCTCACTGCACACATCATAGATGTGGTACGGTTTTCGGTAACACATCTCTTTTCCTACTTATAGGTCAGCTTTCTTGTTTTTCTTTTTTCAGGACGTCGACGTCGTCGTTCAGTGATATATGTTTCTATATATGTGTATGAATGTATCTCTCGTTTCCTCTATTTGTATGACTAGGTGTTTTCGGATCTACTATAAAAAATGGATGGAAAAAAGAAAATAGTTTTTCTTAATATACCTGAGATTTTATTTAAAACTAATATGAGAATGAGGAACCTAGTGTTAAGATTCTAAGTTCCCCATTTTTCGCCTAATTCTGGAGGCATGGCGTGTTGAGTGCCGGAACTAAACAGACCAGAAAATAGAAATATTAAATATTTCATTTCCTCGAATAAGAATCGAACCCATAACCCGTGGCGTTTACGATGTTACTTAATAATAATATTTACATATACATATATCATTTGCAAGTTATTATATAAAATACTGTTTAAGTTCACGCACCGATTAATTACTACTATAATTAAATAAATGCAAATATTAATTCAGTAAATAATCATTGATTAATTATTTATTCATCCGAATACTCTATCTGCAAATATTATAGGATTATTAAAAAAGATTTCAGCCCGCTTTTATATTTTACTTATTTGTTGACTTTTATTTAATTTCAATATAAAGCAAATATAATCGTGGACTTCTTAAATAAGAATTTTATTCAATGTGCAAAAACCGCACAAGCGTGTGACACTCGAGGAAATGAAATATTTAATACTTTCGTTTCTTTGCTCCGGTAACAAGGCAAAGCGCGGCGTTGAATTCCGCAACTCGGCACGCAAGGCCTCCAGAATTCGGCGATAAGTGGTGAACGGGAACGGAGTACCTTAAAACTAGGTTCCCAGGTTCCCTGTGCCTATATACCGGGATACAGCATGAATCTAAAAAAATAAATAGGTAAAAGTAAAGAAAAAACTTACCAAATACCACATATGCGGCCATTTTGGATCATTTAATTGGAACTTGGAGTCAGCAGAACGCGGCCGCCCTTTCACTCTCGTATGGAGTTCCCGCTTTGAACCCGTTTCCCTTTTCACCGAAAGCGGCCCCGACGGTTTTGTTTCAGCTGAAACAAATTGTATGGAATTAGACGTTATTATCCATTTGCGTGAGGAAACCACATTCTGTGGTATACCCGCATATGAAAGTAGAACGCTCTCTCATAATAATATAAAATCTATTTAAATAGGTAATTTGAATATATAGGTAAAGTAAGTAAACATAACTAATACAAAATTGTAAGTTTTATTATTATTATTATCATGGCAGAGAGACACAAGCGTGCAACTGTTAACACGACGGCTGAGGGTTTGATTCCTGCTCAGGGGTTCATTCCCCATTTATTCAACATGCAATGCATCAAGATTTCGGTCGAAAGTAAGGAACGGAAGTATCTTTGTGGGATAGGTTAAAATAAATTTCTTAACATTATGTTCCTAGGTTCCCTCTGCCTACCTTGCACCGCACTGATAACATAAAGTGCATCCCTATAATAATGAACTTTTATTAATAAATCCAAATGAGTTGCGCCTCCAGTACCAGGGAACGTAATTATTAAGTTTACATACAATATTGTTCTATATACGAGTATAACGAAGTTGAAGGCATTGTGAAAGAGGAAAGGCCTTTGTGCACGTGAGCACAGGTCAAGCAGAATTTCAGTATACAAATACAATAAGTTACAGTAAAAATGTATGCTCATATTTTCACTTTAGTAGGAAATTAATTTTAACTTCATATTTAAAATTTTAAACATTTGACGTTAGCTCTTCGAAAGGCGTTATTTAGTAAGAATAATCATTTATCAATTAATAATCATCAATCCTCCTAAAATCCTAATTTTCAATTTTATTTTTATAATATGAAAATATTGACACTTTAAAGTGATGGCAAAAACAATATAATTTTATATTTCAGGAAAGGCGGAGAGAACATAGCTTCATGACTTTCCATTCTCCATTCAAGACATTTAAGTAGCTAAACTCAACACCGCACTTTATCTTACCCGATCAAAAAATGAGAATCGAACCCAACCCAAGATAAAGGTCACAAAAGCCTCAACATACAAGTTGTTTTAAGAATTCTATAAAATAACAAAGTAAAAGACTAGTAGAACGATATCGTAATAAAACGTACTTTTAGAATAAAATTTTACCAACGAGCTAACACCAGGTGCTGCGTTCGTGAGCAGGTAACATTAAGTGGTCTAACATTGGGCTATCATGAAAATGAATACAAAGTAAATATACCATAATATACATTTAAACAAAAGCTAGAAAACGAAACTGTTTAAGAATCTAATACATTTTTAACTTAAATTTTATTTCAATTATTGGAATATTTTGGAGGATTTAGAGGCGAGGGGAATTTTAATATTATGAATAGCTAAAACAACGTAAGGCTTTCTTCACGCTTTTCCCGCTGTTCAGAATTCGAAAAAAAAGAAAAGAAGAAAGCGGAACTCGCAGTGGCGTAACTCTAGGCTCCTTCCGCCTACCCTGCTCCATGTATCCTGATAAAAAACTACGTACCTGTACTGCTTAAATCTTCTAACGTCTGAAAATCTCTTTTCCTTCTCGACAGTACCTCACGTCTCTCTCCAAGCGGGTGTGGTGCTCTTCCGCAGGCAATAGCGAACGCTTTGCTATTGACTTGTGATGAAAGTGGTAGTGGTTCTGGAATATCTGTAACAAACATAAAGAAATAATATATATTAATATAATACAATATCGATTTATATGACGTTATTACGTCAAAACAATAAACCTTCTTAATATTTATCTTAAAAACTATTTTGTTAAAGAATTAATGTTATGTGTATATTACATACATACAAATTTAAATAAGAACGAACTAACGAAATCCAATTACTTATCAGTTACTTATTTAATAAAAAATATCTATATCCTGCACGGTGCTGAGTTACGCCACTCAACACGCAACGCCTATAGAAATCAGCAAGTTTTTGGCGGAAAGTGAGCAACGGAGTGACTTAACACTTGGTTCCCTCTGCCTACCCTGGTGTAAGTGGGATAAAGCGTGAAGCTAATAAAAAAATGTATATCCTTCTTTCGTAACGTAAAATGAAAGAGTCATAAATAATATAATCTGTAAAAATAAATAATTTTCTCAATGAAAAACGCAATGTGTGAACCTTTACATCATATAAAACTTAGTATTTAGTGGTGGAGAGAGCCTGACTGGTGTTAATTAAGTTAATATGGTGGGATTTTAAAATCTACTACCATAGTAAAGTCTGGACGCCGTCGCCGAAACTACCGCATTGTGACCGCTTAATTTAAATGCGGTTATCCTTTTACGAAACAAATGATTTTACGCTTCTATGCAGTGGAAGGTAACAATGATTTCTCGATTTCTTTTACGGATTTTTTTTATTTGTATGTAGAAACTAACTGAACTAATATCTAGTATACCTCTAAAACACCTCTCTGGTGACCAGAGGAAAAAGTGGAGAATCACCGCTGCACACAACCCCGTGTAAACCAATAAAAAATGAAATAAGAAACGAAAACATTAAATATTCAATTTCTTCCAGTGGGAATCGAACCCACAGCGTGTTACGTTCACAGTTGGAAACTCAAATAATTTTTAAATTTTTCGTTGAAAAATATGGCTCTACAAATGAATATATCACGATGAAGCCAGCAAGTCTCCAATAAATTTTGAAGCACGTGAAGCAGAAATATCTATTACACTTCGTCTCCTAACATCTTTTCATATTTAAAAATATGTCTTTTAATAAAAATGTTACAAATATATTGGTAGCTATTATATATAATAAAAATCGCGAGGCCACCATGGCAAAATGAGGCAGAATCAATGATCGACAATCAGAAAAATTAATTGTATTTTTATTTCTATGATAAAATGCGGCACAACAATTCTGATAAAAAGTGGAGAAAGGAGTGTCGCAACACCTATTTCTCTCTACATACCTTGCTATATTCCAAACTACCTATAGCAATAGTAACCATACATCGTATATGAAATATATGTATGTTTAAATATGGTTACAAGAACTATTTAATTATGAACCATATATAAATATTTCATAGAAACTATCTAGTTTATATTTACTCGTAAATAAATTCTCATCACATGTTATTGACAGATAATTATTGTTATAGTTAATTTGATTCCTGTAATCGAAAATTCCTACTAAAACCATTTGTCGCTCGTTTCTAGATAGAAACGAAAATTAATTGTTTTATTGTTAAATCTTGTTATCATTATATTAAAATTGTACAAATAATGATAAAATGTTATTTTTACAGCTTCACGCCGTATCTGGCGTGTATGGGTAGGAGGGTAGGCAGAGGAAGCCTAGTGTTAATACCCTCCGCTCACCACTCTCCGCTGTTTTATGGCGGCATTGCATGTTGAGTGGCGAAACTAACGTCTTTAATATTTTTAATATTCCTAATTGTATAAATAAAAGTTTTAAATGCAAAAGCATTCTGCATCATTTAATTTTATATGTTGGTTAAATTTATTTCCTCGTAATCTCGGGTTCCAGGCTAATGGTTTGGGAAACACCAATCTTAGTAACGCTTTATTAATTTCCTCCTTTACTCGAAATTGAATTAGAAATAATAATGGTACTTTCCTTTTCACCATATATGTATATATGGTTGGAAGGAAGGAAAATATGTGAATAAATACATTAGTAACTTATATTTAAAATGAAAAATCTATTTTTAGAAAGTGTACTCAGTTGAAGTTTCGCCACTCAACACTCAACGCCTCCAGAATTCGGCAGAAAGTTGGGAACGGAGTTTTCTAACACTAGGTTCACAGGTTCCTTCCAGCTTCTAGCCTACTTGGCTCGATTCAGAGTGAAGCTAGAAAAAAAATAATCCTACAAATTTATAACCAAATTAAATTTTGTAATACGATTGCAGTTGCCCCTTCTTTAATTATTTACCAAGTGCCCCAACTGCATGCCCTCGTAGCGAGTGGCTTTCGGTTCCCCTCGTCTCTTGAGATACATAAATTCAAAGAAAACACAGACCCTTTGGAGATATTTTTAGCTATCTTACGGCGTTTTACCTTTTCCAATTCTATAAAAAGTAGCGTATGAGCTGAGAATATTTTAGCGGATACCAAAGGTTTTATAACTTAAGTAATAAATCTTGAAAGTCTTGATGTAATATTGAAGTACAACGAATTATAGCCTTCGTGAATTGTATGTGTGATTACTTTTGTATTAAATATTTTTTTTTAGGTTTACGTTCGCTAGGGTAACCATACAAAATAACAAAAATCGATTTGCTACGTTTTAATAGATATATGGAAAATTAATTATTATATCAATTTAATTAGAATATTGTAGTATCTACGTTTAAAACGAATATGAATATATGGAAATAGTCTAGTAATGTAAAAATCTTTTATCCTCTTTTACCTGTATTTCTACCTATATATTCTTTTCTTTTACCTGTATTTCTTTTACCTGTATTTAAATAACAGTAATCAAGTTATAATAATGTCATATCAAACGTTGAGAAAAAGAATCAAATATGTATAGATTAGATAATTTAATAATAGTATGTAAATAAATATATAATATTCTAAGTAAATGACCTAGAATCCCGACATTACAGTTAATACAATACTCTATAGTTGCCACATCAATAAATCTTTTAGTAAGTCACTCAGCTATACGACTTGTGTGTTTAGATTAAGTAAGATCAAAGAAAGTGCCTGCAAGCTTTTGTTACTAACTTCCTTTGATCTACTTATATCTCACATAAAATACACTGACGTTATTCATACTGTTTTATTTTCCTTTGAAATTAATGTAATTAGAATTGCCCTATTAGTGTGGGAGGCATCGACAAATGAGGCTTTATATCTTCTTCCTTCTATCTTTTCCTTATATCTTAAACAAATAGTTTATTTGATTCGAACTCTAATACACTAAGAAAACTATATTAAAAAATCTTTAATTACTTTCCTTTAAAATATTTTTTCATAAATATTATTAAAATAACATTTATCATTTTCAAAGTACATTTTAAAACAAAAACTTCCAACGTATTGTATTAAGAATGAAGTACCCAGTCATTTATCGCCTACGGGCGACCGCTTCCGTGACCCGTTTACTCGCTCGCCGTTGCTCCTGTGAGCGGAATCAATAGAAAATCTTTACTTTATAGCTTTTCATATTTTTATTACTTCAACTTAGCTCAGAACAAACTTTTATATGACAGGATATATAAAATAATTTTGAAGTCTTTTGGAAACAACTGTTACAAAATAAACATGATCAGTTTTACGCTGTATCCCGCAAACAGCAGGGTAGGCAGAGGGAACCTAGTGTTAAGATACTCCATTCCCCACTTTCCATCGAATAAAGGTGATGCAGTGTGATAAATTCGAAAACAAATAATATTTTTTCTAGTATTTTCATTTAAAATTCACAAAAACATTTCTAAAACACGTATTCAGGAGACAGGTAAAGTTGGCCATTAGCGGCGTAACGTTTACTGAAAAGCCTGAAAAGATGTTAAGTGTGTCCGCACTCCGCACACGCGCCGGCGGGCGAAGCGCGACCTGGACGTAATCGTGCTACTTAGACATTGCTCTCAGGTCTTAGCTGTTCAGCTACCCTGTTCTACAACCAGTTATAGCTTCTTCAATTTCTTATTGATAATTATTCGTTGAAAATGGATGATAGAAATAGATGTTTATAAACTTCTCGATTTAACTCAAATAGGTTTCAAATCTAGGAAAATTCATTGAAATCTTCTTAGAGTGCACTTAATATAAATGAGCGAAAGCAACTGGTATTGAAATTTGATCTTTTCATTCGCTATATCAATAGAAATGGATTAACTATACATACATATATATATCATTGATAGTTTTGTAAGAGCTGCTATTTAAATTGGGGGCCGTCATAATGCAGTGGAAGAGGAAACGGATTTTCCTAATACTAGGTTCCCTCTGGCTAAATAAAAATTGAAAATGTTTAAATTAAAAATATTATTAAAAGCATTATTATTGTTACATAAAAAATCAAAATTAGACTTTTAAATTATTAGTTTTAGTGTAAACATTAAGTAAAGAAGATTGAAAGGGCTTAGCTCTAAAAGGTTGAGATTAATGCGACAGAATAAAACATTATAAGATCTATCTCTAAAATGTACTGAGCTTTCCTTTTAGGATTACGTCCATGTCGTCAGCTTTTAAATCTTTTATATGATTTAGGTTTNATACTCCATTCCCCACTTTCCATCGAATAAAGGTGATGCAGTGTGATAAATTCGAAAACAAATAATATTTTTTCTAGTATTTTCATTTAAAATTCACAAAAACATTTCTAAAACACGTATTCAGGAGACAGGTAAAGTTGGCCATTAGCGGCGTAACGTTTACTGAAAAGCCTGAAAAGATGTTAAGTGTGTCCGCACTCCGCACACGCGCCGGCGGGAGAAGCGCGACCTGGACGTAATCGTGCTACTTAGACATTGCTCTCAGGTCTTAGCTGTTCAGCTATAGGTGCTTTGAATATTACCCTGTTTTACAATCAGTTATAGCTTCCTCAATTTCTTATTGACAATTCAATTATTAGTTGAAAATGGATGATAGAAATAGCTGTTTATAAATTTCTCGATTCAACTCAAATAGGTTTCAAATCTAGGAAAATTCATTGAAATCTTCTTAGAGTGCACTTAATATCAATGAGCGAAAGCAACTGGTATTGAAATTTGATCTTTTCATTCGCTATATCAATAGAAATGGATTAACTATACATACATATATATCATTGATAGTTTTGTAAGAACTGGCTTTAAATTGAGAGCCGTCATAATGCAGTGGAAGAGGAAACGGATTTTCCTAATACTAGGTTCCCTCTGCCTAAATAAAAATTGAAAATGTGTAAATTAAAAATATTATTAAAAGCATTATGTCACATAAAAAAAATAATTTAGACTTTTAAATTATTAATTTTAGTGTAAACATTAAGTAAAGAAGATTGAAAGGGCTTAGCTCTAAAAGGTTGAGATTAATGCGACAGAATAAAACATTATAAGATCTATCTCTAAAATGTACTGAGTTTTCCTTTTAGGATTACGTCCATGTCGTCAGCTTTTAAATCTTTTATATGATTTAGGTTTTTTCAGTGAACTGAATGCAGCTAGCTTATCATTATATTTTATTTAACGAATGCAATCTTAGGTATATAATTTTAAGCTTACTATAATTTTTTAAATATTTTTTAAATACCTTATTCAAATTAACGTATCTCTTGTGGTTTGTGAAGAAAACAGAAAATCTTATGAAAAATCACTCCATTCGTCTTTTCCGTTACTCCGAACAATATTGGGTAGCGGAACCTAACTTCAACTATAGGTATCTAATCTCATCGGGAAATTGTGCACCCAGAATAAAAACCTAGTAGCAACCACGGCAAATTGTGTAAGATATTTATATACCTACATTTCAACTTCGTTTTTTAATAGGTATATGTAAACAATTCTGTCAATTGAAATATATATATTTTCTTTTTCAATTGTCCCTCATTTTATTATAACATGTTTTATTAAAAAAATGTTTAAAAAAAGACTTTTAATGTTTTCCTTAGCGACCATTTAACACAGAGAATGCCATTGTGTGAACGTGTAAGGCAAATGAGAATTTCGATGAAATCTTTGATTACTCAAATAAATACATTATTTACATACAAACATACATATATATGTTATCTTTTGCACATAAATATGTATAAGCTGTAGCTGTTCATTAGTAACTATAACGTTGTTTCTTTGAAAGATATAACTAATTATTATGTTTACCAAGCACTTACTAAATTGTATGTTAAAAGTGATTACAATTTCTACAGTATATCCTCAAATTATGATTCAAAGTGTATTTAGTTACACACTTAATAACATACAAATATTAGATTTCAGCTTCACGTTATAACAAACATAGTGCAAGGTAGGCAGAGGGAACCTAGTTTAAAACACTCCGTAGCACTTTCCATAGAATTTTCGGGGCATTGAATGTTCAGTGCCAGAATTCAAAGCTGTATTTTTTCCTTAGTACCAGAGCGAAGAAATGAAACTATTGATAAATAAAACTTCATTCCCCCGAGTAGGATTCAAACCTATAAACGTCACATTACAATCACACACTTGCCCCTGCGCAACGGTTTCCTCTTGCTATTATACTAGTTCCTCCAATTAATAAAACGTTATTATAAAATTGTATTTGACATTATACATATGAAACCTACTGGCAGCGACCATACACAGTGATTATTCTCTACGAAAATAAAACAAACAAGCCTACCTTCCTTAAAAATAAAAATAAACCTATCCATATATTAGATCAATACTTTACACGAAAGCAATCCACAAACCCATTTCTACCTCAACCTCTGTAAACCCATATCTATAAATCTTAATAATAATAAGGGTCCCAATTGCACGAAAAGTACAATATCTCTACATTTCACGCCTCATAGTGCGAGGGGGACGCGGAGCGTTACCATGGCAACCGTGGAATGACCTCAGCCTGTAATGGTTTGTCCCGTTTGTGAAACGGTCGAAGGGAAAAATACTGAAGTAGGTATATTTGTTTTTTAGTTGTAATTTAATGTAAAGTATGTATATATGGAAATTTAAATTAATTTCTAGATTCCTAATAACAAATAATAATCTTTAAATATTGACAATAATAATAATCTTTACATATTATAATAAGCCGAAAAAATCGTGGCAGGGCGTGTGACTGTAAATGCAACAGATTCGATTCCCATTCGAGGAAAGTTAAATATTTTTATTTCTTCGCTTTGCTGTCAACACGCGGCGTTAAGTTCCGCCACTCAACACCCATTGCTACGCTTCCTGAATTCGGCGGAAAGTATGGAGTGTCTTAACTCTAGGTTCCCTCCTACCCTGCTGTGTGCGAGATACAGCATAACGCTAGAAAAATTACAATTGCTTTTGATTTATATACGAATAAATACTATGTGAAACCAAAAAACGAAAAATCAAAATTCTAAAGTAGGTAAGCTAGATACACAAAAAGTGAGAACGGTCCGTAGTCAAGGCGACGCGGGTTCTGTAAACAATGCCTTCCTGAAATATATATTCCACAGGCTGTGACCTCGGCGGAAATTTGGGACACTTTATTCTTTATATATAAACATCTTTTTTAATATAGACCTTTTGTTTACTAAATTCCTTTAGAATGAGCTGACCACAAAAAAATATGGGAATTTATTAAGTCATATTCTTATACAAAATTATAAACTGTATAATGTAGTAGATCATCTAAATATAGGACATACAATANAACCCCTTTGTGGGGAAAAACCGAGGAAGGGAGAGGAAAATAGAAGGGGTAGGATAGGTAGAAGGAGGGAGCTAAGGGAAGGAGGGGGGGAGTTAGGACACCATTCTTACGGACTGGATGAGGATGTAAGAGTGGCGGCTCGAGGATCCGGGGTCGCGTACCCGTATGCCCACAAACAAATATCGAACAGATATTAGTCAGGACATCCTCTGGACAATTTCCCCCTGTTTCCCCTACTAGTTAGGTAGGACTAGTTTCCCCCTGTTATATGCGGAATACAGCGAGAAATTAAAAAATATATACATAAAAAATATTTCAAATACAACAAAAAATATCCAATACCTAGATCCGATGGATATAATATAAAGAATCATTATAACAAAACAAAAACAATCATCGTTCCAATACAAAAGAACTTTGTGAACGCAGCATTCATTCGTGATATCACTTCTTTAAACAATAATATGGAATTGCAACTCTCGATACGATTCTGGCGTCACGCTGTACCCTCTGTTCTTCTTTTTTACACTCCGTTCTTCTTTTTCCGCCGAATTCTAGAAGTATTGCGAGTTGAGGAATCGAACCCACTGTCTAAACCAAAATGGTAATACTGCTTATAAAGAATATAGAAACGGAAGGTGCAAAAGTTTCCGTTTCACCAAACCAACGTTCACAAACTGATAGTGAAAATTTATCGCTGTAGAGTTCGGGCCGGTGTTGAAATGATTTCTACGGTAACTAAAATTCATTGGAAATAAGATCCGAGCGAACGCAATGTAGTAGAAACGTGAGCTATTGTAAAAGGCGAGGCTTTTACGGCAATGCTACTTCTGGAGCGCGCCCCACCTCCCCCTCTCCCCCCTTAGCCCGCCTCGCTCCTAGCGGCAGACAGCGTGCCGCCGTCCTGGTACACATTATTTGGGTTGCATCTTTCATGCACAAAGAAATATGAAGCTTTTAGGCTACTTCCTGCGCCGCTATGGAGTGAATTCTTAATTGGGTTGTGATTAAATTGCTTGTATTAGTTTTACGCTGTACCCCGCAGGGTAGGCAGACGGAACCTGGGAACCTAGTGTTGGCACTTCGTTTCAATAAAGAAACTTCCGTGCCCCACTTTACGCCGAATTCTGAAGGATGTGCCTTACATTACGATTACGATAATCCAACTAACATTATAAATGTAAAAATTCGTAAGAATCCACTTTCACGCAGAAACTACTGAACGGATTTAGATGAAACTTTATAATATTAAAGCTTATACATCAGCATTGGGTTACAATTTATATACGATTTGAGCATAATTGGGCTAAATATAATAAAAAATAAGTTTAAGCGGTTGAAGCCCTTTTATTGCAAATTTATAAAAAGTATAAGAACTCTTGAAGCTGTTTCTATTAGACAAAACGCTACATCAGTTATCTGTATAACAAAACACAAACAATAAATAAAAACAATCGATAAAGCAGACACAGTAGGTCACGATCTTCTCGATGCCAATACGAAGAGCAAAAGTATAGGCAATAATAACAAAATACGAAAGAAGAATTACAATAGAGCAGCCATAACTCGCAGAGTTTTAGCTTTATTGTAGTTCTCGATCGAGTGTCCTACAGTTTTAATTAACCTCGGCTTCAGTTTTCAGTGCATTGTAACGTTAATGTCTTTTTAATATTCAATACAGCTCTCCCCTATCGATAAATAATGGGAAAGGAGAGAACTCGAACTTGCTAATACTTTTACAATGTAGGTAAATGTGTTGGGAATGTTTTTAAATGTACTTTACTTAAACGTAAAATTTGTATTTAGCATTAACTTTAATATTTGAATAGTAATGGCATATAATTATTGGATATTTATTGAAAAATGTCTAACTTCATTTCTTACGCTCTATCCCGCATATCGCAGGGTTGACAGTGGGAACCTGGGAACCTAGTGTAAAGACACTTCGCTTCCCATCAAATACTGAAGGCGCTTTGTCACTCTCTAATAGTAGCAGTTGTGAAGAAAAAAGTGATAATTTCTTCATTATCAAGCTAAAAATGTTTTCTAAAAATAAGCGGCGCTTCCCATCATGCTAATGTCCCCGTTTCGATGTACCTACTTTAAAAAATGTTTTAATAATAACCCACTTTTATTGCAACGTTTTATTATAAAACTGCTGGGAAATATTGGTATAATTTACTTTTTATTTAGCTTCATATATTTTTTTAGGATTATGTAGGCAGGTGAAAAGGGAACCTTGTCAATTTCTGCTAAACTTTTTCTGTGATTGCGTGTTGAGTGGTAGAACTCAGCGCAGTGCCTTGTCTAGTTACAAGAGAGAGCGAAAATATTAAATAATTTATTGCCCCGAGTGAGAATCGAACCTACAAGTACCGCGTACCCTGCACCACAACTAGCCCCTGGGGTAGCTTAAATCTGGACTCATAAGCAAATTGTTAACATATTTTTAATTATTTCAAATTAACGGAAATTCAAACAAAGTCTAACTGACTTTGTTTGACTCATATTGTCTTAGTCCAATTTGTAGAACAAGATATTTACAATTTACAATCAATTTCGTCATTTAAATTAGATAATATATAACACCTTCTAACTCTATCAATATTCCCAACAATACATTGTCCCTTTTCCCCTTAATTGCACTAGTTGTTAGTTTGTATTGGGACCACATCACGTTTAAGTTTATGTATATCTTTAGTTTAACTTCATAAGATATTAACAAGCGGGCGAAGGCGTTTTACCCTTTAGGTATTAACCATATTAAGCCATATAATAAAAAATATTTAGATAGATATATTTTTTATCTTCTTTTGTATTTTTATTACCTCTTTTTCTCTAAAAAACTAATAAATACTTAACA
Source organism: Heliconius cydno galanthus (assembly GCA_036379175.1). NCBI lineage: Eukaryota > Metazoa > Arthropoda > Insecta > Lepidoptera > Nymphalidae > Heliconius > Heliconius cydno. The sequence continues at coordinate 19,446 of JAKRZM010001184.1, read as the reverse complement.
TGTAAAATTATTATACCATTTACAGTATAGATATGGCTTTGAAAATAAATTATAACAAATTACAATTTACCAACTCATCAAACAGTATCTTAAATAGTTCCATGAATATTGAAACATTAATCATAATCTACCTCCTCTATATGCATGCATGTACATATATGCACCTAGATATGGGCATAGCGTCGCTTATGAACTAGAATCTAGATTAATATATTACCTTGTTTGTACTGTACGGTGACTAAATGATGATACAAACACTGGTTTATCGCGTACGCCAATATTTGACTGACCTGGCCGCGGCCTGTTAACATATTCGGACGTTTCAATCAAGAATGGCCTGTGAAGCTGTCTTTGTTTGTTGATTCTCGTGGAGAACAGTGATTCTAAATTTTCTAAACTTTGGTATATTATTAATAAATCCAATATATTTTGCTCCTAGAGGTCATAGTGGCGGAAAAGCGCAAGTATGTGATTGTAAATGCGACAGTTGTAAATTCGATTCTCACTCGGGAGAATTAATTCTTTAGAATAAATTCTTTCTCCATTTCCTCGTCTTAATGGGAACGGAGTATCTTAACACTATGGGGTTCAAGATTCCCTCGGCCTACCATGCTACTTGCGGGATACTGCGTGAAACTAACGTATGAATCCACTCTACGATGATAAATCAACTATCAACTATTAGGTACTCATTATTATTACAACTTGACTTATTCCTATATCAGTACCACCATAGATAAAATACGAAAACACCATTCGTCTTAATTGGCAGAAGCAAGTCCACTGAAGGACCCGTGATTGCAATCTATATCGATCGACTGTAGAATGTAGACATGTTCGTTCAAATACTCGCTCCACCGCCTCAGAGACAATCATTTAGACACGACGAGCTGCCGACAGTTCAATCGGTATCTAGGAAATTTGTAACTATGCTTCACGAATTCTAATATATTAGGTATAATTTTTGTAATATTTTTGTCTTTTTTGCATTTTATTTTTCAGTTTCACGCCGTATCCCGTTTGAAGCAGGGCCTACTGTTATGACTTTAAGACACTTCGCTCTAAGACGGAGTGTCCCCACTTGCCCACCAGAACTCAACACCGAGCAGAGAGTTCTTAATATCCATTTTTAAATAAAACTTTTAAAAATATTTATTTAACAATTTATTTATACATGTATGTATGTATACTATGTATGTATTTATATATATGTATGTATGTATTTATGTATATATGTATCTATGTTTGTGTAGGTTTATTTATTTATTTTATTTTATTTATTTATTTTTATATAGTTAGTACTATTCACACCCTACTCACTATTTATTTGTTTTTTGCGATTTCCAATGTCTCAAGGTTGCCTGGAAGAAATCGCTATTTCAGCGATAAGGTCGCCTATTGTACCATTTTGTTTTATTTGTATTTTTCTATTTCTTTTTTGGGTGTACAATAAAGAGTTTTTATACTATGAAAGTTAGATTACAAATATATTTTTTAAAACATAAACTTAATTCTTATAGGCTTAAAAGATACCTATATGTAATGATGACGAGTATAGTAGCGTACACGTTGTTTGCACTCGGGATATTTACTCTTTACGTAAGATGACTGCAAATGGTTGCTGGTCCGTAATCCGACTTAATGACACTGTTTTCTCAGATTTAAAAGATATTAAATTTAAGCCTTGCTCCTTGTTTATTACAAGCCTAATTATTGTTACTAAAATTGTTTATTTTAGATATAGGCTTTTGAGTTCTGCCACTCAAAATGCATTACCTCCAGGATTTTGCAGATAGTGGGAAACGCAAGGGTGTTAATGAGAACAGAGTGTCTTGACACTAGGTTAAGAAATTCTTTACCAACTGATATCCATATCTAATACTTTTGTTAGTTTTTATTTTATTTTTTAAATTATTCTTGGATAGAGAAGTTATTACAATTTTACTAGTTAACAAACAATTTCCATAAGCTAGGGGCATCGTGAAGTTTCTTTTCAAATTATGTATATTTTTAGTTCAAAAATAACAACAGTAAGTTCAACGATATCTTAAAGCTGAATTCGAGGCTATGCAAAGATCAGTGAACCGTCGAGCCGAAGTGTTGTGTAAATTAGCTGGTGACGATAACAAAGTTAGTTAACGGTCTCCATAATACAGCCAGATTTTCACGAATATATCTTAAGAACGGTTGTTTGTATGAAATTTTAACATATTTTTTTTAATAATTTTCATAGGTTAAGATTGTTTATTTTAACGTTTATTTTTGTACCTATTTTATATTAAATTATTCTAGTTGTAGAATTGTGGCTTGAGTGCACCACTACCCCCCCTCCCCCCCACCACTGGGGATCGATCAGACAATCATCACATTTACAGTTAGACACTGCCACCTGCAGGGGGGCCTGCACCACGACGGTCTCTTGTATTTAGTAAGGAAGACTTACTAAGTAATATAGTCATCGTATACGTACAAACATTCTAACATAGCTTCCTAATTATGAAGAGTGTTCTAACAACATAAATTAGTGTGAATTGACTCTAATTCTCCATACACGTCTAGTTTAGGTGCTAAATATAGGAATGTTAACTGGAAATGACATCAAATAGTGTTCTAGTTGATTTGTTCGGGTTGATGACATGATTTCGTCATTTTCCTCTCATCATCATTTAGCAGTGTACCATGTTAGGTCATCATATTTCTGAAGGAACCTAGTGTTAAGACATTTCGTTCCCCATTTCGCTGCGCAAAAGTTTGCTTATTAAACCCAACTTAATACATAATTATACAAAGAGGTTTGCGGAATCGGTTATAGTAGAAAGATGGCACAGTCGAGGCATTAGAGCAAGGCGAATGTATGTTAGCATATGCTAATGCAGGCTTTCAACTCGCATTTGAGATAAATGTATGGTGCACCCATGAAATTTATCTCGGTTTTAGAATTTATTCCCACTGAATTTAAAATTTAAATTAAACGACACGTACGAACTTATGGCTTCCTGGCCAGCTTAAAACTTTAGATTGAAATATTTGCATATAGTAAATAAATTCTGTCTCTTCATTTATATAATTAAACTGTATAAACATTTCATTTATATCAAAAGTCACAGGAATATTAACTTTGTTAAAACATTTGCTTTTAAAATATATTTAGCATTCCCAACAAGACTAAATAGTTATAGTATTTTGTGTATAATTATTTTCAAATATTTCACATAGAAGGACTAGCTGGAGCACAAAGTTGTAAATATTCGTTGGACGCTGTTAATTACGAAAGTTTTGGAGAAAGGTAGATTTAAAGCGTCAAACACAGTGAATTTAGTTTTACCAAACTTCCCTACAAAATACGGGAGTGAATGAAATATTGTGGCTTCTCGCTTGTTTATCGTTTGAATTTTAGTTAGTCCTTTTAAATGTTGTACTGAAATATACACCTTTCGGTTATATTAAAACCTGATATATTCATATAAATATTTTTTAATGGATCATAAAATGGAGAGGCCAGTCGTGACGCACACGGTTGTGATTGTAAACGCCACAGGTTGTGGGTTCGATTCCCATTTGAGGAAATAATTTTTTAATATTTTCATTTTGTCCCTCTGGTGTCAAGGCAAATCTCGGCGTTGGGTTCCTCTAAAGTTCAGCGGAAAGTGAGGAGCAGAATGTTTTATCACTAAGCTTCCTTTGCTTACCCTGCTACTTGCGGGATAAAGCGTGCAACTTAAAAATAAATTGTAACATTCCCACAGGCCTTTTGTTATTAATACCTTGAAGTCAAGTCCAACATGTTTTATAATCATTACCCTTTCTATAAAAAGAAGGTAATTTATAGACATCCATTATTTCCATAATATGTAAATGTAAATATATGACACATGCAATAAGAAAACATTTTATCTCGCAAGCAAAATAAACTAGGTAGAATTTATTTCCATAAAGACTTCACTCCACAGGAGCCGCCGTCCGAGTGGACCCGAACGCGGCTACGCCCGCTTAAACTATACGAATATTTATTAAATATATTTATGAAATTATTTTCAGTTTTCAATAGAGAGATGCGTTAAGCAAGATCAAACTTTGCAAATTGTTGCTTAGCAACGGTCGCATAGCGACAGTTGTTGTTATTAACATGGCAGAATAAATTGCACGTCAAATTAATAAATATTTTAATATATTGGTATATATCGAAAATATTACAAATATGAGAAAAAAAAGTATCCTATGTTCATCCCGAGACCCTCAAGTATCTCTATATGAGTATTTTTAAAATTAAATTAGCGGTTTGGCCCTGATTGCGTAAAAGACAGACAGACAGACAGACAAACAGACAGAGTTACTTTCAAATTTATAATATAGGTATGGATATGGATAAGCACAAATACCTAGGACAAGTCTAGTTAATATCATGTGAGGAAGCTGGGTTGCCACGTATTTGATTAGAAATAACATGGGTTACGTCTGTAAGCCTTCTAAAATGTTATATTATCTTTTCTTATTTTTATATAGATATACCTATCTTTTTTATGGTAAAATGAGTTGAGCGTGATTTATTAGTCCATCGGATTACTCATTCAGATCCCAGTCTGTATCTTAGAAGTATCCCGCATATTGCTACATGTTACAGATGGATAGACACAGAGAGCCTAGTGTTAAAACACTCTACTCCCCAAAATCGAATCCACAACCTTCGCGCTTACAGCTACGCTATGAAACAAGAGCTTTGATATTATTAAACATAATAAACTTCTGCAAATCTCAGAAGCTTAATAAAATATGGTTGAAACTATGTTGCTTCAAAATTAACATGACGCGAGGTACTTTTAGGGACTTTAAGGATAAATAAAGGGTCGCATAAATTAAAACAAAATGTTTTAGCTTACGTTAAGTAAGGAGTGGTACTTGTAGGTGTTTTATGTTTCTTCGTTAATTATTTTCCTCTCATACTAAAATTATTCTTGATCACATATTTAAGAAATATCAGCTTGAGAAGCCGTCCTGGTGCAAGGGCACCAGCCTGCGACTGTAATGGGTTCGTTTCCCACTTGGGGCAGTGAATAATTGAAAATTTCTTTTACGAGCGACGTTGAGGTCTGCCACTCAACTCGCAATACCTCAAGAATTGCGCGGAAAGTGAGAAAAAGAAGTGTATTAACGAGAACGGAGTGTATTAAAACTAGATACCCTCTGCCTACCATATCAATTTTCTACCTTATTTTTTAGCGTGAAGCTATAAAAAAATTAATAGATAAAGCACATCCGTAATTTGCAAAATATATTTTATTTGTATACTATTTTAAAATAAGAACAAATAGCAATCACTTAAAAGTTTTCGTTCCTCCATCTTTTATTCAGTAATATAAAAACAGAGGGCCCATCTCAACAATATTTTACTAGTAAAAACTAGATGTAAATAAAAGTGCCATTAAGATATATTTTTTTGTAACTGTAAATTTTTAAAGTTACAACAAAAAGTTATTTAAGTAGATTATGCAAAATATTATATAAAAAATATTTTTTTAATGAAAGCAAAATTTTATTTACGCACTAAGACTTATATAAAGAATAATCTTTAATATAAAACACCTTTTTCCTACTCTGTGCAGTCTAATTGCACCGTTTAATTCCGTATATTATTAAATATTATATATATTTATTTCTGTCATCTCTAAAAAAATTATTAACCGCGAAGGAAATTAAATTTGCTTATGAAGTTAGGTATGCATCGTTACGGTTGTCTCAAGGCAAGGAAAAATCGAACACTACTTTTAGTTTCATGCATATATAAGTGTAGTTAGAGCGGGACACTTCTACTGTGCTACTATGACCACAAATATATTTTTAAGGCCTCTCAATTTCTTTTTTATACATATTTAATCAAACTTTTATATTAGAACATATAATTGCTTCGACAAGAAAACAACTAGTTCATAAAATAACTTTGTTTTAATACTGAAATAACTAGATTAAATGTAGATGAATGTTGAAAGTTCGGCAAGAACGGATCCTCAGTATAAAGTGTGAAAATATAAAAGTTGTAAACTAGGGTTGTTAACTGGATTATAAAAAACATTCTTTTTATACCTTTAGCTAAGATGAAAATTTATCTTTTACGTAAACTATGTGAAATCATTAAGAGAGAAACAACAATTATCTTTTAATAAGAAATTGAAAAAGGAATTACCAAAAAAATGGTTTGACATTTCTTTAAAAAAAATATTATGACCATAAACACATAAAGCCGGTAAAAGATTCTTATTTATGTAGCTCTCCTTCGGTGCACGCATAGAAAACGCATAAAGTACCTTGTTCAACAGGAACGTATGAAAGAGGCAAAAGGACCAGACGACAGAAAGCCTGCAATTGCCTGCCCTTTCACATTCAAAGGTACGAGTATACTTCTCCTCTGGTCGACAAAACGGTCTGTACATTGTGATTTGCGTAAGCCGTAAAGCGGTGGTGCGTTGTGGAAAATGTATTTTATTTTATTTTTTACATTTCCTTATCTTTTTCTCTTTTCCGCTGGTCAGACCAGTGACGCATGAGAGATTGAGTATTCAACTTCATTGGGTTAGTAAACGATATTATATAAAACCTATATTTATTTTTTCGTTATTCTAGCAAATAGAATCCGGAGCCTTCTATGTTAAATAAATTTTAATTAAAAATATTATGAAAAATGATTATAAAAAATAACAACCACATACGTAGAGCCTTTTACGAGCAAATAGAGTACATTCTAAAATTCATTCCACTCTGTCACAGAAAGGTTCCCATATAACAAAAATAAAAAACCATAGCCCAAATAAAGAATAATAAACTAAATGATGACATATGACGTCATTACGATCATAAGGTAAGGTCTAACAAAAAAATGTAACAGCGCATTTGGGCTGATGCTACCTATAAAGGTATATTACTAAAAGAAATCGCCTGATGTAAAAAATGATAGCCATTTTATGACTTTCTTTAAGAATACTTGGAAAACGACGCTGAGAGCGGCAGTTAAATTCCCAGAAGTTAGTCTTAAAAGGCAAGCAGTAACGTGCTGATATTATTCCAGATAGGTCAGATTCATATGTGAAAAAGCTCCTGTAAAAGTTTTATCTAAATTGGATATTCAAATGTGGAAAATATGTAACTTTTAGAATAGGTATACCACGAGACGCGATTTTAAGCGTGAAATTCTATTAAATATTTAGTCCCGCAATGCCTCCGAAATTCGGTGGCAAGTGGGAAACGGAAGTGTCTTAACACTAGGGTCTCTCTGCTTATCCTGTATGAGACACTGCGTGAAGATAAAAGAACATTTGAGTCAGGCGAAGCATAAATATTTAGGTACATAATTTATTATGTTATATATTACATAATTATTTTTCAAAAAGTCTATTCGTTTATTAATAGTTTGTACAGTTTAAATCAGATGAAGTAAAAAGAGAATTTAGTTTATTTTTCTACGCGGCCTCGGTAAAACTGCATGAAATTGAAATTGCTGAAGTACCCTCCACAACAGTACCTATGTCGCAATAAAGCATGAACAACAAAAATATCACTCACGAATCACGATAAAGCGAAAAATGAAATGTTTCATACTGTAAACATATTTACGGTATGTAACATTTTAGATGTTTGCTTATTTGAATTGTGAAGTTGTCGTAAAGGAAATTACTGACAGAAAATATGCTTTAGAATAGAATTGCCTTTAGATTTTTTCATATAGTATGTACCCATGAGTTCCACTACCGGTCCTAAAACCAGTAAACAGGTTCCCTTTGACTGGTTCCCTTGGATTTACTATGAGCGGAATACAGCATGAAACAAAAAAATATTAGCATGTTTTATTTACTCTAAATTTTACATTGTGGTAAGTGGTTTATTATTATTTTAATAAGAAAAGTTTTTCTTTAAGGTTCTCGAACAAATCAACACTAAAACAACAAATTAAAATTGAGTCGAAAATCGACTACAAAGCTAACACTGGAATCTTCAATCTCGACTTTATTACGAATCAGGGTACCCGTTAACGGCGGAGAATTTCTAATTCTAATGGCATCCTGGCAACTGAGTGCCTATATATATATATAAGGTAAATGAAAATATGTGTGTATGAGGTACCGAATTAATAGAATTTTTAACGTTTCCCTGATGGAAAACCCTCTGTGATGAGGGAAATTTCAGTTTCAGTTAGAGTAAACTTCGCGTAATAGACCCCAAGACTTTAATGGAATAAGTAATTACTATGAAACACTATCGTATACAGACGGTAGACAATTTGCATTATAAACGCTCATCCGCATTAAATCTAATAAGCGAGAGTTGGGTGAATGTTATTTTGAATGCATGTTATCTTGATGCCAGTGGTGGCATAGGCACAAGCGAGTGACTGTGGGTTCGATTCCCGCTCGAAGAAATGAAATAATTTATATTTTCATTTCTTCGCTGTGGTGTCGAGGTAAAGCATTCAACATGCAATGCCTGCAGAATTAGGCGCTGAGTGGAGAGCGGAGTGTCTAAGCACTAGGCTTCTCTATCTGCCTTCTACATGTGGGATAGCAGCGTGAAGCTGGAAACAAAATCTATTGAATATTAAACAAAGCGCAAAATTCATTTAAATTATATATTTTAAAGAAAACAATACTGAGTATGAGGTAAGGTGTAGAAATTCGCATAGAGGACTGTGTGCACAAAAGATGGTAATAAAAGAAATCTTTTACCATAAGCCGCTTTTAATATGTTACAAGGGAATCACGCAAAACATGCTAAGAAGTACATTTGAATGCGAGACGTTCAAGAAATAGCTTTTTAAGTACTTACTCGTTCATGCAATAATACTTAACAGAATTTTAATATTAGAAGAAGAAAGAGAAAAAAGGAGTGCAAACGTAAAATTTATAATTTATAACAATTTAAAATGTTATATGTATACTGAAAATGGGATCCACCTAATAAATTAAATAAAGAAATTATTAAATCATTGTTTAATAATAATAATAAACGTAATACTTGTATATTTTTGTTTTGTTATCAATATTCCTCCAGTTCAACACAACAGCTCGGGTCTCTACAGCAATTTGGCAGTGCTCGTCAGGCACTCGTTTACGATCTTCGACGCCATTCAATTTATAGCTCCCAATATACTCGAGCTAAGTTTATGTGCTAAGAATATATCAAACATAGTGTAAAATAAAAGCAATTCATTAAATTATCAATAATAATTTATTAAGTAGCAAAATTGGGATTATTGGGGTAGGCAGAGAGAGAGAAGACACCAGAGCGTCGTGCCATTGCGCTATAAGAAAACATTGCAATATGTTACGCACTTTCGTTAATTTATTTCACAGTACGATAATATTTAGAAATGGAAACGTATATAAATGCTTGAATTCCTTTAAAATCGCTAACACAATATTGTCAAGAACAACACGAATTGTTAGAGATTTCGTTATTCAGAATTCTAAGCCTTAGATTATATATTTAATCTATTAAAATCGCACAATCTTAGAAGCGTCTATCTATTGAGCACGAATATGGAATTAGTTGGAGTCGGTACTGCCTTATCGAGATTTTGTTAAACACCTCGCTTGTTTCGAGACATTTTGTATTCATTTAGTGTGTACTCGTATGTGAATTATAATTATTGTTAATAATGAATAGACACAGGTTTGATATTATACTCGTATATGTATTATGTAATTGAAATCTGGTGATATTTAAATAATTATTAAATTATATTTTTTTATCTTCCTCCAGTATCAATAGTAGTGTATTTTCGAAGCTCAATCTACGTCTCCCTCTGACTCTCTCATTAGGTTGCTTAAATTTGGCTTTACAAATCTATTTTACCATTCTTTCGTCACTCATCAACGTGCTGAAGCTTCTATCTTACAACAAAGATATACAAATAATATATGTGTATATTTTTATTTATTTTATTATATTTCAGTACCAAAGCTATGAATGCTATATAGAAGCGGTATGTAGCAATTCAATAAAAATGAAAAACTGCTACTTCTCTTTTCTATTCTTCTTCTTCTTCTTCTTCTTCTTCTCTATAACTTGTTATAACGGCTCTAACTCTGTATTGGTGAAGCCATTTTTTGAAAAGGTTAAATATTCCATGCATTCCAAAGCTATATATTATTTTGGTTTAGAATGATCCGTAAAATTGTATAGCGTTTCTAAATATAAGCTATTGAAGTGAGTAGAGTCCGTTTATGGGACAGTTTCGACAGTTTAAACAAATTGCCGTATTGCTTGCTATTGCTTTGACAGAAATAAATGGCATAAGTTTAAAATAAATATATGTATATATATGTAGATTGTACAAATAATATGAACGTATTTTAAACTATGACTGACTATATTTGCGTTAGACTTTGAATATAAAGTGTCATATATGATACAGGTATCTTTTTTTAACTTCACGCTGTATTCCTAGCACGGAAGCCGGAGAGAACGTAGCGCCAAAGGCAACAACAATAAAAATAAATACAACTATAAAAACAAGTGTCGCATTTACTATTTATAAAAATATAAATAGTTGCGTTTAATCGACCATAAGAATATCTATCCACTAATTGCATATTTATTTAGTTTTCTTTAGGCAAAGAATTTACGATAACAAGATGATGGAAAGACGACCATCCATTATCTTTGGTTCATAAAAAAAGAAAGAAAATTTCTTCAAGCATATAAATATTTTAATATTATAGAACTATAATTTGCTTTAATAGCTAACACACGAAAATAAATTTGAGAAACTTGAAATGAATAACAGTTTACATGGTAAATATTTTTATATTTTTTTAAGTCGATGGCAATATCCAAATCATCAACATATTTACGACAAAATTTTACATTTACAAACGAAAATGTTCTCTTTCTTTACTTTATGCTATTTATTATACATAATAAATTCACCGGACGCCCGTAAGACCGTCCCCGGTCCCGCAACCATTAGACATCAAAAATTACTTTTTGAAATCTGTTTACTTCATCCACTTCAAAACAAATTCTATTCCAAACGTCGGAAGCGCACTCGTCTCTTATCAAAGTTTTTCTCCCCTCAGATCTCAATTTAAAAAATCGCTTTCTTACAAAGGGATTATATTTAAAGTCGAATTTGCGTAAACGACCGCAAATGATAAAACTTTAGGCACTAAATCTGTGGAGTTTACATTATTTTATGTTACAGTCGTTGTAATGTTGTTTTGTGGATCTTAGATGTCTTGAGAAAGACAGAGAAATAATATCATTGTCGTAGCAATGAAATCAATAACATAAAAAAATATCAATATTTTTTTTCAGCTTCACCATATATCCCGCATATAGCAGAGTACGACACTTGTTAATTGGCGGAACACAACGCCACACGCTTTGCCTTGTTCATTCGAAGTAATGCTACATACATTTTCTAATTTTTCAGCAAAAGCTAAAGATACCTAAATATGTATAAGTTATTCGGTAAACTATTATCTAACTATATGCTATGAGTACAAATATGTTAGCATTCTATTGTATATCAAACAAACGAAGGTAATATTCAAATAATTCAACCCTAATCGCAAGATCGTAAAACATATAAAAACTTTCCAAGATTAATTGACCCATCAGCGATCCTTACGGCAACAAAGCTGCAGAGCCAGACGACCAGACCTCAGCTAATGGTAATCGATGGCTTCGACACTTGCCATAAATATTCATTGGGGTCAGTCTTATTTGCTAAGACCTCCTAATACTCCTATTAACTTGCAATATCGATTAGATGACCTATTTATGTATTTTAACTTCACGCTGTATCCCCCATTTAAAAGGCTAGGCAGAGGGAACCCAGTGTTACGACACGCCGTACCTCACCTTCAATAGAATTTTCCAGACATTTCCATATGAGTGGCGTATCTCAACGCTGCCTGGACCTCAACCAGGGCGAAGAAATAAAACAAACTATACATACTATATTTAATTATGACGAATAATAAGCTCATTTAAATTTTACGGTTCACCCATTCTGTGTGAGCTTTCATATGAGCTTTGATATCGCGCGCACGTGACAAAGTTTTCAATTAGAAAGTTTTTATGATGTTGGCACCTAATGAAGTATCTGAATATAATTATTTTGAATGTATGTTGGGAATATGTAGTAGGTAGGTACATATTAATGATATATTAATATAGAAGCCAGAGGCCACTCGTGGCGCAGAAGCACAAAGTGTGACTGCAAAATCGACTGGTTGTGGATTCAATCCCCACTCGAGGAAATGAGTTATTTATTTAAATTTATATTTTCATTTCTTCGCTCTTGTGTCGAATCAAAGCCTCCAGAATTCAATGGAAAATGGAGAACGGAGTGTCTTAACACTTGGTTTCCTCTGCCTCGGATAGATCTAAGAAAAATAACGTTATTAAATTACACATTACCCACATTAGGTATAGTAAAGTTTAATTTCCCCCCTTTTAAAAGACACACAATGCCAGCCGTACAACAAGTGACCGCCGCGTTTAGCTAATGACTCGGGCTGCCTGAATAATGTATGATCGTTCGGTGCACACGAGCACGAGCGTGGTGCGATTAAACAGAATGCTTCTACGCCATTGCTTCGCTTAAATATGATTTTTATTATATTTTAAAGCTATTTTATAATGATAGAAATGTAGATTTTTATTAGTTTTATGCTATACAGAAGTTATGTATTTTTTACAAAGTTTTAGGAGAGGTTGGAGACCTCAGTTGATCTTCGAAAACACAATATCAAAGATACTGGAGGAAGATCACGTTTAAGACCCTGAAGGGCAGGCGTGAAGAGTTTGATGACAGTGGATGAGGCGAAAGAGATATTCAGAGATGATGATGTTTAAATATACGTTTATCAAAACTAACAGTTACTTTATTAAGAAAATAAATTAATTTTAGCAATATTTAAAATGCCATATAGAAAAGAAAATATTACATATATACAATCATAATACCCTTAAAAAGGTAAGAAAAATTAAACTGAAAATATACTTGGAAATTATACTTGTGCCCCAGCTTCACCACTGGCCTCAAAATTACGTTGTGCATATACGAATATCTCCCTAAGCCATTAGGCTTGGGATGACTTTCGTAATATGGGACTAGACCGTTTGATGCAGTACACCCAAGTGAGTCGAGGGAAATGTAGCTTTTGCTCGTCTAAATTTCGTAGTATATTCGACCAACCTTTAATTTGGGAAAATTGGTTAAAATGATTCCGTCGTGGAGTGGGTGTGACTGTAACGCGACGGTAGTGGGTTCGCTCCCCCCGAAGGAATGAATTATTATTTATTAATGTTTTTATTTCTTCGCTCTGGGACCAAGGCAAAAATGTGGAACGGAGTGTCCAAACGATACCGATGCAATAACGTCGTCAGTATTATACGAGTATAAAATGCTAAAAAATTGTTTACGGTGGATGAAAATATCATTTATTAAAACTTAGCAATTCAATTAATTCACATTTGTACAGTACGTAAGCCATAATTCAATTTAAGTTATAATAGTTTCAGAGTATAGAACTGGCTAGCTCCCAGCTCGGCCAGACCTTTGAAAACCTAGGTTATACAAGGTACTCGTACATTACTTGTAAATTTTTGATAAAATATATGCTCGTATCTTTTGATTGCGTTAACTTAGAAACTTGATTTTTTCGATTTTTTCTGTGCTTCAATAGGCAATATATTTAAATTTTTACTATTAATTTCAGCTTCACGCCTTCACGCAATCTTGAAATAAATCATCTTGACAGACGGACAACGAGGTGATCCTGTAAGATTACCGTTGGAGTCAATGAATCCTAAATACTTTCCATTACGATTTATCAGTATCCGCAAAATGTTATGAAAAACAAATGAAACAGTGAAAGTTTCGAACATAGCACAATTACCAAATAGGTAAAGCACATTTTCGAAACTTTGCCTAACCTTGTGAAATTGGAAAAACAAAAAAAAAAGATTTTGTTTTTCCTTTACACATTATCCTTGGCGGATGAAAAGGATAATGATTCGTTTTATTGTCACTCTGTTATATTATAATGACAACGGAAATGGCTGTTGACATGATGATATTGTCTTTGAAGCAGTATTTGTTGGAATCAACATGAATTTTGTATTATGGGTGTAACTTTAGGATTTCAGTGATAAAAAGCAAGTCGTTTTGTTTCGGCTAACGGTAGAAGATAATTATAATACTAAAAAAACTTTTAACTACTGACAAAGTTAACTATAATTATGTATGATTTTTGGTTATTAGGTAACTGTAAACTGTACAAGAAGACAACGGAAGTGTCTTAAAGGAGAACGGAGTGTCTCAAAAAAAGATTTTCGACAACTTTTAAAGTGTTAACCACACTTAGGAAAAAACTCGATTATATTTTATGTTTTTCTAACAAAAACCTTATATATATTCCTTAGAAATAAATCTAAATCGTCCCACGATGTGCCACAACTATATTATATACATAACAACCAACTAGAAAAGACTAAAAGATATTTATAAACGAAATAAGCATTATCCCTAGCATTGTTTACAAAATACCATTTCATTTCAAGAGACAATATTCGCTGTAATAGACGTCGTTTAGCTAATGCAAAAGCAATCTAGACAAGTATGTATGTGTCCGATTGGCGATTATTGGAAAATCGGTCGTAGCTCGTAGCGGACGAGACGACTAACTGAACGTATTATACAGTGTATGAGTTAAAAATGAATTTATAACTAATATTGAGTAAAATTTTATGTTTTATTTTTTAAATTATAATAACTAATGATATATATATTCTTTATTGCACATAAAAAACACATAAGAAATACAAAATTAAAAGTTTAGTTAGCAAAGATGAGTCCGTGGTAGACGGTTGTGGGTTCGATTCCCACTCAGTAGAATGAAATATTTCATATCTTAATAACTTGCACTGGTAACGAGGCAAAGCGCGGAATTAAGTTCCATCACTTGACATTTAATGTCTCAAGAATTTAGCGGAAAATGGAGTATGGCAATGTCTTGATGATGATAAAAATGTTCTTATTTATATTGGCCATATAAATCTGATATTTTAACTTAATTACAACTTGCATTTATGCATAAGTTAAATACGTATGCATTGCTTCAACAAATACGTAGGGGGAAAGTTAATAAATTTTCTCAGGACATTAAGTTTGAATTTTTAATTAAATTACGCAAATAAAGGATTTAAACTGAAAATCCTTAATTAAATGTTAATATCGAAATATTAGATACTTCGGAGGTATTAATATTGTTAAATTTGTGGTTTATATTTTACAAATCTGTTTTGGACTAGAAAAACATAGTTAAGGCAGTAAGGAGAATTTAATTCACTTTATTTTAGTCTATTAATATTAAATCGTGGTACATGAGCAACGTGTTCGAGATAAATACTTAATCCTTTCATTTCATCCCTCTGGTGTTGAGACTAACCCCAGCCTTGCACTCAACAGGAAAATGGGGAACTCTACTGTGCTGTGAGCGACATACCGCGTGTAACTAAAAAAATCAGCGTATAATCGAAAATACTTAAATATATATTACATGCTCCCACATTACCTACCTTAGCTACATTCAAAGCAGGTTTACCTCTAAAAATCAAGCCAGAGCTCTCAAATTCTTCAAGATGCCACCTTCATCGTTTAAAAGCGAGTGTATTGCATATGCAAGAACACTTTTGAGCTGTTACATGCAAAATATAATTAATTGGGTGGCGATTTAAGCAACTGCTAGACCTTGACACAGATGTCAGGTTGGTTTCCACTTGGCCGCGCTGGTGCACTGGCCGCCTTCCAACTTCATATCGACCCGAGCACACCAGATACTATCTCGTAATTAGACACCGGAATAAGCTAAATGAACTTTGTGTGTGTTGTGCAATTATACGTTTTTATTACATATTTTTTCAGCTTCACGCTCTATCCCGCAAATAGCAGGGTAGGCAGGCAATCTAGTGTTAGGACACTCCGCCAAATTCTTGAAGTATTGCTTGGTGAATGGCGAAATTCAACATCGCGCTTTGCGAACACCAGAGCGAAGAAATGAAAATGTTAAATATTTAATTTTCCCGAGTGGAAATCGAACCCACCTACCTCTATTTATATAGTAGTCTAGGTATATTATTATATAATATTACTAAATTTAAAATAAGGTCTTTAGTATAAAGTTATACTTCCCATAGTTCGTAACTGCTTGCATAATTAACACTACATCACTTTGCAGACAAGAAGTAATCCCTTGTAACACAGACTGGGAGCGACGTTTCAAATGTTATTAAGTTATTATATAGTTCATGTAATAACATAACGAGGCCAGTCGTCGAGGAATAATCATAGGTTCGATTCCTACTCGAGGGAATAAAATATTTAGTAATTTTATTACCTCGCTCTGCTTACGAGGCAAAGCGTACAAAGTTCCACCACTCAACATGCATTAAAGAACGAAATTTAATGCGAATGATTCCCTCTGCCTATCCTGCTATATGCGGGATAGAGCGTGAAGCTAACAAAATTTAGGTCGAATCATTCTGTTTAACATTAGTGAATGATTTAAATGTTTCAATTATTTAAATTTAAAATTAATATTAAAAAAATGTTCATATACAAATGTAAAATATTCATAGTGCCCTTGTGCCTCTGTAATTGGACTGACAATGACCGCGACAGTCGTGAGTTGAAATCCTACTCATCCATACTAGTTACTTGTCATTCATACTGGTATCGTAAATACATAAGTGCATGAGTGACTCAAACCTGAGTATTTGTGAATCACTAGTGACTAAACTGTTGGAATTTTAATAAAACTTGGACAAACGTGGTGCTAGGGAGTCTCTAGGTATTTATTTCCTCACAAAATTATTATATAAACTCTATAGGTAAACAGGTGTTATTTAACTTACTTTAGTCTACCGGAAAAAAAACTGCCTCTCCGAACTACGGTAATAATGTTAATTAACGCCCAATGTTAATAACCAAATCAGCTTCACGCTGTATCCCGCACACAGCAGAGTAGGCAAAGGGATCTTAGTGTTAGGACACTCCGTTCCCCACTTTCTGCAGAATTCTGGAGGCATTGCGTGTTGAGTGGCGGTACTTAACGCCGCGCTTTGCCTCGATTTTTATGCTCGATTGATATGCACTAGACTTTAAGTATGTAGATTAAAGCATAAAAGGCGAATAAAGCGTTATTCACTATCAACTGCAGTAAAACGTCAGGTCGTAAAAATAACTTGCTAAGTTAACTATTGCAAAGATATAGAATTAAAGTTAAAATTGGGTCTGAAATATGAATATTTGTCAAATATTTTATCAGTATTTCAGTGCGTTTGTTCACGCTATCTCAGAATCGGTTTAAGGAAAATATTTTAAAATATATGTATGTTTTAAATGAAAAAGTAAATAAAATATAGATTCATGGAACCAAAATATTTATATAAAACATTACAAATACTCGCTCGATATTGAAACACTAATATAACTAGGGTTGTCAAAGAGTTTCCAATATAAACCAATTCAACGTGAAAATGTAACAACACTAGTTTTGTTTTATGTCCACAGTATTCCAGGAAAAGTAAAAATTATTTTAGAAGGTTTTCGCTTTTTTCCATGTAACAGAGTATATAAAGGGCACCTAGCCGAGGGAATGAGGGAACCTGTTAAGACACGTAAGTAACACTTAACACGCAACAGCGTGAAGCTAAGAAACATACAATATATAGGATCTGTTTCTGTTGTAATCTTTGCATATATCCATTACAAGTGCATAACTCGTAATGGATATGTGGTACTATATGATATACCATATTGTAGTAGAACGCTACAATAAGTTTCTTACTTGAGATATCAAATGTCGAATTGTATAATTATAATGAAAAATGAAATATTTTTTTTGTATGACACACACAGCTGTTTATGCAGAGGGAACCTAGTGTTAACATAGTCCGTTCTCCATTTTCCGCCTAATTCTGGGGGCATTACACGCTGAATGGTGGAACTTAACGCCGCGAGGGCTTTACATATTTTATATTTTTTTTAATTTATCTAGTCTATGATAATTAAATTAAAAAAAATATTAATTATTTTTATTATATTTAATATTTATAATTTTTTTATTATTGTAAGCCCCTAATCGATAACAGTGAATAACGTGGCGGCGTTCCGAGTAATTAATAACTGATAACATTATCTCTAGTTAAACGATAGGTCGTCACTGTTAGCGTGCTCGTAACAACTGCGCACACATCAACCGATGAATGCAACGGATATTTATCAATGTTTCAACGGAACCATTATAAGTTATTTATGGTTAATTTTATAATAATAATTATATTACTTAACTCTTTGGTAATAATAAGGACATATTTTGTATTATTAATAATATTTAGTATCTATCATATTTTAATAAAATTATTTTGAAGAGTAAGTATGTACTCGTATATCAGTATATACCAAAAAAAATACAATTTAGTCTCTTCGTAACGTCACTCGATTTATTAGCTCTCTAGCTTCTCTATCTTTGGATAAGCTTGTTTTCCATGCAATAGCTATAACATTATGTTATTATTTTGTAAACAAATAATTTCCTAAGTTGCCAAAATTAGTATTAATAATTGATTATATTAATTAACATACTCTTACTTCATTTTATGTCTGAAAATGGAAAAGGTAATCATAAACCATTTTGTATTTGCTCTCTATTTTTTGTTCAAAAATTCGTGACGACAGTCCTATCACCATTTCGGGAGGATTACATGTACTTCGTTCCTTCGTATATAACATTTTTTGTATAAAATTCTGAATAACGTATCAAAAATATCAAAAGAAATATTAACTTTGGAATTTTTGTTTCCCCATTATAATTATGCAATAAACCCCATAAGACCATGGTATTAGGGTATACGCTTGGCGTCCATAGTATCAATGTAAGCCCGGTATCAGTGCCTCAGAAGCTTTTAAACTACGTTTTTTGAATATTTTATAGGCAGCTCTAACTTGTGAATGTTTAACTTCATTAATTATATTACAATTTTTTTTCGTAAATACATACAATAAAACCATGAATTACTTATATATAGAGTGATATTGTGAGGTTAAATACCTTTCGCACTTTCTGTGGTCATTCGCCATATAAATTTATTTTGAATTTACCTGCAAAAAAATAAGTCACAATTAGATTTAAATAACATATATGTTTAAAGTTTATACATGTAATAAAAATGTAAACGATGGCTGGCTGTACATGGAGAATACATCAGAAAAACTATTGAGGACATTTATTAACGTAACAGATCCAATAAACACTTAAAAATTAATCCTTAACAAATATTTTTAAATTTTTATCTTTTTAGAAATGCTTAGCATTCAGAGGATGCCCTGACTAATATCTGTCCGATATTTGTTTGTGGGTATACGGGTACGCGACCCCGGATCCTCGA